>OZ005654.1:92905251-93342751 GCA_963930645.1 Salticus scenicus
ATTTAATTTAAAGGAGTATTTTAAAGAAGTTCGGTACGAAATTTCTTAGTAATGCTTGCAGCCTCTTAAGAATTTGGTAGAATTAACTAAATGCACAAGTAAAACTCGCAAATATGGCACCAAGCTATGCTTCATCTAAACTGACCTAAATTGTCGTCATTTTTCTCTGTGGAAAACGCTAAAATTTATGTTTAAATAAGAGCATGGTATATGTACTGCAATATTTAGATTATTCTCTTATTCTTGAAATTTAAATTATATATAGATCAGATAATTTAATTTGTTTTGTTTATATAGCTATGATTCTAGCATTTATATTTTAGAAGACTTGCTAAATAATTGACAACCAAATGCGATAGAATGCTTCCTGTTCTACGTGTCACTCAAACGCAGAGTTTATATTATGTATATTTGCTGCAACGATACATACGGCATTTAATACCAAGAAAATTTGAATTTCCGTAAAGGATATCGAAATACTCTACATTTTTATTGATAGTTAAAGTACGAAATTTAAGCTTACATTAAAAAATTAATAGTAATAATAATAATAATAATAAATTTTACTTATATTTTCTTATTTTCTTATTTATTTATTGAGTAATAAATAAAAAAATCATATCTACAATAAGATCTTTTTTTTTTTTTTTTTTTTTTTTTTATGGCTCGAATGTCAATCTAGTAATAAAGCGTGTAATTACTAAACCTAACGTTAAACTATTCCTTCGTTTGTGTAATTGCCCCACGTTTTTTTTTTTCATCAAAATATTCTTGAAATGCCTATATATCCCAATTACCTTTGATTTTTTATTCTAATTAAGAATATTTTTATTTTTTATTATTTAAAAATATTTCATTACATAAACAATATAATTTTTTAAATAGATGCATCATTTAGTTAATAAACGGAATGTTAATTTAGAAAATTACTTCGTCAAAAGGTTAAAAAAAAAAAAAAGAAAATTAAAAGTCACACAACATATTACTTTAAGTCTATTAAATAACCTATCGAAATAGTTTTTATATGATCAAAATATTGACTTTTTTACTCTCATATTAAAACCTAAATTTTATTCTGTTACATAAGTTTTTAATGTAATTTTCTTAACATATTCTTTCGATACTTATGAAAAGAAAATTTAATTTACATACCGCTCTATCCTTCTCATATTAAAATCGTACCAGGATAAGTTTACTTTAAATCTTTAGTTTCCATTTGAAAGGAATACATCCATTTTGTGTTTGAAAAGAAATGCAAATCCAACTTATCATGAGCAAGCATGTATACAAAAAGGAAGCAAAGGAAATTTTCTATCAATAATTTCCTTTCTATATACAGATTTAATTTTTCTTCTGTGAATACACTCACTGTTTACATTTAATATAATTTTTAATATCTTATAGATTTTTAACTTAATATATTTCAAGTTTACATTTTCCTTATTAATATTAAACATACATCATGATTTTTATAAGATTAGAATCTGAAGTTTAAAACTGAAAATGTTTGCAGGAGCTATTTTTTATAAAGAAAAAAAAATAATAATAATTATTTTTAGATTTTTCAAGAATTTACTTATTTTATACTGGTAAATATTATTTTAACATTCATTAGCCTATTTCATTATATTTTATAATTAAATAATTTCGAATTTATTACATCGGACGTTTTCCAGTTTTCTTACTTACTCTGTGAAAAATACTTACGTGATAGGAAAAAAAGACAAACCTTTCTGAATTCAGCGCATCAAAACACATTACAGACGACCAATACAGAGGGGTGGGGGGAAAGTATGATTTCGCAGGCCTGTGTTATAACTCTTTAAAAATTATTGCTGATACTTTATAAATGTAATTTGTTTGGTATTATGAAATAATTAGGTTATTAGATTGAAGATTTTTTTGTATATATTGATAGCTGTACGATCAAAAACACTTACAATCTAATTGAATAATTTAAACAATTGTAATTTAAACAATTACAATCTGTAAAAATTTCTACCTCAATTCTGAAAAATATAAACTCAAGTGCTTTCTGCACGTTGTGATTCATATGGGATATTACACATAGTTTACACTTCCAATATTTCAGAATATTTCGTCAATTTTTTTTTTGTAAATATTTAAACAAAAGTCTAAAAATCTATAACAAAAATACAATATTCTTAACAACGAAAAATATAATATTTTTAAGAACAAAAACACAATATTTGTAAATTATGAATCCATGTTTCACCTTTTAATTTATGTTTGTGAATAATCTATATAAAAAAATAATTATATGCTAAAAATATATATAAAAATTCTTTGTTATTTGATATAGAGCACTAACAGACCCGTAAAATATAAAGCTTATAGATCAAACGAAGCGAATACAGGAAAAAGGAGGGGCTTTTTTACCAGCTTACTTAGGGATTTATAGGAAGTAGATAACAGCTGGCAGCTGAAAGAAATCGTACTAGACATCTTTTACTCAAACATGGTAGAAAAATGTTCTAAATGATAGCATGATATATAAAAATGTAAAACGTGTATTAGCAAAATGTCAGTTTGGAAAATTTTATGCAAAACAATATCTTCTGTATTATATGTAGGTAAGGAGATGTAAAAAATATACACAAAATTAAGAAATTTTGTTACAATCTAAATTTAAGATTATTTTTATCAACATTATATAATATTGTAATATACAAAATATTATATATTATTAAATTCAAATTATGTATATAGTCAAACTTCGTTAACGTGAACCCGCTTAACGTAAATTACTTTTAACATGATCTGTTTCCACAATTTCCCTCAAAATGAAGATTATTTTCTTAGTTACTGATAGAAGGAACTACTGATAACATGAACAAGTTTTTCATTTCCCTTGAGATTCTCGTTGACGGGGTTCGACTGTATATGAATTTATATATAATTTCCAGCAAATTTAAGTTTCTTCTCTCTTCATTTACTTTTTTTAAAGTATTCTTTTATAAAACTCATTAGTTAAAATAAAATAAACCATTTATCAACGAATACTAAAATAAATTTAAAACTGTATTTTTTATTAACGAAAAATTTATTGTTTCAATAATAATAAAAATAATAAAATCAAACACTCTTCGTTTCTTAATAATGCAGAATTATTTCAAAATCACCTTTTGGGTTTTGCTAATTCCTATTGAAAAGAAAAGGACATTCTTTTCTTTAGAAATTTATCGGCTTTCTTCACCATATCCCATTCAATTTTGCATATAACCGGATATTTTTCTAAATGTTATGGAATAGTATTTTGAACATTACTGATAAGTGTTATAACATATCTTTAAAATATACTCATTGACTTTTTATTGATTTATTGATTTATTTATTATTTCTCTAATAAAGTTTGTCAGCATAATATATGAAAAGTACCCTAAGTTCCTGTACTCGATACAAACGTTTTTGCGTTATGAAATAGAAGATAATCAAAAAGTCCGTAGAAAAAAAAATAATAATCCAAAAAAAAAGCTTGCCAGTATTTCCATCGCTTGGTCACGAAAAATAATTAAGACAGAGAAAAAAAACAACTCTAAAACAACCGACAGATGGCGCGATCATAAGGGAGAACTTGAAATCCTTCAGTAAACTAGAGATACGACAATGCTGGCAATGAATTCTGATTCGTCCAAAGCTACTTTCGACCGCCTGAGCGAAGGACTGCAGCGCCAACATAGACTTGGCGACACTGCGCTAGAACACCTTCAAACAAAACCACTTATGGAACATACAGATAAATAGCCCATACCGCGCTTATGCACTAAGGTTAGGAATCCAGGTTGCCATAGTTTGGACGAAATTTAATCAGTCCGCCATTTTTTTCCGTCCACTGCGCAAGCGCACTAAGCTCTTGTCTTATCTCTGGTTTACTAAAGGATTTCTAGGATAACACAATACAAATCCATCAACGACAGAATGCAGCAGGCCAGGAATCATACACGACACTCTTTGACAAATCACATTTTTTATTTACGACGGATTGGTCGGAACGGAATAATACATCCGGGATTTCAAATATCCCTATAATTTGAAGTCTTTGGTGTTAAATCTGGAGATGGAGAAGGTGATGGGAATGTACAACGCCTACTAATGATCTTGCGTTCCAGTAACGTCTATATCAAAAGAGCTCAGACAGGAGTAGTAGCGTAATTAGTTTCTTTTCTCTTGCATAAAAACACTGGAAAACGCATCTGTTTCACTCAAACTTGGCATTTTCCCGCCGAAGAGTTAAATAAATCGATACATTTACTATAACTGTTTTTCATCCATGTTTTGGGCACTGTATTTCAAAAAATAAGGGTCATATGATGAATCAAGTTGTGAACCCCCACCTTTCTATCACTTTTAAATAATTCTAATGTTTCTATGTGTACTGATGTATAATATAAGCATCCATCAGAGGAAACAATGGAAATTAATAACGTCGTCTTGAAAATAAAAATATTCCTCATTTGACCTCAAGATGTTAAATACGCAGTTGGGATTTTGTTCGATTTTTAAACAAGCACCTTGAAAATGCTGTCTTCTTTTGTACACTCAGTTGTAAAAGTTTAAAGAACGACTGCAATCTGTAAGGCAGATCAAGTATTCCTTGAAGGATATTGCATGACGAGGATGGTCGTAAGCGAAATCGCCTGAACGCTTTGAATTCGGCTGCAGCATGCAGTGAATGTGTACCCTCTAAGCATTGTCGTCAGGCTCTTACACAATACTTCAACATTCCAATTTTCTTAAACTGTCAATCAAGTTTAAAATAAAAGTAACATCAACATAGATTGTAATTATTTCTTTTATTATTAAAACATACACCGAATGTAAAACAAAAAATGTGCTTTTAATTTGTTAGTATATTTTTTGTTTATTTTTAGTACATTAAATTAGAATAATTTCAAAATATTTCTGATTATTGATAAAAATGGATAGAATGAAACATTTGTTTCTCATTTTTAGTCATATATATATATATATATATATATATATATGATATATTTTTATGCATTATTTTATGAACTTTCAACGTTAGCAGTTTTTTTTTAAATATACATACATACACACACACATATATATATATATATATATATATATATATATATATATATTTGTTTAAAGATGAGAAAGCACCAGGTGTGTGGTGTTGAAACATAAAAAGATTTAAGAAAAAAAAATAATAACGATTACTTTGGGTTGAAACAACACACGACTCTTTGCCAAACGACCTAAATAGGCAAAGTGCCGCTTAAACAAGTGTGTTTAAATTGTTCTAGTATTATTTCAAGCCGAAACAATTGTTAATGCTTTTTTTTTTTAATTTATTGTGTTTTTTCAGTTTCAATCTTTTTACTTTTTACCTGTTTGCTGATTCATAAAATTAATTCTATGCACAGTTTGTAGGAAAATTTTATATTTTATGTTACAGATATTTATTAATGTTATTTTCTAAATAGGTTTGTTGGTTGGTTGTTTTTTAAGTCGCACTAGTGCTGCTCAATGGGGAATTGGAGACGATCTAGGACTCACACCTAGAGGTGTTCCAGAGACATGCCATCGCAATTTTGATCTTCCATGGAAGGATGGCTCTCCCGCTTCGGTGACCCCAGAGGTATAAATTTCATGGGACCTTGCAGGACATTGCGACCACGACAGATTTCCATCATTCACCATTAGTGTACACGACGGTCTTTGTCTGGCTTGAGTACCAAACCCCCGATCTTTCAATTACGAGCCCGGCGCTCTTATTTTCCAGAAAGAATCAACGTATATTACAAAATTTATTCAAGCTAGCCTTATATTTTGGCTATGCATGGCAGAAAATTACAAGTATAACTCTGAAAGAAAAATATACTCTTCAGATCAATTACTTTAGTTCGTATGTTTTCTTATTGCAAAAGTATAAATTTAAGAAAGTAAAATTTATTAAATTAAAATATTGTTTGCTTTACATAAATAAAACAATAAAAAATTAAACACGAAAATTTCCTTCTTTTTAAAGATTATCTGTTTTACGCTTCAATCGACTGCAATAGAATACAATATTGGCATAAAATCAAAATTTCACATAAAAGAGAAATTTAGAATCTTTATGCTGTCATTTTGACATTAACATGGGAACTGAAAATATTTGAATGTCGTCGATGGTGAAAAAAAGTCTCTTGAAAAGTACACGATAAGCTTGATTTATGCACCTTTAATATTTAAGTATATATGGAAAAATGTAAAACGGGAATTTTTATGGTTTTTTGCAGAAACTTTTATGGTATGTTTATCAACACATTTCAGAGTATATTATATCGAATATAGAGCTTATAAAGAATAAAAAGGATATTTTATGGTTACATCAAATACATGGAGAAAAACACGAATTTTCTTTTATTTTCCATTAATTTCGTATATCAGTATTATATATATATATATATATATATATATATATATATATATATATATATATATATATATATATATATATGATGACACTGAATTTTCATGATAAAAACTTTTTAGATTTTTAAAGTGAAAAATTTCTTACTTTAAAGTAGATTAGTAAAACTTGTGGGTCTTCTTTTAATACCGGCAATTTATAATTTAGTTAAACTTCTCTCACTCACTCGAAATCGCACTTGATTATAAACGTAAGTTGTCCATGGAGAGTTTGTTTGGTAGAGAGTAAGATGTCTATTCGTGTCTCGTTAGTTCGAGTTGGTTTCGGAGGAAGTGTAAATTGTCCAATTTAAGTTTCTTATTTCGTTTAGTTCGCAATGGCTTCGGAGGAAATATAATATATATATATATATATATATATCTTAAATAAAGTTAAGGAATTTGGAAAGCTTTAGAATTCACTTGCAGGTCAGTATTTTCATTTTAGAAGTTTTGAGATGAACGAAGGAAAATAATTCTTCAATTAAACTTTTTAAGTAAATTTCAATAAATCTTCAAGTGTTTTTTTAGAACGTAAGATAGTTAAAACATTATATTTCCTACGTAAGTTTATGTTATCCTACAAGTTGTCAGAGGTTTAACATCCACACACATTGAAACTAAGCCGTGTCAAATTTATTCCATTTTGTTCTTTTAGAGAAGGTACCGGAGAACGGTGCAAAAGCAAAAGGTATTCTGTGCTGATGAGTTCACTTGCGTAGCCGAGAGACCTATGCCAGGGTTGTACCCCCAGCGTTTGAATCTTTTTAATATTTCCTAGCCCTTTTTAATTCCAGTTTGGGAGAAAACCTAGAAAAACTCAAAACTCTTTCGTCGATGCTCAAAATTGTTTTCCAAATCCATGAACTGTCGTGTACCAAGGAAACAATTGCTTAAAGAACACTTTTTACTCTAATATTTTCAAACACCCTGCCAAGCATAAAATTGCCTATGACTGTTGCCCACTTTTAACGGGAAGCATGTTCACTGTGCAATGAAGTACAGATTGCTTCATTTTCATACTATCTCCTTCATATAACAAAAATGTCTTCACCCGTAACAAAGCCTTATTAGACTAGTATGTTGTGGCCACCACAAGACTTTCTTCTATATTTTCCTATACATATTCAATCAGTAACAATATTATAAAAAAAAAAAAAAAAAAAAAAAGATTTTTTTTTTTTCTTTTTCTTTCTTTCTTTTTTTTTTTTTTTTTGTGAAAATTAATACATATTCAATCACTAACAATAATTAAAAAAAAAAAAAAAAAAAAAAAAAAAAAAAAAAAAAAAATCGAATTTTTTTTCTAAGTTTTTTTTTTTTTTTTTTTTTTTTTTTTTTTGTTAAAAGTAAAAAAAATCGATAACTTTGTTTTAAATTATCACAGATTTATGGTTCAACCATTCCTTTTAAAGGTATTGACGAGATCTTTCGAATGATACCCATCTTCACAATTTAACCCTCCCGGGGGGGTACTTCCCCCCCAGGGGGGGAACCGATGCCCCCCCATGCACAATTTTTTTTCCTAGTTAACTACTACTATCATCAATAATTCAAATTAATTTTACAATCACAAGTTTAAAATAACTCTCATTATGCCCATTTATACGGAATTTTGTCCTATGCTGCCATGTTAAAAATTTGCATAAAATGCGATTACAGCGCCACCTGTTGAGCTATTGATCCCCAAATCTAATGGGCACCAGTTCATGTCGGGGTGCAACTAAATACCAAGTTTGGTTAAATTTCATTCATATGTTCGTGAGATACAGCGTCCACAAAAAAATGATACAGACAGACAGACAGACAGACACACAGACAGACAGACAGACAGACAGACACACAGACAGACATTTTCTAAAAACTATCAATTCGTGTTCAGGACATCCCAAAACGTGTAGATCCGTCAAAAAACGGAGGTCGAAAATTTTCGCGAATCCAATACTTTCTCTATATTACATATAGAAGAAAGTAAAAAAGCAATAACATAAGCAATAAAGTGCACTTAGTTAGTTCTCAAGCAGATCGTGATGCTCCATTTTTCAACGGGATCTTATAACTAATAAAGATTTATAATAATAGAAAATTATCAGTATTTAAACCTTGGACCATTGCATGTGTGAGAGATGTTTGCTGTTTTCCTTTAGATTAATCCTCTCAATTCTTTGGCAAACACAGCTGTTGGTTTTCACCGCTCAAGTATATATGTCAGATAATGTCCAATCCTACATAATGTCAGCATTTTTTTCATTTTTTTTTTAGTTTTCAAACATATAGTAAATGATCTAATACATTCAAGTTAGTTTTAACGTGGACTTTTTCCTGTAATCGGACAATTGCTCAATGGCATACAGCCAATCTAATAATTTAGATATCCTGACCTGAAGTGTTGCTTTCGGGTTTATCTGATTCAGCAAATATTATTTCTTTTGGGAATGAGCTTAATCCGCCAGGACGGGCGCTGTGAAACGTAATATGAGAACGGGCATGGGGTGTAAGCGCACCCCAAGCATATTAAATAAAATAAATACGAAAAAAATCTTTAGAATTCAGTCTGTTAATGAAATTCATGATAATTACACTCTTTCTCATGAAAATAAATAACTGAAATGTCCAATCATCGTTAACTTTAAAAAATAATAAAAAATAAATTAAAAGCACTTACCCTTCGGGGGCCAAAACACCCCGTGCCAGTCCTGCCGGGTTAAATACAACTCTCTGAACAAAGTGGAAGAGCGCGAAACAAGTTTATTTGATGCATCAGATTGCATGAAGAATTTGATGAGAAATTGAGAGGACATTAGAAATGCATTAGGTGTTAAATTTAAATTTTTGCATTAATATTATTTTGCTTTATCTTTTTATTTACTTATATATATATATACGGCCCGGCCCGAGCCTACAAAAAAATGTTAAGCCCGAGCCCGGCCCGGCCCGAGAGCAAATTGAAAATTTTGGCGCTCGGGTTCGGGCCGAGAGCCCGGCCCGTGCAGACCTCTAATTCAGCCTATTAATGGCGTCTTATGGCATAGCGTGTTAGAAATGTTTTTTTTTTTTTTTTTTTTTTTTTTTGGCGTGATTTGCAGTTGTTAGTGAGTACTGGTTTTGGTTTTATTTAATTTATCTTAGGATTAATTTTGATTATTCAGCTAATGGGGATTGTTGATAAAAAGTGTGTTTCTCACTTCGCTTTTTCTTCTTTCTCTTTCAGTTTCAATTATTTTCATGTCTCGTGGAGTGCTGTAAATTTTTAACAATTTGCATACAGCACTACAGAAATATTACCCTATTTACATGCAACATTCATTCTATGCCCTTGATAAGGGCATTCTATGCCCTTAATGATGTTGTATGTTTCAATCTCAGTTTGCTCATTTTTTCGTCATGTTTATTAATTTTTTCTACTCTTTCATGTGATACTTGGTTACATCTGTTGCAATTATTAAGAATATTTTCAATTTGATAAGTTTATGGTTTTGAGTTAAGATTTGTTGTTTTACTTTATTGATTCGTTTGTTTTGCAGGCTGTTAATTAATAGATCTGGTTTCTTTACATTAGTGAATTTCATTCACTGATATTTTTTTTTTTCTTTTTTAAATCTTATTGGTCATTGGTGTTTCAGTGATCTTGTATCTGTTGCTTGGCTTCTACTATGCTTAATAGATCATCTTTATTATATATATATATATATATATATATATATATATATTCATTTTTCCTCATGTTATTCTTTCTTTATACGCCAGTTTCTATATAGGAATTTATAATTTTTGACACTTGAGCTGAATATAAAACTTAAGTTTTACTGTAAAAAATGTTTTAATTTTTTTTATACAATCGTATCCTTTATTTTTACAAATCAGTATTTGAACTTTTTTTTTTTTTTTGGTTATAGTACACATTTGTATGCATATAAACAATGAAATAATAATAAAAAAAAATCTTCTAAACATACATTTTGTTTTCAATATCAGTTCCATTTTCTATGCCTTCAAGCGTTAATTTTTCTGGATTATAAACAAATATAAAGTAAGATTATAATAGACTAATTTATGCTATAACAATATAAAGTAAACGTATACACAAAATTTATTTGGCATAAATAGAATTACTATTTAACACCGTGAGAATGATTTAGACAGATTATAATGAAACACATTATAATTCTAATAAACACTTTTAAATACTATACATTTAAATGTAAGTTTTTTTTTTTTCTTACAATTTAACTTTATGCATTATCCTTTTATATTATTTTAATATAAATATTCAAAATGACATGCAACACATATTTAATTAAAAAAATATATACATATATACATAATTAAATATGTATATACTTTCATTGTTAACAAAAATAGGAGTTTGTATAATTTACTCTCCTTATCAAAACTGATAATTATGTATAAGCAACTTAATATCTTTTAAAATTGAGTAAGACATATTCAATAACATGTACTCATTTTCTCTTAAATATCATAATAAAACGCTTTAAATATCTAATCCGTATGCCAACGCTATTTATCCCACTTTATGATTAAAGTCTACCAGACGTTTATTCAGAGAAAGTGTTTAAAATTACAATCGCCTTTTCATCAGCAATAAAATGCTGTAAAGTCTTTATTATTAGTAGTATTCAAGACTTTTTTTTTTACCATCATGTCTTATATAACAACTAGCAGGCTTTGCCCTCTTCGCTTGGCATTATATTTAAAGGATTTATTTTTAATTGAATAATTGAAATTTTTAAATAAATATATTTCAATTGGCGACTATTTTCTTGACATTTTTAGTATGGGATCTCCTTGACAACCCATCAGAGTTAAAGTACCAAATGTATATTCCCATTGGTACAGCCAATGTTCTATTCAAAATATTACATGATTGTTCCTTTCATAGTATAAGTTCAAAAAGTCAAAAATAAAAACATGTAGTCGATATACTTTAATTTTTAGTAAAAAAAAGTAATGTTAACAGTTAATTAATTTTAAATATACTCGAAATCATAATGCTGTTATGCAAATAATAATAATAATAATAATAATAAAAATAATATATATATATATATATATATATATATATTCTTAAGGAAATAAATTAAAGGTGATATGAACGATCGCGTATGATTTCGAAGTACATATAGATGATCTATTGCATTTTATTAATGCCAAAACAAATCTGTAGTTTTTAGAGAGAAAGTATATATATATATATATACAGGGGTTGGACAAAAATATGGAAGCACATTGCGAAATGCATGTTTGAAAAGAAAGATTGATTTTAATGAAATATTTAGGTGGCGCTGGCGTTTTAGCCTACTGACGCCACCTATACAACTTCGTAAATGCGCTGCACAGTTCAGTCGTTGTCGGAGAACTGCTATGTGAGGCTGTCATTGCATTATGTCAGAGTTAACAGACTTCGAACATGGGCAAATTGTTGGAGCGCGTGTGGTTGGTGCTTCAATAAGCAAGGTAGCCGAGGTGTTTAGTGTTTCAAGAGGTACTGTATCGAAGATTTATTCCGCATATTTGAAATGCGGAAAAACATCATCCGCTAAATCACAGCGCGGACGAAAGGGTGTGCTGAGTGATCGTGACAGACGATCATTAAGGAGGATTATCACGAAAGAGAAGAAGACCACAGCTGCAAAAGTTACTACTGAAATGAATATCCTGTTACCAAAGCTTGTGAGTTCCAAAACAATTCGAAGGGATCTTCATAAACAGAGAATTGCTGGCCGTGCTGCAATTGATTGCCATTCATCAGTGATGTTAATGCCCATAAGAGGAAAAAGTGGATTTTAAGTCATAAAGCCTGGACTATAGAGCAGTGGAAGAGAGTCATATGGTCCGATGAGTCTTCTTTCACATTGTTTCCCACTTCTGGCCGAGTTTACGTCTGGAGAACGCCATCTCAAGCCAGACTGCTTGTTGCCAAGAGTGAAACATGGTGGGGGTTCTGTGATCGTTTGGGCAGCCATATCGTGGTCCTCTGCTGGCCCCATGATAACTCTGTCAGGGCGCATTACTGCCATGACTTATGTGAACATTTTGTCGATCAAGTCCATCCCATGGTACAAATTTTGTTCCCCAATAGTGATGGTGTCTTCCAAGACGACAACTCCCCTGTTCACACTGCTCACATTGTCTAGGAATGGTTTTCTGAGCACGAGGATAATTTTTCGCATCTCCCCTGGCCACCGCAGTCACCAGACCTGAATATTATCGAACCTATGTGGTCTATATTGGAGCGGAAAGTGCGTTCTCGCTATCCACCGCCAACATCGTTATCTAAACTTGCCACCGTTTTGCAGGAAGAATGGTACAATATTCCCTTGGCAAACATACAGGAACTGTATTTATCCATTCCGAGAAGACTGCAAGCTGTTTTGAATGGCAAAGGGTTTCCTACACCATATTAGGCAAGGAAACATGTTTTTTTAAGATGTTTCCATATTTTTGTCCAACACCTGTATATATATATATATATATATATATATATATATATATATATATATATATATATATATATATATATATATATATATATTTTAAGAATAAATATATTTCAAAGAAAAAACGGTCTTTTTTCTGTAGTTTCTCCTTTCTCAAATGCAAATACGTAACAATACTGGGATTTTTGATTTAGAGTGGCAAGGAACTGTTCACATTTTGAAATTTTAAAATAAAACTAATCTCCCTAAAACGGAAAAAAAAAAAAAAATCTTTTATCATTTTTTTTAACAGTGAAAAATAAATAAATAAATAAAATAAAATAAAAAGTCTCTTTTTGTGCCAGTAAAGAGCGGTACCCCCCCCCCCCACGCCACCACCACCTGTTTTTCAAGGTAAAATATACCATTAAAAAAAACATAATCTTTTAACAAACTTTATCTTTTTTAAGAGAGAATAAATTTTGCATAGTCAGTAATTCAACAGTAACATAACTTGTTTTTTTCCTGTTTGTGAACACCATGTTGTAGAGTTAAAGCATCCAACTACGAAGCAGGAGATCATGAGTTTAAAGCAACCAAGATATGTTGCCTAAAAAAAAAATGTTGAAATTTACAGAAGTGTTAAAAATATGTTTTTTTTTTTTTTTTTTTCATATTGTATAAAAATTAAAGTTCATTAAAAAAGAAAATTGTACTATTATTTTAAAAGATATATTAAAGTAATTAAATTTCACTGAAAAGGAACAGTTTTATTTTTTTTATTTAAAACTAAATTTTATTATTTGAATACCAGCTGATAATGTTTTCTTTTAAAATGACGTATGTTTTCTTTTCTTTTTACAATATAGCTTCAGAATAATAATTAAAATTGATTAATATATGCTCTATAAATAGCCAAATATAGCATAACAAAATACTATTTGATTTGTAGACATATAGCAAACTTCAATTTTAATGCATCTCTGAAATATGCGCGCTCCATGAAAAGTTAAAAAGAAACTTACATTACTCCAGTGATTATAAAGTTCCATAGTTCAAATTTGAATAGATTCCTGTGATAATAAATTTTGAATAGTTTCCTGTGATAATAAAATTTAAATAATTTCCTGTAATTATAAACTTTAAGCACATTAATTTCAACGATATTTAAGCATTAAGTGCCTTAGGAATGTGCATAAATATTGGCGGAATCTGAACATATTTGCATAATTAAGAAAACTAGCGTAACTTTTCAAGTGATATATTTAAGGGTGGTAAAAATAAATTTTTTTAACAATCTTAAAATCAAGTACTTTAATGTTAAAAATTAAAAAAGAAAAAAAAAAAAAAAAAAAAGCAGTTTAATGCTATTAATTGTTGTAAATAAATATGAATGGATTTAACCTTTGTTTTTATAACATTTTTTCATGTAATTTAAGAAACCACTGTTACTTGTGCTTTAAATAAATAATGATTAGAGAATGGAACGTACATTTAATTATGTATAAGGTTTAATTATGTACTGACAAAATACAGTACAGATATGTAAGACATTGTATGAAATAACATTAATAACCTTTTAAATTCAGTTGAAAAATTAAGAATATATATATATATATATATATATATATATATATATATATATATATATATATATTTAGTTTACCCCTCCATTACTTTAAGATAATATTCAATACAAAATAATGAAAGCAATTACATTACAAAATGCATATCCGAAAACCTCTCTTGATAGAAAAAAAAATGATTAATTTTTTTGGGGGGCATATTAGATGATGCATTAGCTGTTATTATACCAGAAATAATAGGATTACTGTTCACGTCTTTCATTAAAACGTTTTGATTCTTTTTATTTTGAAAATTGTTAAGTGTTACGTAAAAAAAAAAAAAAAAAAGAAGAAGAAGAAGAAACCCTCTGTAAAAAATAAATTTGATTTTTTATATCATGATAAAAATTTCTCGTTAAAAAAATTTTTTTTTTCTCCCTCGTGTGTATAGTTGCAAAATGAAAAGTATAATTAGAAATTTCCTCTCTTAAATGGTAATTTCTGTTAAATTTTTCTAATGATTTTTTTTAATGAACTTAAGTCATTTAACTTAGATACTACAGATTTTAAAAAAGTAAGTCACAATCGAATAATGTACATCTAAAACTATTTTATTCATAAATGAACTAAACTATAATGTGACATTCATATAAAAAACTGCTTTTACACAAAATTTTCGAGTCACTGCCCACATTTCTCAAAACGTTTCACTAATTGTTAAATGCCTTGGCCATAGAAACTCGCCTTTTGGTTCTAGGGTCAGTTTAGAACTGGTGGCAGTCGATAGAATTAGCACCACCAACAGATATTCAAAACTCCTGGTAATATGTACGACACTCACTGTTCGATCGCTGAGTATAATGATTTCCGCACACTGCACCGTGTTTGAAATGGTCATCGTTGTTGGACATCCACGTCCCTTTCATCGGCGAAGTCTGTACGACCGTCTTCGAAATACTGGCTCATATTAGATAATGAATGAATGCGATCTTGCATGAGGTCTGTATATACACCACCGATATTTTACGTTGAATTAACGCACTCGTGTAATATTTTGCCCACTAAACTGCACATTCCCGCGTATTTCAATACTGGACCATGTTTCAAGCTAATTTTATCCTCGTATTACACAGCAATGGTTGCCACTATTCGAGTGGAATAGCTAACGGTGCTAGCCGAGAATCTTAGTTATAGTCTGTGCAAGCTTTGTTCTTGTTTCGCTATGCTACATTTTTTAAGGAGTCACTAACTTCAATTTGGAATGCTCTTTATAATATTTAATCATGTTTTACGCTGAGAAAAAAATTTGTAACTAACATCTAGAATCTAGTTTGTGGCTCTAGTAAAAATAGTTCCATGCCATCATTATAAACTCTAGTCCCCTTTGAAATCGAGTTCCAGAAATATCCCTATTAGAATTCTACACTGTAAAAAATATGTCCTATTTGCTGCCAAAAATTCTCAGTAATTTGAGAAAATACGCGTAATTTACGAAAAAATTACGTTGTCAGAACGTATTATTTGTAATGACAGAAAATTTCTGGAAGAAAATAGGACATATTTTTTACAGTGTAGATTGTTTGCCTATATTATCGAGGTCAAACTTATTTAAAACTATCAGCAAATAAATGTGTACACAAATAGCAAGCTCTAGCAACTATAATCTTGGTTTATGACTCAATTCTAGATAATCAAGAGATAATTTCTCGAAATGCAAAAGATTTAGACTATTTAGAGTATTCAGAATGTTGTTTCACCGTCTAGAAATGTATAAACTAGAAATTATCGATCATTTCGTCAATTTAGCTTATTGGCGTGCCATATACGCATAACTCAGAAATGCATATTTCTAGTTTAGGGATTTAGAAACTGATCACTTATTCTTTCTAGATTAAAGCGGTATATATATATATATATACATACATACATATATATTTCATTTTTTTTTCTCAGTGTAAAACTGTAATTATTTTAAATTGAAAATAAATCAATAAATACAATAATACAAATAACAATAAGTACAAAAGCAATATTGCAATCTATTTTGTATACATGAAGATTTTTTTTCTGCAACTAATCTTACGATTTAAAATAAAAGGGCAATGTTCAACTTATTTTTAAAGATTGTTTTCTTATCAATTGATAAGTAGTTAAAATAAATGTATACGGAACAAGAAAGAAGCTTTAAAAAGCATATTTCATATCAACTTTTGCGTTATATTTATTTATTATTTTCTCGGTAACATTCAGTTTATCAAAATTCCGAATACGTTGTTTCAATTAATACATGCTTTTATGGCACCATAGTATAATTTCGTTGCTTTACTACAAAATTAATTATATAAAATTTAATTACATTTAAGGTTAGATAGTATTAGTTATAATAGAAAAGATTATGTTTCTGACAGCAAAAATTGCTGCAGTATTACTAGGCATTCATTCAAATTGAGCTCGATGAACAAATAAATTTTTTAATACTGTTAGTTAGAAAAAATAATTAAAAAAACTTATTCTTTATTTAGAAGTTTTTCGAGACGCTTCCGTCTCAATATCAGTTAACTTTTTTGGACTAACATTCTTGAATGTTTTTTTTTTTTTTTTTTTTTTTTTTTTGGGGGGGGGGTACATTTTTGTGCCATCTAGTGGGTATATTTGTGTGACACACAATTATATGTGTGTTTTCTGATATTACAGAAGGAAGGAATGAAAGGAACCTCTATTGCTTCACTTTTCATGGCATAAGAGTGAGACTGGTATTCTGCGAGTTTTTTTTATACTTTTGTAGTCAGTTTCTAGTTGATTTTCATTGTTTACAGTGGCCAGGACTGTCTGAATTTCGGTTATATTTAATGTCGCTGCAATGATCTTGATTCCTGTGTTTGATTTCTTGCATGGTGATCCCAAGATATAAACCAAATTCGTATATTAGGATCACCATGCTCAATATTAGACAAGTTTAAAGAATATCACAGCATTCTTAAGTATAATCGAAAGTCAACAGTCTTATCCTAGTTAAACAATGAAAAACAACTAGGAATTGATTTTAATATATTCGAAAACTCGCAGGTTACTGCTTCTTTTCTTATTCCATGAAATGTGAAGCAATAGTGATTTTTTTCCACCTCTTTCTCCTGTAATATCACATAATACTCAAATATACCTCCCTGGTGGTATTATATAAACCAGACTAAAACAATAACATTCGAGGAATGCACTCTAAAAAGGTTAGCTGATGACTAGACCGAAGCGTCTTCAAAAGCTTCTGAATGAAGGATTAAGGTGCTTTTCAATACTTTTTATATGATAAACCCTTCATTTTGCTGACTGTTAACAGTCACATTTTTTTCATAACAGATTTTACAAATCTTATTAGGTAGTGGATTATGGCAGACCATCATCTCAATAACACGTTATCGAAATTTGAATTATCTGTAAATCCTGTAAACAACAGAAGAAATAAAGTACTGTTTACGTCGAGTAAAGAAATATAAGACGAGTAATGACACTTTTGTTGCTATCTTGAAAACTGGCATTATGAAGGGATGATGCAGCCATGTGCATTAACCAGTAAAAGGCTACACCTACTATTGGTACAGATAAATGATTGAATTTTCAAAGCAAGAAAAAAAAATAATTAAATGTCCGAATTCTGTATTTTCTGTAGCCACAATCACTGTAATAAACGCTGCTATATGACGTGGCATAAGGTCAAATAGTTTTTTTATTATTTGACTAGGAAAGAGTTTTGTTATTTGCTTGCTTACCCAAAGTTCACCCGTAGAAGTCGTAGGACGAAAATTACGAGCAAAGCGCCGACCAACGAAATCCTACACATGATTTTTAGGCGGCATATCCAGCGAATAAGCAGACCAAGAACGAATATTTATGTTTTACGCTGAAAAGAAGTCTTGAACTTTCCTTGCATCATGTGGACGGGCATTATCCTGTTGAAAGATAGTTCCAAGAAAGTCGTGAAGAAAGCGACGACATTTGAACTACAGCGCTTCCCTGATGTAACTATTGCTGTTAAGATTACCCACAATTCGTAGCAGCTGAGACCAGACTTTTCCACTTTGAGATTCGATAGTGCACTCCGAAAAGTAGCGTTCACCGAGGTAGCGTCTAGAACGTATACAGCCATCATGGTGCCACAAATTGAAATAAGATTCCTGAAAAAGAACCAATTGTTGCTAATCGACACGCAAGTCTCTATGTCCGTGAGCCCATTTCTTCATCAGGCGTCGATGGTTTTGCGTGAGGGGATCTGCATAAACACGCAGCCCACGGTGCTACAGACGTCGACGAATTGATGAAGCAAACATTTATACACCTGTAGTAGTGATCCAAACCCCTACCAACTGTATAGATGTAGCATTATGGACCATCGGCGCCATGCGGAGCATGTGCCGACCATCGCGTATTGACGTCATCTTTCGGGGTACACACCCGGATATCCGATTCTCATCAAACTCGCATTACTGCGCTATTGGTACGCTGCTCACAAGCTAATATTACACGATAGAAAAATTCTTCTTCACGTACGCCAATGATTCTTCCTCATTCATACTCCTTAACATATTAAAATCACTCTTAACCCTCTTTCACCAAAGGTACATTGTTACATCTCATCTAATGTTTGTTACTAGTTTAACATATAATAAAACCATAGACTATTTTAAACGTCCCGCTATAGCTCACTGTTTACGCGGTATCTGTCGCAGCTCAAAGGAAGCTGCTAAGCCCACACATGCGTGCTGATTCTGAAATGTTCAACATTTGCTAAACGCGCTCTAATTTTCATTTGCTGAAAACTTCAACTCAATCGTATCATTCCTGTTGTTTTTACCAATTATATTTTTTAAATATTTACAATATCTTATAATGGTTCTATAAAGAAAAAAAAAATACGTATATTTATAACTTAAGATTATTTTTTTTTGAAATTTAATGAATATTTATCTGCATATGTATTATGAGCCAGTTCACTAAAATAAAAAACGAAAAAAAAAAAAAAAAAAAAAAAAAAAAAAAACACCAAAATAAAGGTTTTTGTGGGTAAACCAACTACATTTTGCAGATTTATTTTAACAATAACTCTGTGCAGTTAACTACCAAAGAATACGCTTGAAAGAAGAGGTGGATAGTTCGATAGGACAATTTATAAATCTCTTTGCAAACAGTAAAAAAATATTTGATGCATTCCAATCGAATCTAATAATAGAAGATTTGCTGATACTATATCAACAACAACAATAAAAAATCTAGTTGAACTAATAAAATTTTCGCAGTTAAAATATCACGTTTTCTTATGTTCACATATAAATTAATAACATTTGTCAAATGCAGTGGTATTAAAATTGAATATTTGAGATATATATATAGAGGAAAATATTTATACAATGTTAGTTAATCGCAAGAGCTCAATTACACAGCGTGTAATACTGTACAGCATTTTTTTGTATTTGTTAGATTATAACTAGAATTAATAGACTAGGATCTAATATATTAACAGCTACCAATGTTGCTCTATTAGGCGACTTACTATAACAATCTATTTATCTCTAAATCGCTGTATCTTACTCATGTCTTGTTAAATCAATTCACTACAATGTGCATTAGTACCAAATAGCTATATATTACTCTAATGTCCAACACTAATTTACGGTAGCATTAATTGAAATCCATCTATTGAAGCCATTTATTTAAGTAGCTATTAGATGAGCTTCATCGGTTTACTTCTTTAAGATCGTTCACTTTTTTTTTTTTTTTTTTTTTTTTTTTTTCATTTTTGTTCAGGTACGTAGATATTTTTAAAAAGATTTATTATAGTGAATTAGATTTTTATAGTGATTATATAGTGATTATATAGTGATTATATTTTTATAACGATCACGGAGATTTGCCTCTTGTCTGATAATTCATTCAAATTTCTAGGCTTACGACAAAATTATTTTATTTTAATGTTTTAATATGCTTTAAATTGAAAATGAGATGTTTTAAGATGCTTTTATATTTATATTAGGATTTTCCTGGCACGTGTTAAAATTATCCTAGAAATCTGATATTTTGCTAAAAACAAGAGAGTATGCGTATCGGATTTCAAAATATAAATAAAGGAAAGAAAAAAAAATAATGAAAAAAACAATCCTCATTTAAGGACACCCTTTATATATATATATATAAGAAGATATTCTGTTCTTATTTTATCTTTTAACTTTTATTAATCAGATAATTTTAATATACACTAAGGGACAAAAAACAAAGTGCCGCATTTGGAAAAATTTCTCTTTTTTTTTCAAAACCACCAATTTTAGCATTTATCTGTAAAGGTGCGTAACAGATAGTAATTTATATCCGAACTCTAGTGCCTGCTGAATATGGATATAC
The DNA here is from genome assembly GCA_963930645.1 of Salticus scenicus. Classification (NCBI taxonomy): domain Eukaryota; kingdom Metazoa; phylum Arthropoda; class Arachnida; order Araneae; family Salticidae; genus Salticus; species Salticus scenicus. The sequence goes on from OZ005654.1 coordinate 92,926,079, forward strand.
GATATAAGGCAAAATCACCATCTGTTTCAACCTTATTTTAAATGGTCAATGGTCAAATTGACCATTTTTCAAAGGTAAAATAAACGTAATGGTGTTTTTTTTTTTTTTTTTTTTTGGTCCCTCAGCGTACATTTCAAAAATTAATGAATATCTTAATTTCTAAAAATTAGTTACGCATTCGTTTTAATTTCTTATTAAATAATTAATATAATTTATTTACATTGATACATGTTTTTATACATATTGGTTTAAACAGAAAATGATAGATGGCGTGACAGACAAAATTATATTGTTATTATTTAAATTCTCATGAAAAGTCCACATATAAATGTTTGTCTCTTTAAAGCAGCGTATGGATATATGGTAAGATTTTTAATTTAAGACTAAACAGTCTTACACAGCTTAGCCAGCCACTGTATTTAAATGGCATTAAAAAAAAAAAAAAAAAAAAAAAAAAAAAAAAAAAAACAGTATTTTTATCCCATTTTACACATATAAAAAAAACGAAATCATTAAAATCGCTTAAAATTTTATTCCAGTTTCCCGACGACTTGTGTAGAGTCTACTTCGCATCCATTGGGAGATATCCGGATGTTTGTATAATGCGGTAGTGCCTGACACTTAAACTTGGGTGTAATTGGACGTCAACTGGTTCTGCCCTAATTAAAAATCGTGATTTTATAGATGATTATTTCCTAACACCTACTGAAAATTTTAGTTTTGGCATCAGGTGTTTGGAAGTCTAGCACATATTTTTTCTTACCTACACGTGTTGTTACAATACATTATTAAGAAAGAATATTTATTAGTAAAAGATATAAAAATAAACTTTATTAGTATGGATTTTAATTAAATTTTCAATTTAGAAATTTTAATATTTTCTATACTATCATTGAAAATATGTCTTTATAGAAATTTACTTGTATCGACGTCAAAGACATACTTCCAGATTAAAATCGTGATTATATTTAAACTACATTTCATTACGTGATTTACTACAAAAAAGTTAATTTTAATTATGTCTGAAACGTCAAAAAACCTTAACTAGTAAACCAAGTAACATTATAAATCAACGGAAATATTAATATTAATAATAATAATAAACTAAACAAATTCACATTCGAAAATCGGAAATAGTATATCAATGTGTTGCAGCCTTGAATAATACAAGCTACTCTTCCATTAACTTTCTAGCTCTGTAATTAGTAGCTTGAGCTCCCGAGTATCCAAAGACTCTTAGATACTCAGGAGACTTTCCGGATTTTCAGGAGACCTTTCAGGACTCTTTTGACTCTTTCCGGAATATCCCTCTTTTTGTTTATATATTGGGATTGATTTCTAATATTTGAGACTTTTTTTTTTTTCTTAGTAAACAGAGATAATACTTTAAAACATTTTAGATAAAAAATATTGTAAGGCATGCTGGAATGAGAACCCACATGCATCGTAGCGTAGATATTTTTAACGTTGCAACATTTTATAGTATCAGACTGCACTGTTAAAAAAATGCAACGTTGATGCCAGAAATTCTCTGTAATTTGAGAAAAAAATTTTAAATTGCGGAAAATATTTCTTTTACAAAACTGACTTTTCTCTAATTACAGAGAATATCTGGCAGTAAAGTTGCATTTTTTTAACAGTGTGTGATTGCATGTTTTGATTTTGTATTTTTCAAATATAAAAAAAAGAAACAAAATACTTGAGTTTTAAATTTGTGTATAGAAGAACAATTTCAGATAGTAGCTTCTCAAATACCGTCCACAAATTTTCGTAAAAACATACGTTTAGGGGATCCTTTTTAAGAGTTTTTTGATGTGAAATGAATTTCATATAATTTGGAGAATTTAGGCGAAGTTGGAAAAATGTTAATTTTATTTTTTAAGAATAAAAAAAAATAATTGACATTGACTGAAAACGTTTAGAATGGTTAGAATATTTATAGACTTATAAGCAATCAACAGAATTTAAGAAGAGTTGAATCGAATTTAATGTAATATACATTTCGAATATAAGAGTTTCATAATGGAGAGTTTATTAAACGTAATTAATGAAAAATTGACAATTACTAATACATTTAATCAGCACTTAGCTATCTTTTCATAAATTCTATTAATTGCATATTTTGGTTTAACCTTATCTTTTTAGGCCTATTTTTGATTTAAGCATGTATGACAGCAAAAGGTTCTCTTGGTCTGTCAGTAAATTCCTAAAATTCTTCAGATTACACTGCTCTGAAAAAAAAAAAAAAAAAAAAAAAAAAAAAATCGAGATCTGATACTATTTTTGCTGATTCTTATGTAAAATGACCTCCTGAATATGAATATGACTCCCATTTTGCCCAGTCATCCACCGTTTTCTAGATTCACCACTCCCTCCCTCAACTTCTCTCCTTGTTAAATAATTTTATTACTATGAATTTGATTTGTAAGATATGAAATACTTAATTTCAGTGGCAACCCGCCCCCCCCCCCCAACTTTTTTCTTTGTTGCAAATGTCATGTTTTAGAATTTTCTAACTTTGTAACCCCTCAGAAGATATTTAATGGTTAAAATAAACCTCCCTCTTCCTAAAAATAAAATTTATAGCCATAAAAATATCGAAAAATGATTTAAAAAAGGGGGGCCGTTCCTGAAAAACGGCGTGTGATAGGGCATAATGGCTGTCATATTTGGATTCAGGATGTCATTTTACATAAAAATGTGCTGAAATGGTGTCAGAGGCAATTTCCTTTCCGAGCAGTGTTATGGACCCTCATTTTATAAAGATATAAATTTTTGAATGCATTATCTATGTGGCCAGTAAAATAAATATACGTTTTGACATTATAACCAATGACAAAATAACTGAGTTTATATGGATTAATATTTTTCACAACAACCTCTCCATACATAGTATCATGTAAAAAATTTCATCAGTAATACCAGAATTACTTTAGTAGTACTATATATAATATTCGCCAGTGATTATATTATTTTGCAAAACGACGTACATGTCACAACTTTACATGAATAGACAAGATGTAAAGACAAGATAGTAGTTACCATAGACAAGATGTAAAATTTAGAATAAAACACATAAACTATTGAAAAATATTTCACTTTTTTTTTTTTTTTTTTTTTTTTTTTAATTCTAATTTTCATTTTTTTTTAACGTTTTTGAAAATTTTATATTTAAGTTTAGAAAGTATAATGAAAAAAAAATTTACGAAATATGTCGAATTTATTCAGATAATATTTTTCTTTTTCTCTTCTCTAATTTTCGCTTTCCCACAAACATTGCACAAATCCCCCGTACATTGTGTATGATTCATGTAATCATTTATGGCACTTCATGTAATTTATCCAATCTACTGTTTCTTTTGTAAAATAGTAATCCTCCTCACATTCGAGGCAATTGTTTATAGGATCACTTTCGATCTTTTCAATGGGCATGTCCATCACCTGCTGTTTTGACGCTTTGCTAAATTTAACAGCGGATTTTAGCTTTTTTTTTTTTCTTGGACGTGCTCTTGGGATGTAATAACCTTAGCCGACTTTATCTTTTTTGCATCTTTACTCTAACCTAGGTACAGGAGAAATCTGGTGCAATATTTTTGTCGGGAAGGATGTTTGTTCAGTTGATTGAGAAATTTGGGACTGTTCACCTGTCTGTTTCAGTGCTTCACTTATGAAAAAGAAGTGGTTTGGAATCGTTGCTTGGTTTACAGGAAAAATTTCCGTTTCCTGAAAACCATTAATAGCAGTGACAACAGAAGTTGGCCTTTTCCAGGCTCTACAGTCAGTTCTGCAGCTTGTATTCTCCCAATTGTCCTTCCTGGATGAATAACAACTCATTTCCTTGCTTCCTCTTTAAAGTAGTGTTTTAGTGGCTTAAAACAAGACCAGTTAAGAGACGGAAGAGCTGGGCAGGTATACAATTATAACGTTATTCTTGTCCGCAAATTCCAGCAAGTCATAACAGTTTAAGTGCGATGCATGACCGTCCAAAATTAATAATGTTTTTTCTTGGGGTTGCTTTGAACAAAAAGATCTCTAAGCAATCTGAAAAAAAAAATATCTGTACTGATGTACGATGATATTTTGTTCATGAACACCATAGATCCAGGTGGAAGACCATCGGACATTTTTTTCCCTTTAAAAATAACTGAAGGGGGAGACATTGTCATTCTGCATTACAACAGGCAATGACTGTAACTTTTCTCATCTCTGTGTAGACGTCAAAACATGAACATCTTTTGCCCCTTTGGTAGCCACGACCTTTCCTGGAACGTTATATAGCTGATAGCCGGTTTCGTCTATATTATAAATAGTTCCCGGTCTGGTAAATAATTCATTTTCTCCAAACACTCTTGAGAGAATTTAAAAAAAATGATCATAACTTTCTCTGTTCATGCCTTCCCCCATTGCTAAAGCGAGCCCCTGGGCTTGTCTAATACTTGGTCCTGGGTTTCGCCTATGAAATGATGACAGCCAGGCTTACGCATCCATTCTTGCTTCTAATTTAAATCGATGCTTGAGACCTAGTTTTTCAGCTAACTGAAACGCAAGTGTCCTAATATCCTCTCTGTCAGGTGCAAATCCACATTTTTCTAAACGTTGGATGTGCTTAACGAGATGTTTTTCGTTTTCAACTCCAAATGCTCCTTGTGGTCCCAAAGAACTTGTTTTGGTATTATTACCTGTTTTTCTTCGACGACAAATTGTCCGAGAAGGGATTCCATTATACCTAGCAGCTTCATTGACACCAATTTTCTCTGTCTCCTGAGAGCTTCTTTTAAATGGTCTTCTCTCCAGGTCCCACGAGCTGCTCCTGTATTTTTTTCTTTTGTACACTGTAGGCATCTTTCCTGAAACAAACAAGAAGCATTGAACCACTGCATGAACAAGTACAATAATTTACACTTACCGGCACAATTAACTGCCCACCTACAGTTTCGTTAGCGCCAAAGTTTGTTTACGTTATAGTTTAAATGTCAAAGGTCAGTCTGACATACCTGAGCATTTTTTGCTTTCTTATCTGGGTTCAATCTGCACTTTTGTGATTTCGTTTTTGAGTTGCCGCTTGTAGCGATCACGCGAGTTTGAATTTTATTTGATGAATTTTAATCTAAAATATTTCAAAAATATTTTTGAGTTAGAAAATTTAACGATTTAAAATATTACGCATTTTATAAAAACAACATGATTTTAAAAATATTAGTTTAAAATTTAAACAATTAAAAGACTTTTCTCCCTGAAAATGTATATGGGACATCTCACCCGAATATAATCTGGGGCGTCTATCCTTTTAGTATGGGAGAGATGCCCTGGCAGCTGTCCAAAGTGCAAAACAGCAAAAATGGCGGCAGAATGTCCGAAGACGACTGATCATCTGCTTACTACAGGTTTTTAAGCTTATATTAAAAAATTTCATTCTTATTAACTAGTGCCAGTCTTACAATGCAACATCACTCTTATAACAGAGTAGAAAAAACATGGTACTCACTTGAAATATTGTTGTGACAGCAGAAAATAAAGAAATGAGTTCACGTAACTTCCACAGCACACTATTCAACATCTATCTGAAATAATAATCGGACTCGCAGAGCCATCTAGCTTTGCGTTTCGAAATTACATCAAGTGGGGCATCTCTACCGGTGGGGCAACTCTCCCAGAATTACCTTTGTTCAAATATTTTGGTAACTTGATCTATTGCAAATTATTTTTTAAAAATGTATGTTGTACAGTCGTTAGAAAAATTATTAAAGTGAACATCAAATTTTACATATTCTTTTCTAATTTGATCACTAATTTTTATCATTAACTTTAATCTCTGTACCCATAATTTCCTCATCTAAAATAATAATTGATGGATTATGAAATAAATTAATAATTACTGATTCAGCTGTGGATGACATATGAATACATTCCTGTTGTATGTTTATAATAATCATATGATATTTATATGGACGAATATGAATATACTTAAGGTACTTTTAATATACATTTATGCACATCAGTTACCCGAAGCGCAGTAGAGTGCGTCGTTAAAGCCAACCAACCCAACCAATTACCATAAAATGAGCGGCAATTTGCAAACTCAAAGAAAAACTGACAGAGATGAAAATGTAGCTTTGCTGCATTCTGCTTGCGAAACCAGGGAATATTTTATTACCAATTATTATCATTTATTGCAAACTTTGTCAACAAATAATCATGACGTCAAATTTGGTGAGTAGGGAAATCACTTTATTTACTGTATCCTTTCGTGTTAAAGGGCAATTGTCATCGGAGTGATCGCCAAAAATATACAACTTGCATTAACGACGATTGCACAAGACATTTCGAATCACTACTAATCCATTAAGAATAATCCGATCTTGGAATGTTTTAGTCATTTGGTGACGATAAAAGCGTACAATGAACCTTATGGTAATGAAAGTTGCACAAACCATGTATTTTGGGAGATGCAAGAATAAAGGCGTGATTAATTTCGTTATTTTTTGTTCCACATATGTATACCAGATCTATTGTTTGACAAAACCGTAACAGGAAAAAATGTTTTCTGCATGAACCAAACATTTTTAACACAGGTTTTGCCAAAATACTATCTCAGGAGGAACGCGTTTGTAATCGTCTGGCACATATTAATAGCACCAGTACTTTGGACTTATCTGAATATTCACTGTAAAAAATAGGATTTTAAGAATAAGTATATATTGTCTGAAAATAGCTCCGAAACAATATATACTTAAATTTGAAAACACATGTACTCATTTTTTAGTACATTGACACTTTAAACATAGGGATATTGGGATTCTTATGGGTCAACCCCATTTTTGAGCAAGCCAATATACTGAACAATGAGTACATGGGTTTTTTAATTTAAGTATATATTGTTTAGGGGCTATTTTGAGACAATGTATACATATTTTTAAGAACCTATTTTTTACATTGTTATAAGGCGAGAATTGAAGGATGTGCCCCATGAAAGTCATTGGGAATGTTCATCGTAGGGCTGTCTGTTCTGCAATATGAAATCGGAAATTTACTGTTGCTGGAAAAATGACTGTAAATTTCGCTTCTGAATGTGTTAAAAGCAAATGCTCAAAATAGTGACACGTCATGTTTTATGAGACATGAAAACGTGAAGCGTCAAATTGATTTATGAAGCGTCAAATTGAAATGCATGCACCAAAAAATGTGTTCCAATTCGATAATTAAAAATTGTTCTTCTAAAGACAGAAAAATACTGGTAAGTTTTCAAATAGGTAAATTTATATATATATATATATATATAAAGATTTTGTAATGTGTGAGGCCTTACGCAATCGCGTCTGTGTGTCCATGGAGTGTTCCAAAGGAGTGTTTGGTTAGAAGAGTTAAAGTCAGCTTTTGGCTAGGGAAGTTATCAGTGTAAGTGTATGGTTGAGATTAAAAAAACAGTGTTGGTGTAAAAAATAAAAAAAATAAATAAATAAAAATAAAATAAAAATAAAATAAAATAGTTCGAATTATTTTGCGTTTGGTTCCAGAGGAGATAAATAAAGAGTTTAAGGAAAGTTGCAAAGCTTCTCGTGTTCAGTTGGATGTAGGTATTTTTAGGATTGATATTTTAGGGAAAATGAATTAAATCATTATCTTCTTTATTTCTTTAAAATGAGACTTCCGCATTAAGGAAGTTGATGTTTTTGAATGGATTCTCTAGAAAATGTTATCGAATTGCGCTTTTAATAATTATATATAAAGTTTTAGCTGTTTAATCGTTGTTAACAGTAAAGTTATTGAGTCGACCCATCTCAAGTAAAGTTACCAGCTAACACAAAAATCACTGGTTAAAATTAAACTATTAATCCTTTCAATTAAAGGTTTATTTTTAAGTTTAATTATGTTAAGCCATTGAGAGAAACTCTCCGCATCCCTCATCTTTAAAGTTTAACAAAAAAAAAAAAAAATAGTGTTTACATAACTCAAATTTATTTAAACTAAATAGACATTTAAGAGATTAAGATGGCTGAAACAAACTGAGCTGATAACCAGCCCTTGCATTTTTCAAAAGAAAAATGTGTATAAACTGTGTAAACTATAAGACATAATTTTTATTTTAATTATTAATAGTGAAAAACATATTTCTTTATTTTCTTATTAAAAACCTGAATTACAATCTATAAGAATTAAAATAATTTCAATATTTTTTTTTTTTTTTTATTCGTCTGCAAAACATGATTTAAAATATGTTTAAAACAGCGAAACTCTTTTTTTTTTTTTTTTTACTGCATTTTGTTTTAATCCTACATGTTTTGTTATATATATATAAGAAAACTATTAAAAAAATAAAAATGATTTATGATTTTAACGCCTGTTTTTGTCAGTTCCGTTTTGGAATAGCACTATTTTTAGCATTGAATAGGTTGTCGTCAAAATAATACGCTTTTATAAACTATTAACAACAGTTTTCGCAGTTCTTTTTAGCCGTTTTATTTTCAGGATTACTTATATAGAAAGTAAATTTAAAGTTTTTTTTTTTTTTTTTTTTAAATACTGTACGGTTTTCAGTGTATAATAAATTAAAGAAAGCTGCAAAAAGCAGTAATGCACATAAAATGATATTTTTTTCAAAGTAAATAACAGACATAAAATGTAGCGGACCAGAAATTTCCAGTTTTATATCATATATAAAATTCGGTTTTATTCCGTAAGAGAAGATATCGGATGTATGCTATTTATTATAAATTTACAGAAAAAATAAATATGAAATATGACTTTATATAAGTAAATCTTAAAATAAAACAATCCCGAAAATGCCCATCCTAATGTATCCATCTTCAAATTTATAAATGTAGAAAATGATTAATTTTTATTTAATGTCTAACATACCGATAAAAACAATTTATTTCAAAGTAATAATAATATAGTCGAATTATGTTATAATTTAAAATGTATACTGGTTCAATTCCTCCCTGAGTAATTACACGTAAATATAGCATCATTAACACGCAGAAAGATATCCGATTCCAACAATATTATCTGCCAATAATGGCTATTCTATTTATATATATATATATATATATAAATTAATAAATAAAATAAAACAATAATAATAATAATAATAAAAAACTTGTAATGTAAGATATAAATGCTGCAAGCGTGCGATAAAAATGTAGATTCTACAAATTTTAACATATTGACACTCATTACTTCCAAAAATTATTTTTGAAACCTCACATATCAAGAATTTTATAAGTTTTACTGCAATTGATTCTCTTACAAGGAATGATTCAAAAGGTGTCGTCTTCAAAAAAGATTGAAAAAAAATATATGCGGTTCTTCTCTTCATAAAACATCAGAAAGTGTAAAAATTATCTGCTGAAATGAATTACAGCGACGACAAAAAATTACCAAATTTAAGCATTTGTGGCAATTTAGCGCTATTAGGCGATAAGTTCGCTAGCACCGAGATTGCCGTGTACGAACAAAACCGTGTTTTGCTTCTCCGCCAAGTACTCAAAATCAATCGCCAAATATGCTTAATTTTGATATTTTTTTGTGGTCGTTGTATTTCATTTCAGGCGATAACTTTTTCAATTTCTGGTGTTTCATGAAGAGTGGAATCACATATATATTTTTTCAACATTTTCTGAAGACGACACCGTTTGTATGTTTCCTTGTTAGTAGCTTACTTAGCCTGAAAAGAAAATGCTCCATTTTGCTCTTGTATGTTTAAATTAATTTTTAATTTAATACCATATTTGGACTACAAATCTCAATTTAATGGAAAAAAAAAGAAAAGAAAAACAACAGCTTAAATAATAATAATAATAATAATAATAATAATAATAAAACTGTAATATTTGATAAGCAATACATATTTCCTAGAATTAGTTTCATGACGTTAAGAATAGGCGCTGATACGAAAGGAGATAGAGGGGAATGAATTATTATTTAAATATTATGAAACTGTGCAGAACATCGCAATAAACATTCAGATTCTTGTGTGAGAAACCCAAATGGAACAACTGAATATTTAAACGTATTTCAGCTACGAAATTAATAATTAATTTATTCTATATCTCATTGTTAACTTACTAAACTTATGATATTCACTGCACTTTTCCAAGCATAAAGAGCACGGATAATATCGGACAAAGCTTAAAGATACTGCAGTTTAAAAGCGGTTAACTCTCACTGTACTGTCGTGTAATGAAACAGATTTCATATTTCATAACGTTTTCTGCTGGTCTCGAAAAGTCTGTCGTCCTGACATGAGATATTTTCATTATATCACCGTTTAACTCATTAGCTTAACTGTTAGTTTCACTATTTCACCGTATCTCTACTTTTGTGTGTATATATATATATATATATAATTTAAATAAACCATTTTTAAATATTTCTTTCAGTGTATACACTTTATAGTAGCTGTTTAGTTAGTACATATTTTTCCAGGTAAGAAAATATTTCCAGGTAGATAATAATTTGCAGATTATTTATTGCAAGTTCAATTATATATACTGTATATTTGAGTGTAACCTTCAATATATAACTTACTAAAGATGCATTATTATAAAATATATATATATATATATATATATATATATATTGGATCTCTATAAAGAATAATGTTTAGAAATAACAAATGGTTTCTCTTTTTTCGAACTTTTCTGATGTTAAGGAATTTTCCTTAAAATTAAAAACATACATAAAATAATACGAATTTGTGTCTTAAAAATTATCCCCTTCCCTGAAAAATTATACCGAATTAATAATTACCATAAAATAAGACAAAAATAAACATGCATTTATATATACTTAAATCATGTTTTAGTAATTTCTTAAACTTACATTCATGAAATTGAGTTAGTTTTAGAACCTAATATGTTTATTTAGTAATACGATTTAATTAAACGATATTAGATCTTTTGAAACAAACTACTTGGTGAGACTATAATTAACTGCTAAATTCAGATTCAGTGATGCACATTAACTGAAATTAAGTGTACAGTTTAAACCAATTACGCAAGATTCTTGAAATAACACTGAGAATGAGACTGTTAAATTTGTAACGTCACTATCGGTTATAGAAACATTTAAAGACAATAGTTTCAAAAGATATCCCTATATAACGATTATATAATAGAAATGATTTTGGTTTGTATTACGTTTTTATCGCTGCACAATAAATACTATCATGTATAAAAAGTATTTTTCGTATAATTTAATTCGTATTTTCGAGTGCAATATTAGTTTAAGCTCAATTATATAACACACGTAGCTTCCTTTAAACAATTGTTGAAAACAATTTATTTCAATTGCATGGATTTGTATTTACGAAATGATTTATTTTTAACTAGCAATATAGGTTAGACAATATTCATTTCAATGATAAGGAAACAAATTAGTTTATTGTAATATATCTAAATAAAATAATAACAGCTTAAAAGGTAATAAAGTCTAATGTAGTTGCTAATTCACTTCCCTTGCTTTGGGAGGGGGTTTTCTTTCCTTTTCCTTTTTATTTCAATGTTTTACACAGCCACAACGCTGTTTTACTGCAAAGAAAATCGGCAATGATTGGAATACTGCTTTTATATGCCATGTACCAAAAAATCACTCGACAGTGGCGAATAACTCTAGCATTTTCCACATCCCTGGATATTTTATCACCATTTTAACTTAAACTTTACTGACACATATCTAGTTTAAAAAATAGAAAGTGTAAAAATATGTTAAAAACCACATATTGTCAAAATATTGGATAATGGAATTTTAGTTTAAGAATAACTGATATTAAATATTGAAATAATTTTACATACATTTGTAATTGCACCATAAAGTTTATGTTAGGTATTAATAATGTTAAAATAAATGTAATTATATTCTATTTAACGCGATTTTATTTTTGGAATTAGTAAGAGATTTTTGACTTACTTATTCTTTTCATTGTTTAATAATTTCCAATAAAATGATTTTACAATTAAATCCTATTTCACAAAAAACAAGATCGAAAAATCATGTGGTATGCGTTGATTATTAACACTTTTCAAACTGTGTGTAATTGTTGTATTGTATCGGTGAGGGACGGGCAGACGGACACATACATCGATGGATAGGAGTAGAGATTGGTACACAAATTGAAATCATACTTTCATTCAAAAATTGTTACAATTGTCAAATCGCTTACTGTAATCAAAAATGCAAATCCAGCATATTTCCAATAAAAGCCCTCAATGTAACTGACTATATTTATGTGGCTTTGTATATCGAACGCCAATAATACTGCATGCTGTAGAAAGCATTCTCTCCCAGGTAGCTCATAACGTTATTAAAGAGTTGTAAATAAATCTGAACAGTGAAAATTAGTTATAACAACGTTAGGAGTTACCTGGGTTTGTGCATATGAATAACGTATTTTAATTTCATTAAGATTTGTGCAAAGTAAAGTTATTAAAATTTTGTTTATAGAAATTCCTCTCATAGAACGCAAAGCTTTCGAATACTTCCCAGTGTCCCTGTACACAAACCTCGGTGGTATTTACTCCAATTTCTATAGCAAACATCCGATAGTGAACTTGAATAATGTATTTCAATTTCAATAAAATTAAGTACACTTAATTCCTTTATTTAAGTGTAAATAAAGGAATTTAAATATAGTTCATAGAAACACTTCTCAAAGAACATAATACTTTGGAATAATTTGGATGTCCCTGTATACAAACCAATATATGTATTCACTCCATTTTCAATAAGGGACATCCGATAGTGAATTTGAATAACACATATCAGTTTCAAGACATTCCATGAATATTTTTGGAAGTTAGAGCACGTGCAGACAGGCAGACAGACAAACCGAAGTCATTAACGCTTTTCAACCTTATTGGAACGTGTTAATAAAATGAAAACATGTAAAGCTTACCAGATCGCTAAATATTATTAATTTTAATTAACATAAGCTTATGTAACGAATTACAATACTTGTTAATAAAAAATAGAAGTTTAAATTTCCAACAGTTCTAAATATTTTTTTTTTTTTTTTTTTTTGCCATTAATTAAACTCTACTCTAATATCAAAAATATTTTTGATTCAGTGTTAAACTGTTATTTGATATTCAAAGAGTTTTCTAAATAGCCCATTTTCTTCTCTCTCTCTCTCTATATATATATATATATACTCGTGCATAAGCATCGCATCTATCCCACATGCTACACTGAAAAAGACTGGAAATGCGTTCAGTGCATGTTCTAAATAACAAAATTTAAGAAAACGAGGAAAACGAATAAAAAAAAATCCTGAACGTAATTTGTTACGAGGTGAGGCTGAAGAGATCCTGGCTTTCTGGTTTCTACAAAAAAGAAAACAGCCAGAATTTTGAAATTATACATTTTTTCAACATAATCTGCCTGGAAAATTATATACTTCTTACAGCATTGTTCTTACATTTGTAGAACATAAAATAAAATGCATTTGGTTCTGCCTGAAACTAGCTTTTACAACATGTCCTCTAAACGTGGTTTCTTGAAGTATTTATTTTTTCTTTTTTTTCAAATTAGGAAACAGAAAATAATCAGTATGGGCTACATCAGGTGAGTAGGGAAGATAGTGGACCAATTGGAAACTCAGGGTGTTTAATTCGGCTCGAAGTGTGCGCAGGTGCATAGTCTAGAAAAATCAGGAATCTTCTGGTCAACTTTCCCAGTCGTTGTTTATTCTTAAATTCTTCTTTTAGTTGGTCAAGAAGTTTAGTATAATACTCTCCAATTATATTGAAGCCTTGAGATAAGGAGCCCATCAGCAGAATCCCACCCTTATCGCTAAAATGGACACCAGGACATCTATTCTCCGACCAGACTATAGCTCAATTCCGATTGTGGCAGTCGTTATTTTGATCACGTGACGTCACATTCCGACTTTCGATTTGACGACTGTCATTGTTTAACCTTTTGAAAGGGGCTGTGACAGCATCTGTCACGCTTCACCATAGGATTTCGGAAGAGCCCCTCTCAAAAGGTTAAGGACGGTCGCTATGGCAGTCGGATCGGAGAATAGATACCCAGGACATTTTGGGCGATTTCTGGGTGCGAAATTTCTTCGACGGGGAACTCATGTGGCACCAATCTTTTGATTGTTCTTTCAATTTTGAATCATAAGTATGGAGCAATGTTTCGATTTCTTTTACGGATCTTGTCTTTTTACTAACCTACTCCTGTGAAGGTTCAAATGGGCCAAAATGGCTTTGGATTTTTCAACTCGTTTCTTTTTTCTGACCTTTGTTCAAACATTTCTGAACAAATAAATATACACGTATATGTATAAAAAAAAGGAATGAATTGACATTTGTACGATTACAAATGAAGAGATTTAGCTTTCATTTGGTACCAAATTTAATATTATATTTCAAATTTAATGGGACAATTCCTGGAACTTTTCAGCCTTCCCTCATATATATAAATACACAAAAGTGTAGAGTGGTTTAATTCTCGTTACAATCGAAAGAAGTTATTATCCTGTGCATCATTCAGGTTTGTTCAGTCTTTATATATATATATATATATATATACACTAGCAGGCTTTGTCCGCTTCGCTGATCAATATATTGAAGTGAATCCTCAAAACATCATAACATTAATAATAATAACAACAATAATAATAATAAAATCATTCAAATTAGTCAAAATATAAGTTTAAATTCCCGCTATTTTCTGTAGCGGTATTCCCGCACGCCACAGTCGATTCTGGAGTCCTAATACAGTTTCTTACCTGCGCTTTTCACTCTCTGCTTATATATATATATATATATATATATTGTACAAATGTAGGAATTTGGAAACTTTAATTTTAAATACAAAAAAGTAACATTAGATGAGCGCAATGCTGCTCCTTGGATGCTGCTCCTTAACAACTGCCCGGTCGAGTGGTATTGGGGGTACTGCTGGATCGTTAAAATGTAACCCTACCAAAATTACTAGCTTTTTTAAACCTGTTGCATCAAGGAACCCCATACACAAAAAAACTGTCTTAAGTAATACATGTCATGGAAGTGGTGTGTTGCCTAGTCAATCCTCTGTTCATTCAACTCCTAATAACTTAAATACATCTAGTAATAACACTCTATTTTACGAAAGTTTCTACCCTAAAATGTGTAGCTTTAAATATAAACTTTGTAATAATTTACGTTGTAAATTATGTCCCGTTTCAGATCCAACACAAATCGATAATTCACATAAAAATAAGATTTTTTGTAAAACTTTCAATTGTATATATCAACTTACTTGTAAAAAATGTAATTTTAGTTATATAGGACAAACTAAAAACACTCTTAACATTAGAATCAATTTACACCGAAGTCAAATTAATCATGTCAATACTAAAAATTCCCCCCCTTCTCTAGAAATTAAACACTTTTCAGATCACGGTATTGAAAACATGGTAGTTAGAATAATAGACATAGTAAGTAATGAAAATACTCGTAAATGGTGGGAGAGTTTTCATATGCATCAATTTAAAACTTTATTTCCATTTGGGTTAAATACTCAAGTTTTTGACAAAACTATTTCCATTTCATCTATTATAAACAACAATACTAATCCATTAATTAATGATTCTACATCTCTGAATGATCAAACCAAAGTTAAACGACATCGCAGGGGTGGTCGTAGAAATAAATGTTCTTTAGATTATACAAAAACCACTTTAACAAACTTAGTTAACAAGTTAAAACAATTTCAATTGATAAAAACAAATTGGATTAAAAACTTCGTTTATAGTATAAGAATTAAACTTATTAAACATATGTGGCATTGCTGCCAAGATGTTATTCAAACCAATACAGATTTGAGTAATACAGTTTATGCTATAGTATTAGAACACCTTAAGGTTAGAGCTATTCAATACAATATCGATTTAAAATATAATGACAATCAAATTACTTATTCTAAAGAATTCTGTATCTTTAATTTTTACAATAAATCTTTTAATTATATTCCATTTGCAAACATTTTTAGAAATATTAAAAAATCTTTTCCGTTAAATAATATAAATATAAGTGCAGCTTTTAAATATGAAACCCCTCTTGGTAGATCAATTTTTAACTATAATGAAATCTCACGCAATTTAAATTGTAATTCTCCACTGCAATGTTGTTGTAAACCGGATTCTATAGGTTTTGACAATAATCATAATCATATTGTAACTGGTAATTTAGATATTGTAAAGAATTCTACTTTAAAAAAATTTATGAAATTGGGCACAAATTTTAAAATTGAAAAAAACCGAAATATTAAAACTTCTATTACAACTAATCTGGACTGTTTCATATATAAAATGGCTGTAAAATATAGTTTACCATTATGTTCATTTGATGAATGGAAAGATAAATTTATATTGCATTTTCTTAGTTATTATCCACATCAATATACATGCCAACATTTAAATATGCGTTTATTAAAATGTCCTATTAATGATCTACAAAATAATTATGTAATTTCCTATTTAGATAAAGTTGCATCTAATTATGCTTTTACTTGTAAAAAATACTATTACGATTTATTAATTCAGTCTTATAATGACATCAATTTATATAAACCTTTAAATGTCAGTGAACGTGAAATTAAAAATCGAATTACTGCTTTATATAAAAAAACTGGTCTTACAATCAAGAATTTTAAATTTCCCTACTTAGCTCTCATTCCCAAATTACATAAAAACCCTATCAAGTTTCGTCCTGTCACAATAGCATGTAATACATATCTTACTCTAGCTAACGACAAACTGTTAAAAATTTTAAATAAACTAATTGACAAATTTAGGATCGATGGCTGTTTTTTTGTTAAAAATAGTTATAATGTTGTTAAATTAATTTCAAATAGCACTGTTAAAAAAGTTGTAAGTTTTGATTTTGCTGATTTATTTAATACTATAGACATTCAGATTTTATTTCAGGTTTTATTAAATTACTTTGAACAATATGATTTACAAGAATTCATTACATTTCCAAAATTTAAAGCCCTTTTGACTATCGTCTTAAATGAAAACATTTTATATAATGGGATTGGATATTACCAACAAATTTACGGTATTCCTATGGGGGGAGGATGTTCCTCTGCCCTTGCAGATATCTATTTACATCATTATGAATTTGGTACTCATGTTTTAAATGAAATTTTGTATATAAGATATGTAGATGATATTCTAATAGGATATGAACAAGAAGAATTTAAACTAAATTTTAATTTTTACCCCAATAATTTAAATTTAATTGAAACTGAACCTAACAATGATTATAGTGTTGATTTCTTAGACCTTAATATTTGTATTAATAATGAAACAATAGTAATTAAAATCTATGATAAACGTGATGCTTTTAAATTTAAAATTAACCGAATTTCGCCTTGGTCTTCTTGTTTACATAAAAATATATTCAGAAATATTATAATTAACCAACTTATTCGATGCAGTCGAATTTTTACTTATAGTTATGACAGTGACTCTTTAGTAGTTAATTTTATACAAATTGCCATAGATAATAATTATCCTCTTTATTTTCTGTTAAATATTCTTAAACAATATTACCAATTAGATTATATTACTTGTAAATCACGTTTTTTGAATCGTTTATCAATTCGATTTTAAGGTTTCTTCCTTTCACTAACTGTAACTTTCATTAACTGTTTGTTTCTAAGTTTGAATTGTGTTGAATGGGTGGCATATTGCTTCATGAATTTTCTTGTATGTCGTTTTAAATTGTGATTTGGTTTTTCTTATAAATTGTTTTAAAGGTTTTTATTTGGGATTTATTCCTTATTTTACCATTTTCATGTAAGTTTATTCTAAGTTTTGACAAAGTATCAGGTATCCGGGAGTGTTGACCGGTCGTAAAACATGTTTAACCGGAGTGGGGTGGTCACAACTCCCCCCTGCCATTTAGATACTTTTGTCTCCATTTTTTCTTTCGCTCCTCTTCAGTTACATATGATGATGTTTTTCTTTTTCATTCTATTTAGATTTATATATATATATATATATATTATGGACTACTTGGCTTAAGGTGGCTGTCACAAAAAAAGAAAAAGGAAAAAAAAGTTTCTTGGTGAAAAATGTCCTATCTACTTCAGCACCAAAAGTTAAAAAACTATCCAGGATTATCAATAAATAAAGCTCTTTATCATAGATCTGAATTAGCTTTCATTTTATTATAATTTAATTTTGATAATGACGTCATTTGGCATGTGTCTGAATGAAAAAATATTTTATTATACGTTGAAAAATAAATATTGAATGAACGCTACTTTAGAATGTAGAAAAAGAGGGGGGGGGAAGCTAATAACTCCATAGAAAAAGCATGGGAAGAAAACCAAAAAAACTCACAATGTCAAAAGAGTGTGTTGTAAAAAAAAGGCTCAAACCGGAAGTAATAAAAGGACAAAATTTACTAGTAAAATACATCGAAGAGCAGGAACGGGCGGGCTGGGGCGTTAAATATAACGACCAGGGTTAATACGTCTCGCCTTATGTGTAGAGTGATTTAGTTTTCGTTACAATCGAAACAGTTTATTATCCTGTGCTTCATTCAGGTTTGTTTAGTCTTTATATATACATACATATATTATATACAAAACAATATAAAAATATTGTAAATTCTACATATAGATTTTCATTTTCAAATAAATTATGCAACACGTAATAATAAAAATAAATGCAGAAAATTACATAAATTTACTGTAATAAAATAAAACTGAAATTTATATAAATGGGAATTCATTTAACTTATTTCCTTTCTACTAAACGTAATATATGCATGACGTAAGTTGTATATATTGCCGATTATAAAGTTGTATATATTATTATAATACTTTTTGATCACAAATTCTGTTTTTAAATCACCCCCTCCTTCGTTTTTTCATAATAATAGAAATACATTCTTAATAACAAAGTGCTCTTCTTCCAATTTCTACTCTTAAAATGCCAAGATTTAAAACTTTTTCAAATAAAAGAAAATTGAAAATTTGATGTTTAAATCTTTCTAGCGTCAAATACATACATCAGTTGATTCTGACATAACATGTATAAACATTTGCAAATGTCTCATTTTCAACTTAAAATGGTTAACGTTTTTTAACCATTCAAACACAGATGCGTTTGGAACAAATAATAAGAATATATAAAATTTTCGAAAAAGAAAAAAAAAAAGAATATAACGTATTTAAATTTTTTACAATCTGTCTTCAGATTCAAAAATATATTTATTTATTTATTTATTTATTTATTTATTGCATATTTTGCCGTTACATGGTTTTGTTTAAAAACCCCTTTAGCATAACTATTTTATTGTAATCAAAATAGGGAGTTTGTCATTTTGCTTTACTTGTCTGTTATTATACTACAGATATAGATAATAAAATTAAATAAATAGATAAAAGGAGAAGAAGAAGAAACAATGAAAGAATTAATTTTCTGAACTTACCATAATTAAGATTGAAAACTAAATGAAAAACATTTACTAAATTTCTACTACGAAAATATTTTTTCTGCAAGTGGGCATGCTAATTTGCCGAAACAATAGAAAAAACATTCTGAAGCATTTTTTAGTTGCAGTCATTAATAGTTGCATTAATAATTTGTTTTAAGCACCTAAAATTGATTTTGTGTTGTTCATGCAAGAAATAAATTGTAACTTTTCTCTGTGATATAAGGCGATGATTTTTATATGTTTCGTGGGGAGGGGAATTTGAGAATAAAAATGTTAACTTCGTGGTTAAAAACGAAATAAATCAATTTACGTTTTCCACGCATTTACCAATGTTAAAAGAAAAAAAAAATCTGAAACAACTATTATATTTAAATTATTATGAGATTAATTTTGTATACTTTTTGTTGGAAAGCGTTGAAAATAGACATAGGTCACTCCACTCACTCCATTATTAATTTTATCTATTTTCATTTGTTAAAATATGCTGTTATCGTAAATAGATAAATAGATAAATAAAAACCTCTCTGTTAAACATTTTCATTAAATTTAACGGCTGCGCAGCAAATTTTATACTTCATTTGCCATATTTTCAAGAATTTTCTTTAAAAGTTATAAGTCATCGTAAAATGTAGGGCTAAATCTTTTCAATGGGATTTTAGTTTTTCTAATGCGCAGTATTTTTTTTTTTTTTTTTTTTTTTTTTTATTCCAAGAATGTTTTATGAGGCTGCCATTAAACATTAGCGCAAAAAAATTAAAGAAGCTTTCAGTACAAAATAAGCATTCTATGTTCCTCTCAAAAATACTAGATCTTTGCTTTGATAAATAGAGGATCCCCTTTTCAGTCTTCTCCTTTTTTTTTTTTTAATAGTTAAAAATACTTTTAAAAACTTAGTATCTCAGCTAACAACATCGTTCACAGAATCATAAGCCGTATATATATATATATATATATATGTGTGTGTGTGTGTGTGTATAAATCCCCGACCAATTATATTTGTAAAAAAAAATAAAATAAGAATAAGAATAAGAATATTATTAGACAGTAGAGTACCAAAAAGGGCTGTTTTAATTATTTGCTTTTCTGCGTGGATTTCCAGTTTTAATTCAGCCACACAGACAATGAATGCAAAATCATTTAGTTTTCCCCCTATTAAGCTTTTTTAAACATTTGTAGCCATATTTAATGGAACAACGGATTCCTCAATGATTATCTGTTTGTGAAACATTCAAGATTAAATAACTTTACATTTATCTATTTTATTAACAATGAACCGTATTTTAGTCCCCAAATTTTAACAGAATGTATATCACACACATCTGTTTTTCCTTTCCTTTTCTTTCTTTTTCTTTTCTTCTTGTCACTTGAAAGAAAACAAGCAGAAAAGAAACGTTTGTCTCAATTAGAATGTAAACCTAACATGTGGAAACATCAGATTTTAACAAACTGCAGATTTTGAATTAATATTTCTCTAATTTACATTCTTTTAATATTGCGGTTTATATGAAATATTCCAACTGGTTTCCATATATACTGAAAATATTGGATTTTTTTTTTTTTTTTTTTTTTACAAAGTATAAGGAAATATTGCAATCCCGATTTGTGAAATAGATAGTATATCGCGCATAGCTCAAAAACGAATCATCGTAGGATGTTGCAAATTTATATGTGTGAATGGCATGATGTCTAATTGTGCACCTGCAGGTTTCGTCTTTATATGAGCTCTCGTTTTAGATACATCAGCGACTGTACACAATTTTCCGTGACGTCTGTATGTGTATGTATCTCACATAACTAGAAAACGGTTGCGCGTATAACGTTGCAAATTTGTATTTAGGTATGTTATAACAGCTAGTTGTGCACCTTCTTTTTTGGTATTTTTGTGACTTTCCGTTTTGGAGATTTTACGAAAGTTACATTCATAATGACCAAATATACAAAGGTTCTGGCCATCATATATGACTTACAATCATAGAGTTTCAAAATAAGCTAATGATAGAGACGTAATGATATTACTATGAATGTTATCGGCATTTTTACGTGTAGAATGTAATTTGTGATGATGAATGCGTTTTATTTAATGAATATTCACATTCAGTCCAAAGTGATAGTTTTATGAAAGTTGGTGACTTTTTTGCGTGTAGAAAGTAGTTCTTAACCCTCTCGCTGCGTATTTTTTTTTATCAAAATAGGTTCAAAAATTGCGTATTTTTTTTATTACATATTTCAAATCTACATATATTTTAGACTTAAAATATACAAAAATTTTTTGTAAAAGAGATTTTTTTTCAATATAGAATTTGATCATAGAAAAAAGTTGTCAGAATATTGAAATTGAAGAATAATGATATAAAAGCAAAATTTTGAAAATCAATTTTGGTTAAATTGTGATTTATTTTATAAAATACAAAGGTAAAAAGTATATACTAATGAAAATATGGAAAATACTTACAAAACATTTATTAGAAATGAAGTTTTCTATGATAAATTTCGAAACAAGGCTCGAGGCAAAGTCCGACCTCGCAATCCTCGAAATTTTCATCAGTTCCGCTATAAATATCATCAATATACTCGGAATCAGAGTCAGAACTACTGTCAGTGTCGGAAATATCGTCAGGAACATAGGTCATATCACTCGCGAAACGCTTCCTGCCAGACATCTTTGAGCTCTGAAAAGCGCGCGCAAAATGCAAAAAAAAAAAAATCTTTTTATATTTCGCAGAAACGTGGACAACTAACGCCATCTGTTAGTCGACAGCTAAATAAACAATTCAACATTACAGAAAAGCCGAAATGAAACCATGGACGGGGAAAGAGCGGGTTGCACACTTAAATAGACGGCAAAAACGCATCCCCGCGATAATCGCGGGTTGCGCAAATTTTGCTACTTCTACGTTGCCCGTGGAAATCGCGGGATGCGCAGCGAGAGGGTTAAGGACATAAACAAGTTCTAGTCGACGAATGCACTTTAATTAATATTTAGCACGTAGATCGAGCACGTAATGATATTTTTATGATAATTGCCGACTTTTTAGAGTGTAGAAAGTAATTCTTAATATATAAGAAAGTTCTAGTGGTCTCTTTATTTTCTTTTAGTCTTATTTGGTATTTAAAGAATTTTCGAAGAATTTAGTTTAACGCTATAAACCAGTAAATCTTTCCGGAAAATTCCAGAATTATGTTGTAATTGAAGTTAGACCTTCCAAACTTTGGCAAACCTAAACTACAAATTTTACCCAAATACGGTCGCCAATTTGCCAATTTCGACGCAAAATCTCCAAAATCGATGCCAAGATAAAAATCATCGTTGGATACAAACTTCACGACTTGGCGAGATTTGAGATCAAATTTGGCGGCAAATATTGTTTCAAGATAGTAAGAATTAGTAAATCCTTTCTCAATTTTAACTGAATTAGTTGATCCGGTAAAATCAATTAATTGTTCCGCAGATGATAGAAGGGCATTATGGAATACCATTTACATTTCTTAAAATAACTGTACTTGTTTTTAATAAAATATCCCGAAAATCACAATAAGTACATAGAGTAATTATTTGTAATGAACTGTCACTTGAAAAAATAAGAAAAAATATTTTGTTGTTTTTAAAAAATTACTTTAAAAAAAGTTACAAATGGATATTAATATGAAATAGTCGGGTAATATGGATTACGTGGTTTAAACTATAGAAAAATTAATTAAACTTCATAAAATATACTTATTTTTAACTATAATATTATAACTTATATATATTGCATATTTTTAAGATTATGATAAAGCCATTTGGCTTTGAAGCCAACAAAGAATTTACGACTGAGTTCATTTTTATGAAATTCCATTTAGTTATATTAATTCTAGAATATCGGATTAAGAATTTCTAACGAATTTATTTTAGATTCAAATTCTGCAACTTTTACTCAATCACAAATCAGAATAACATGCATTATAATTAAATGAGAATAAGTTTAAATCTACTTACCCTCTCTGCCAGCATCCCGGGATTATTAAACGATAATTGCCAACATATAGACTCTGAAACCCACTATATCCTTAAAAATACACTTTATTTGATACACGACTGATTTAAAATTGATTATTAATATTTAAGAATGATGAATGGTAATCTAATGAATACGATTATAAGATTTTAATAGTTCTGATTTCATAGTTCCACGGTACCTTGTACCTCTTCCGAATTCGAATGAACGACTGAACCAAAACTGCTCAGCGCCGTCACACAAGAGTTCTGTTCTGCGCATCATCATCTACTCCCCTCCTCCCCGACATCCTCCGGGGGGGGGGGGCTGAGCATGGCAGACTAGCAATTCTATTCACTGGTCTCTTGATGATTCCAACTGGCGTCTTCAGCGTTACGACTCGAATGATGCCATCCTCACCAGGATGGACGTCCAGAATTCGGGCAAGGGTCCACTGTGCTGGCTGAATCGAGGGTTCCAACACCAGGACTAGCTGACCAGGTTGTAGATGGGTAACACCGCTCTTCCATTTTTCTCTTGACTGTAGAGAAGTGAGATAGGACCATTGCCAGGTGCTCCAAAAGTGCCTTTTGATCTGCTGGAGGAGTTTCCATCTGGAAGAAAAACTGGTACAAAATTGATTAGTTGTGTTAGGAGATTGTTCAGGAAGCTGAAGAAGCGGAGCCCCAATTAGGAAGTGTCCTGGTGTAAGTACCAGGAAATTATTGGGCTCGGTGGAAAGTGGTACTAAGGGGCGGGAATTTAAGCAGGCTTCAATATTAGTGGGAATAGTCTCACATTCCTCGAAGGAAAGGCAACTGCCTTTACAAACCTTAATTAAGTGACGTTTAGCCAATTTAACTGATGATTCCCATAGGCCGCCAAAATTAGGCCGGTAAGGTGGCATAAAATGCCAATGAATTTGTCTAGTTGCTAAATAATCTTGAATTGTGTTGGTTGTTGAAAGTGTCACGAGTTTCTTCAAATGGGCGTGGGCACCAACAAAATTTCGGCCGTTATCGGAGTATATGTCCGTGGGATAGCCGCGACGCCCTATGATTCTTTGTAGGGCATATAAGAAATGTTCAGTGGATAAACTAGTGACTAATTCGAGATGAATTGCCTTGGTGCTCATGCAAACAAATTGGCAAATATAGGACTTAAATTTTGTTTTTGTTCGTTTATGTTCACACTTTGTTTGAATAGGGCCTGCATAATCAAGGCCAACATGTTGGAATGGTCAACAAGGGTTGACTCTGGCACTGGGTAAGTCACCCATGATTTGCTGAATGGGGGTTGGTTGGATTTTGGCGCAAGTGACACATTGTCGAAGCTGCCTTTTCACAGTGGATCTCCAATCAGGAATCCAGTAAGACTGGCGAATTAGGCTTAACACTAGTTCGACACCTCCATGCAGACTATACACATGAAAATGTCTGATTATAAGGGAGGTAAAAGGGTGATTTTTAGGCAACAATAACTGATGCCTAGTGTCATAGGGGAGGGTTTTTGCTTTGTCAATTCTACCTCCCACTCTCAATAGGTTTTCGGAATCAATAAAAATATTGAGAGGTTTTAATTTACTATTGTTTGCAACGGGTTTGCCGCGCTGCAAAAGGGCGATTTCTGAAGCAAAGGACCTTTATGGGACAAATTTAATCACATTTTTTTTAGCCTCTGAAATTTCTTGTACTGAGACTGGTCCTTTCAACTTTGTAGGATTTCGACTATTATTAATAAACCGCTTCATAAACGCAATTACACGAAAAAGGTTTGTACTTGAAGAAAATTTTGAAACCAAGTCGTCTATCATGGAGTCATTCATTGGGTTTGACTCTATTAGACTTGGAGTTTTCACAACTGTACATTTGACTGAGGTCGACATTTCTGAATCGTGCTCTGAGACCTGGATCTTTGGCCAATCAGGTCCAGACCACCACAAGGCAAAGGTTTGTAATTTGTTTGGTAACAGCCCACGAGTTGCACAGTCAGCTGGGTTGTGTTTGCTTGGTAAGTGCTGCCATGTGGTTGGGTCTGTCAGAGCCGCTATTTTGTTGACTCGGTGTAGGACGTATGTGTTGCCCTTTAAGGGTGGATTTAAGATCCAACTACGGGCGATTGTGGTGTCTGTCCATAGAAGAATTTCCTCCACCGGAGAATCTAGTGAGTTCTGGACGACTGACAAAAGTTCCGATAACAAAACATCCGCGCATAGCTCCAAACTAGGCAAGATAATGGGTTTTAAAGGAGAAACACGGGTTTTAGCTGCAATCAATTTTAAAGTTGAGTTCTGTCTGGGACGTATATAAATTACGGCAGCATATGCCTTTGTTGACGCATCACAAAATCCCTGTATCTGGTAAATCGATTCGGATTTCAAATCTAAAAATCTGGGTACTGGCATGGCCTTAAAGGAGGCAATTTTTTCATAAAATTCGTTCCACCTGTTTTGAATGTCTGGTGGTAAAGGATCATCCCAACCAAGTTTTTGCTTCCAAACATCTTGTAAGAGCAATTTTAAAAGGATAGTGGAAGGGGATAACAGACCCAAAGGGTCGAAGACGCGTGCAATTACGGACAATAATTGTCTTTTTGTTTTTACGCTTTCTTCGGTGTTAACTCCAACCTGTAGGGTATCCGATGTTAAATTCCAGTTTAGTCCTAAAATACGTTGGGATTGGTCGGGGTTTAAGGATAATTCATTATTTGTTGATTTTAAAGTTTCTGGGACCTGAACTAGATCTTCCACACAATTTGAAACCCATTTTCGCAGCTTGAAGCCCCAAGCATTGAATAATGCCTGAAGGTCTGTGACCAAAGCTTGAGCGGCTTCGATTGTTTCAGCCCCTCCAAGGAAATCGTCCATATACAGGTTGTTGCGGGCAGCCTGCACAGCTACGGGAAAATTGGTTTCCTCATCTGTTAATAATTGTTGTATCGTACGCAGGGCTAAAAATTGTGCACAAGCTGTGCCATAAGTAACCATATTTAACTGATAAACACGGAGTGGATCTGACACATTGGCTCTCCAAAATATTCTTTGGAAATTCCTATCATGCTCTGCGACTAGAATTTGCCTGAACATTTTCTCGGTATCACTCGAGAGGGCAACTTTATTTACTCTGAATCTGATTAAATTGCTGAAAATACTGGACTGAAGTTTTGGCCCTTTATGCAAGTTAGAGTTCAGGGATTTGCCATTTGTAGTTAAGGCCGACGCGACGCATTGAGCACTACTCTTAGTTTGGTAGTGCTACTATTTTCATTTATAACTCCATGATGAGGCATATAATAATTTGGTTTACTTTTAAGTTCCTCAGCTCTTAGTAGAGTCATATGACCTAGAGCAGAATATTCGCTCATAAACTCACAATACTCCCCCTTGAGATAAAGGTTCTGAACAAATCGATTTTCTAGTTTTTTAAACATTATTAGTGCACAGTTGGCACTTTCACCTAACTCTATCTCATCATGGAGGGGTAATTTTACCACATAGCGCCCTTCGGGGTTGCGCTTGGTGGAAGTTTTGTACAAATCCTCTGCCGGATCGGCTTCGGTTTCACCCTTAGAAGATATTATTGGCTGAATGTCAAAAAAATCGTTTAAGTTTAGGCAGTGTAACGAGGAGCTATATGTTGACTCGGGCTCCATTTCATCCCTTGAGAGGGGGCCACTGAGTAAGTACCCAAGTGAACTAGGAATGGCAGATGGTTCTCCTGGCCTTCCAAGTACTGGTTTGCCAAAAATTAGTGACGCAAAAATATCTGCGCCTAATAGTACATCGATTGGTTGTGGCTTGAAGAAATTCATATCGATAACTGAAGATTTCTTGTATGTGACCAAGATGTCGTTATCACCTGGAAATTTGGCAGAGGGGTAGTAACCCTATTTACTACTAGCACTTTCAAGTTCCTATACTCGTTAGCGAAATATGGCGAGAATGAGAATTCCGTAAAATTTAAAACAGTTTCTGCGGAAAGACCGTTTATGCCTACAAGTCGATGAGAAGTGCCAAACGAAGGCAAATTTAGCTTCTCAACGCACTCCTTTGTTATGAGACTATTTTGTGAGGCACTATCAACTAACGCCCGACATTGAATAATTTTACCTTTAGGTTACCTACCCTTTATAAGGGCAGTAGCCAATAACATCTTTTGGTTATTAAAATTTGCATTAGATTGTCAACTATTGGCCACCGACGTAGTAACAAGGCCACCTCCCTGATCCGCAGAATTCTGTGTATAAATGTGCAGAAGATGTGATGTGAACCTTCACATACCTTACATTTAATATTAATACTACATTGTCGCACTTGATGGTTATTTCGCAAACAATTTTCACACAATCCTTTTGATTTAACTAAGTCCCATCACTCCTGAACACCAATTCGATTGAATTTCGGACATTTAAACAATTGATGTACTTGAGAACAGGCGACGCATTTATTTTCTTTGAATATTATTGAATTATTGACACAAGATTTTTTCACACTACTACCTTCTACTGGCTTCTTAAACATTCCCGGTTTATTTTCAAGCTTTGTTTGACTCGACGCCTCCCTTTCAATGAATGTACGAAACGAATTTAAATCGGGAATAGTTTGCGTTTTCTCCAGACTGAGCTCCCACCTATGCCTAACGGATGAATCCAATTTTGAAATCATGAAATTTATAAGAATAAGATCGCTAAGAGGATTAGATTCCAATCCGAGGGTCGATAAATTTTGCACCGCTTCGTTACAAGTATCTATTAAATTGAAAAACGATTTAGGATCATCCGCTTTGTTTACCTTTACCGAAAAGATTTTATTTATTTGATTTATAGCTAATTGGCGTTTATTTTCATAGCGCTGAGTAAGGATTTCCCAACAGTGTTTAAGATTTTCCGATTGTAACGCAAATCCACGAATAAGTTTTGGTGCACTACCTCTTACACACGATTGGAGGTATTGTAGCTTTTCAACCTTACTAAGGCTTTCATTATCCAGAATAGTTGATTTAAATAAATTTTTAAATAACAACCAAGATTCATTATCCCCGTAAAAATAAGTTTCAAGGAATTTCATGTTTGGGAAGACTAATATGCGAATTAACAGAAGTCCCTGGTTTGGTACGTGCATCATTATTTACATTTGGAGTATTTAATTGCGATTTACTTTCTAACACTAAAGATAATTCTAACAGAATGTCCCGATTTTTCATCACTTCCTCATAGTTTTCATCGTTTTCCTCTTCGGAAAAATTTGTAACTATTTCCTCGAATTTTACCTCCAGTACATTTACCTTATCTTTTAGGATCTTTAATCTGACTTAATCGCTTTTATCGCAATCATTGACCTTCGATTTTATAAATTCTATTTCCCTAATCACATTTTCAAATTTTATCACTTCATTAGATTTTGGGAACAACGCACTCTGTTCCGCGTCATTTGCCCTTGTTCTCCCTTTTCTACCCATCTTTTGAGCAAACTAATTACAAATAATTAAATTTAAATATGAATTAATCGATCGAATTAAATTATTATTCTGCAGTTCAGGAAGTAAAACAAATAAAAAAAAATAAGAACAAATGAAAGGAAACACACATATAGAATATATATATATATATATATATTTGTATTGAAATAAATAAACTAATGATATTAAATGCACCCTTTTCAATCTCATACACTTTTTTTTTATTCAACAATTATTTAACATGAATAGCTATTTCTTAAATTCCCAAACCGAAATTGTTCCGGTTTGAAATCCAAACTATTTTGAATTACGTTTTCTCTCAAACCAAAACTTTTACGTATGCACCAAATCGAAACTACTTTGAATTACGTTTTATATCAAAACAATTTAATTTCATATTAATGATTTATTTCACAAATTAATTTTAACTTCCTTTAAAGTTCTTATACAGATAATTTAATCCTACGTAAACAAAAGAATTTTTTCAATTTACATTTTTTTTTTTATTTAACGAATTACGATTAATTATCTAATTAATAGATAATTAAGCCTCCGTGTATCGACGGACCACTATGGCTTTGAAGCCAACAAAGAATTTACGACTAAGTTCATTTTTATGAAATTCTATTTAGTTATATTAAATCTGGAATATCGGATTGAGAATTTCTAACGAATTTATTTTAGATTCAAATTCTGCAACTTTTACCCAATCACAAATCAGAATAACATGCATTATAATTAAATGAGAATAAGTTTAAATCTACTTACCCTCTCTGCCAGCATCCCGGGATTATTAAACGATATCTGCCAACACATAGACTCTGAAACCCACTATATCCTTGAAAATACACTTTATTTGATACACGACTGATTTAAGATTGATTATTAATATTTAAGAATGATGAATGGAATGGATTAAGAATGATGAATGGAAATACGATTATAAGATTTTAATAGTTCTGATTTTATAGTTCCACGGTACCTTGTACCTCTTCTGAATTCGAATGAACGACTGAACCAAAACTGCTCAGCGCCGTCACACAAAAGTTCTGTTCTGCGCATCATCCTCTACTCCCCTCCTCCCCGACACCATTTCTGCTTCAAGTCTATATACAAATCACAAATATAATCTTCGTTCTCTGCTCCGGTACAATCAAGGTGAACCCACAGAGAACAACTGAAACACTAGATCCAAATTTCTGCTCTTTCATCTTCGGAGAATTTTTCATGACAAAAGATACATTCGGTGTCTTTATTTTCTGATTCTTTAGTTGAAAACATGAAGTTAGTTTCAGATAATACTATGAAATACCAAGTATTCCATAATACCCGAGAAACCAGCTTTGAAAATGAACTTTTAAATTTATGGACCAAATATTTGCAGCTAAAAATTGACCAAAGAATAACAAAATAATATTATCTGAGCATACTTTATGCTTAACATCAATGTTCAAATCACATATGTAATAGTCAGTTTAAATGTTCGAAAATTTACCAGCAAAAATTCTTGAAAATGACAAAACATACTGTTTTTTATAGAGAATGGTAAGACAACATCAAGTGGTCGCTTCTTATTGTATTGCTTTATGGGAAACCTTCTAGAGTAATTCATGGTATTTTTACGATATAGCAGTACTAATCAGAGCCGAAACCTTGGTATACCATATTTCCCGACTATTCCATAATACCCTCCTCTCCTCTATAATTTACAAAAATGTATTTGGAAAATATATTACAGAAACAGAAAAAAGAGCAAGACCAGATAAATATCACAAAATAACATTAAGTAACTAGGAAACACTTTTAACTTAAAATTAGTACATTTCCTTTTCAGCTTGAATGGTTTCTTGTTTGTTATTATTAACATACATTACAAGTTAAATGTACTGTATAAGTTATAAGTAAAATATAAGTTAAAGTTCCCGCTTAACGTACATCGAATCTGGAGCCCCAGTGCCCTACCTACTTTTTACTCCCACCCTTAGTGGGTAATGTTGTAAGTTTTACAAAATTACCTCCCATCAATGTGCATATTGCGTACACTTAATCAACACCCACACATCAAAATTCATCATTAAGGTAATCTGGAGTATATTTAATCTTGAAAACATGTTTGTTGCATGAGAAAGTGATATACCTCTGCCCATACAAACCAGAATATTTCAGTTATGTTGCAAAAAGCTTACAATCTTTCAAAAACGTAACACATTTAAATATGCTCTCTGATACCTTTCTGAAACATTCGCCCTTTTTGATTTTCTATCTGTTAAGCGATTGTAACGTTTATGTTACGTATCTGATATTTTGTTACGATTGCGGACATTTCTATGTTTTATAAACTAATCGGAACGCAATCTGAACGTTTTTAAACGTTTCGGAAATATTTATAATGTTTCAATGTTACATGATCGTTACGTTTCTGGAACATTTTGTGTTGTTTGGGTGGGTTTCAACTTTTGTGCTTATCAGATAACAATTTCAAAACAGACAGTATCGAAGAAATTGAAGTACCCCTTTTATATTTGAATTTTAATTACATATGAACAACAGTAAACGTATTGTATATGATATTTATTTTCACGTTATTTCCTATATATATATATATATTTTTTTTTTTCCGGTTGACTATAAAATGACAGCAATTTAACGTCAAATATAATATCACAAAATACTATGAGTCAATTATTATTATTTTTTTTTTTTTTTTTGGTTATATGTGTTTCATTCACAGATAGGTAATTGTGCTTGGTATATAGAAAAATATATAAATAAATTAATTAATATGTAACTTGATCGTGGTACATGCTTACAGCTGGTAGCAAAAGTATCCGAGCACTAGCCAATAATTCCGATGTTGGAAAAGTACACTTAATACTATTTTGTTAAATAAATCCTTGTCGAATCATGTTCTTAGACTGATTAAGAACATGACTCGAGGAGGATTTATTTAACAAAGCTGTATTAACTGTGCCTTTTTTTGGCAGGTATTATAACTAGTGCTCGGATACTTTTGCTACCGACTGTATTACAGCTTCCCTTGGTGACTTTTGAATTTTTGTCGCCATTTTAAACAAACATACATAAGTTGTAAGAATATTGTTTCTTTTTCTATTATTTTTTCTTCTCCTTCTTTTTTTTTTTTTTTTTTTTTTTTCATATTTATAATTTATTTGTTTATATTTTTTATCGTCCACTTTGCGAAAGTGGTTGTCAAGAAATTAGAGTCCTCGGCGAAAAATGTCCTATCTACTTCAGCATCACAATTAAAAAAAATACCCAGGATTATGAATAAGTAAAGTTTTTTAATATAGTGCTGAAATAGCTTTATGCCAAACGTACTATCCGTGCCAAAAAAATAAATAAACAAATACATAAATAAAAAAAAATAAATAAATAAATAAAAACACTATTAAAAATAAATCTAAAATATAAGTATGTTAAAAAAAAGATTATAAATCAGAATTTGAGGCAGCATACTGATTTATTATTATTATTATTATTATTATTATTATTATTATTATTTATTTTTTTTATAACGACGTCATTTTGTCATATGCGTAAGCAAATTTAATATATATATAATTTGAGAGAAAATATGTATTATTATTTGTAGAATAACAAATTAACTGGTAAACATTTTTTGCAGAAATTAAAAATTAAAATTGCTAATTTTAAAGCTTTGTAGAAGAATTTATATTATATAGTAGGTATATTATAGTTAAAGTTGTACTTCCTCTCCCTTCTTTTAAGAAATGAATTTCTAAAATTCCAAAAATAGGTTTTTAGGTATTTGCGATAACTATATTTTAAGCAAAAAAATTACGGATACCTTTTATTTATTTTTTTTATTTTTTTTATTGAGATATAAATATATTTGTGGAATCACGTTTAATCACTTGTTCCCCTGTAGGGGCCGAATTTCTAAAATTCCAGAAATTGGTTTTTAGGTATTTATGTTAGCTATATTTTAAAGCAAAAATTTTACTAATGTTTTCATTTTTATTTGATATACGAAGGATTATTTTTGTGAAATCTCTTTTTTCGCATGTGGAATCACATTTTGCAATGCACCCCACCCACTCTTGTGGACCGAGTTTCCAAAATTCCAGAAATTTTTTTTTAGGTATTTGTGTTAGCTATGTTTTAAAGAAGTAGAAAAAAAATACGGATAATTTTTACGAGATATGAAGGTTTCTGAGAAATCACGTTCTGTCCTCCCCCTCCCCTTGGGTGGTAAATTCCGTAAAATCGCTTCTTAGGGGGCTCGTACACTTTATCTTCAATAATCTGACCCAGTTTCGAGTCAGTGGCTCCAGTAGAATTTGCTGGGCGTTGATGAGTCAGTGAGTCAGTCAGTCAGTGAGTTAGTCAGTCACTCAATCAGAGGGTACTTTCCCTCACTCAGAAAATACTCTGATATATATATATATATATATATATATATAGATAGATAGATAGATAGATAGATAGATAGATAGATAGATTGATGTGTTAATTAAAAAATAAATAAAAAAATCAGTTTAAAAATCATTTTTATAAAACTAAATTATTTTGGATATCTTTATTTTAAAGAACACGTACATTTCTGCAATAATATTTCCGATATTATGATATAGGATTGAGTTCAATTGTCAAAGTTAGTGATAGTGCTATGCCATCCGACTGCTATTACTTTCAGGCCCTAAACTTTTTTTTTTTTTTTTAATTTGGACTAAACAACAAAAAATTCCGGAGAAGCAGGTCGAAAAGAATAACTTGTGTTTAAACCCGGTTTCTGTCAAAGACAATGGATTGCTGAATGGTTGGTCTTTGTAATTGAGCCCGCTATCATAACGACGAAAAATAATTATACGATGCAATAAAGTATTAGCAATATCTGACAAGTTTCAAATTATTTTTTTGTAAACTGTAAAAGTGAAATCCCACATTTCGCAACTGGAGGCAATTAGCTCCATCCAATATTTTAGTGGAATGTTTCACCTTCATAGTAGTGCCATTTTTGTAGTAATCACCCATAATATAGTGAATTTTTGCATCGAAATATTGGTTGCAGCTAAACAACTTCTATTTAGCCCCATTAATTTCATGAAGTGCTGAAATATTATTTTTACTGTGCAATGCATTTATTTTATGTTACTTCTTTCTACAGGTATGTTACTAATTTACTATCTCTATTTTTTATGTGATATGCATATTCAAACAATCTACCTGTTTACAGATTGTTTTTCTTCTCATTATTAAATTATTTGTTGATTTGCGCCACTTATAAAAACATTTCTTGCAGTTTTACAAAAAAGACATATTTGAAAAAAATCTGTCAAACACATGTTGAACTATCATTTTAAATTATTCGTTTTAAATTGTTAGTGAAATGCATTTCTTTTAAATTATTCGTTCTGTGTTTAATATACGATCTCTATTTCTAATGTCATATGCTTATTCAAACAATCAATTTATTTATAGATAATTTTCTTCTTGTTATTAAATTACACTCTAAGACAAAAAAAAAAAAAAAAAAAAAAACGCACCAAGAAGGAGTAATGCAAACAGGACACAAATTCCCATGCACACAGGTTTAGATGGAAAATGCAAAAATTTAAAGTTTGGGAACCATCGGATGAACATGCGATGCTGCAGCGTATCTTATCTGCGCAAATGACAGAATATTAAAAATGAAAATTTTTGATTCCAGGTTAAAAATTATTCGAAAACTTTATTCCGTCCACTCAGGTAGACAGTAACTATGCCTTGCATGCGGGTGCGCAAACAATATGCGCAGGTGTCTACATTTGAGAGAGGTGTGTAGTTGGGCTCAAATAAGTCGGTTCGTCTAATACTCAAATTGTTTGACATATTTATAGTAACGATGCCATTATTAGATGATATTGACAGGAATGGAGGAACCATGGCTGAGCACATCGTCAATCATCGATCCTAAGTGGAACTGGTACTCCAGTGAATTCAAAGACCATTAACAGTCTGCTAAGAGAAATGAGGTTGAACTCACGGAGCTCCTTGTGCGGACGACAATCACGTTTGCTATGATATCAGGATCGTTCGAACTGGAATGTTACTAAATGGAGTAGAATTGTTGTCAGTGATGAGTCCCACTCCTATTTGAGCACCGATGACCAGCGAAGACGCGTCTGGAGACGCCCCGAGAAAAGGGGGATTCCAACTTTACTGTCGCCAGCTATACGGCCCGACAACCCGAAGTGAAGGTTTGTAATGCCATTTCATTTCATAGCACGACCCCTTTGGTTGTTATCCGACGCATTTCTACAGCACAACGGTACCACGACGACATTATACGTTCCGTTCTGTTTCCTTACATATCACGCAATCCTGATCGTATATTTCATGCTCGATTACGCGCAGAGATAGTTTTACTGCTTGTTTTTCTGCTTGTCCAACATATTTTTGGCCAGAAAATTCGCCGGATCTCTCCCCCGTTAAGGGCGTTTGAAGCATCCTGAAAAGGAACCTACAACCAGCTCGGGATTTTGCCAATCTAAAGCACCGATTGGACAGAATTTCGTAAGTGACGCACCAAGAAGGAGTAATGCATACTGGACACAAATTCTCATACATACAGGTTTTGATGGAATCAAGCACCAATTCATCATTATCGTCGATACTACGTTCTGATGATAACTGGTAATTCAGTGACTTCAATTACCCTTAATAGGCGACACAGTGGGGTTGAGCTCAGTCCCCTGATCTCTCTTCCACTGAGGACGTTTGGAGCATCATAAAAAGTGTCCTACAACCAGCTCGGGATTTCGCCAATCTAACGCAACAATTGGACTGAATTTTGCACGATACATCACAGGAGCACATCTGCCTACTCCAGCAATTAAAACCAAGCCGAATAACTGCTTACATAATGGTCAGAAGTGGACCAATGCGTTACTGACTTGTTTACTTCGTGAGGCCATTTCTCTTGGTTAAATGCCCCAATGTTTTTGAAAGTGTAATCATTTATTTTTCTCTACATTTAGATCACATCCACCAATTTTCGTTCAATTCGGACAACTCCTTCGTAGTGCAATTTTTTTTTTTTTTTGTCTTAGAGTTTATTTGTGTATTTGCATCATTCAGAAAGTTATTTATTTCAGTTTTACATAAAGACATTGTTGAAAAATATTTCTATCTTAAACAGATGTAACATTTTTATTATTTATTTGAAAAACTTTTGACTTAAATTTCGAATAAAAAATATAATTTTAGGCATTAAATTGTTTGCAGGCATTTAGTTTGCTCTTTTAGTTAAACATTTAAAATACATTCATTATTTAATAAAAATAAAAATTATAATTACCATATTTAATTAATGGTATTTTTCTAATGTAAAAAAAAATATATATATATATATATATAAATTTAAAAAAAAAAACTACCATAATTTGGGGAAATTCGGAGTATTAGTTTAATTAAAATTTTTGCTTAATATTACAAAGAATATGTTTAATAAAATTTATTTGTGATATCTAAAATTAATATGCTATTTGAAATTTGTATAATTTGAATGCACATATCTCTTTGATATCAAAATGTTCTAATTAGCAAAATAAATAATAAAGTGAATTTGCATCATGAATCAAATATATTAAATCCCTTTGATGTTGCTATAATTACTCAAAGCTTAGCTTTCCTAAAATTTATGTTTACTTAAGAATTTATAAAATTTGAAAGAAATTAATCACAACCAATTCGACTATTTATTGAAAATTTAATTTTTTATATATCTTTCAGCAGAATTAAATATAATTATTTATAAATATGTCATTAGATACTAAATTATTAAGAATAAAAATGATTATTTGCACATTTTTCTACTCGAAACTTCTTTTATTGATAAAATGTATTTTCTAAATTGCAGAAAATAAATAACAGTTTTTTTTTCTTGAAATTTCTTTTAAGTTTCAAATTTAAATTCACAGTTTCCTATTTCAAGTTTTGATAATTAAATTATAATAAGATAGAAAATTTCAATTTGCTTTCTACATAAAGTAAGATATTGAAGTATATAATTTGTTTATTTACTTGCTTTTAGAATGTTTATCTGAATACCTAAATTTTAGTTCTGACTTTTATCTGTAATGGAGAACAAGCATTCACCTACTTGAAAATACAAGAATAATATGATATTTAAAGTATATGTATTGCAAAATCTAGATTTCAATCGATTTTGTTTTTTAGTAAGCGTGTATAAGCTATAAGAGTGTTTGATGAAAATAAATTATGAGAAAGGAATTACATATTAAACTTTCTACAACCATGGGGACATATATGACCAAAACGCCAATTTAACGTTCCACCATATTTATAGTATTATACATAAAATTCTCAAAAATAACTAAAGAAATAAAGAGCATTGTTCATTTACTCGTAATCATTAAGATTGGTAAGAGTATTTTTATTTCGTACGATGTACATCGCGCTTAAATGGAAAGTGTAAAATTTAGTTTTACATAAAAATTATTAATTTTTTTTTGAACAAGAGTGTATAAGATAAAACACTGTTCTAAGAATATGAATTACGAAAACCACATAAATTATTAAATCAATATTTTTAAGTTAAAGGAAAAAAACAAAAAAATAACAGAATGATCTTAATTAAACTTGGTTTATTAAGCGCTCATTTTGGTTGTAACTAAAATGCTGATTAAGTCGAAAACTGAATATACACTGTTATTAAATTTTATAGTTTTAAAAAATTAAAGAACACGCTTTTATAGAAATGTGAACTAAAAAGCACAAAATATCTATCTTAGTATTAAAATCCAGGGTAAGAGAAAATCGCGTGAGTGACACACCATAATATTTACATACATTTAAATCTTTAATTAAAATAATTTAGAAGTAGCCAAAATCCATTTATAAAAAATATCCCCTGACTGGGCTCGAACGCTAGACCTTTAGGTTCGTAGCGCGGCACTTTACCTCACAGCCACAGTGTTCACGTAGGAAAGTCTTTTTTTACAATATAGATTTTTTTATTTGTTTCTAGAGCGGTTACAAACATACATACAGGTGAAGCTAATAAAAACGTGTTAAAAAAATGCACCTTTGATGGCAGAAATTCTCTGTAATTCTAGAAAAATATATTTTTTTAACGTACGTTTTTTGTAATTTACGATTTTTTTTCCTAAATTACAGAGAATTTCTGACAACAAAGTTTCATTTTTTTAACAGTGTAGAAAATTCAAAATATGTGCTCACAGACTCTGCAAAAAATTAAATAACTAAATAGAACGTAATAAAATAAATTGTCCGCTACACTGTAAAAAATATGTCCTATTTGCTCCCAGAAATTCTCTGTAATTTGAGAAAATACGCGTAACTTACGAAAACATTACTTTGTCAGAACGTAATTTCTCAAATAACAGAGAATTTCTGGCAGGAAATAGGATATATTTTTTACACTGTAGAGTTACCATACATCAAAATACAAACAAGCTATAATTTTTTATAAAAACGTTTTCGTTTATTTGTTACTGATCGTTCAGCAATGCAAATCTTATTGTTAAACGTTGGGCCCCATCATTTCTTTGTGACAACTAGAGAAAAGTGACATAGCAACAGCCGACTGTACTTGATAGCTTATCATCTGTCAGTCGCATATTGTCCTTTACGTCTGCTATGTTTTCGCAAAAAAGTTTCAGGATTGCTACAATTTCTGGTAAATTAACAGCCGTCGTAGCTTGAAGAATGCTACTTACTCGATCTCCTAGATTTGTACCCAAAAATTACGCTGAATCTATTTCCTTATGCAAACCAGATTGTTTTCTTCTTTATTTGCAGTGCCGAAATTGTTATTCTTTGTACTGTCATTATGCTTCAAAATGTGAAAATAACAGTTTTAAATGTCATAATGTTTGAAACTGTTAAAATAGATCCCAGTTATTTATTACATTTCATTTCATGCAATTTAACTGTACTGAGCCACCTAGCACTTTTTTTTAACCTTTCAGCACATTCTTTGAAATGTCTATCTACAAATTTTCGTCCCTTATTCCGCATTTTAGTGACTACTACGGAATGTTCTAAATAGGCCATGTTTAAGTACGATCATCCTGTATTTCATACTGCATGAAATGCTACCTGGAACAAAAAAAAAAAAAAAAAAAACTCTAGCAGTCATGTTTATAAAAGAATCAAAGAGAAGAAATCATTACTTACCACACAATACTGGCTAAGTAACAGTAGATATAGTTTGCCTCTACGATAAAAAAAAAAAAAAAAAAAAACTATCTAGTTAGGTTTCGTTTTAAGATTCGAGCGTAGGAGAGTGGGTTCGATTCCCGCGCTGGTCCTTGCCATTTCTTCGTATTGTAATTCTGTCATGTGCTATCCGTAATTAGGTCGTTCACTGTGAAAGTGAATTATCGCCTTGGAAATTGATTTTGAAATAACATACTTTTTTCAAATTTATGCGTAGGGTAAAAAGGCAAGATTCCGTAAGTGTTATCGATTTTCGCGTTTAATACAAACCATAGTTAAAGGAATTTATAAATGAAATTAAAAATAATTTGAAGTAGCGTAGAAACTTCATTTTTATAATGAATATTTAGAGGTTTTATTTTTCTCAGAAAAAACATATAATGCCATTTATGAGATTTTAATGCAATTATTGGAGTTTTTTTTTTCTTTTTTATAATTAAAAGTGTGACAAAATGTGATATTATTAAGTAAAACTCTATATATTTGAAAAATATGGAGTTACAGAACTTTTACAATGAGCCGTCCAACTATCTGACGACGCGGACTACGAGTCAAGCATACAAATCTAATGTATATGTTATCAATAAAAATAAATCGTTTCAAGAGACATCAGACATATAAATCAATCGACATTTCATTTACATTGATATAGGTTATTTTATTTTATCGTAATTATTCGCATCGTGTATTTTGGAGAAAACAGGAATAATATAAAATAACTATGCTGGAGAAGAACCAAAATAAAAATATAATACCAAAATTACTTATAGTGAACGCTTTAAAGTATGAAATATATTATATTAGGGAAATAAAGGGGCTTTTTAAAAAATTAATATAATATTCCTCGAAAATTGTTTGAACTAATGCGTTGCGTTGTGTTGAGGATTACGTTAATTTTTCTGAATGTGAGTTTAGTGCTGAAAGTGTCATTTCATGCGATAAACTGCGTGTTTAACTGCAGAGTATAAAATATCAGTAGTGATGTTTCGCACATGTTTGATTATGTTATTTTAAAATCAATAATGTTGAAGACTCCACCACGGATCGCAGAAAATATAGGTAGATACAAAGAAAAATTTTCATGGAGCCATATCAGGAGATCGGGGAGGCTACACTGTTCCTCTATTTATTGCATGGTCTCTTCAAAATAAATAAATAAAGAGAAAAAAAGAAAGAAAGAAATATAAAATAAGTAAGATCAGGTATCTGTTGCTTAATATAATAAGTTGGATCCCTGATTGACATTTTTTTCAACTGAAGAAAAATGAATGCGGCTAATTATCAGACCGTACATTCGTGTAGTAACCTAGTATGTTACAGGGCCTGTAGTGTACTTCCCTGTCTATACTCCCTACAAAAGATACAAGGACCAACAATGAAAGTTGGTGAATCCACACTGTAAGCAAATATTTTCGAGATTAAAAGGAAATTGCTTGAATTACGTTTGCCGATTATAATACACATATTCTAAAATTTTTAAAATTCACTGTACCATTCAAATGAAAATTAGGTTCACACTTTTGAAAATATATCATTAAAACGATAATTCTAATTTGTGATAAAAATATCGAATTCAGTATTCGAAATCTGTGAAATACGTCTACTGTTAACAATTGCTAATATAAACAAATTTTATAAAGGTAGAATTCAATTACGTTTCTAAGAATTTTTTCAACAGCTAAAGGTTTGACAGGCACAATTTACTAACAACTCCATGCAAACAAGGACAAGCTTCTGGATTTGTTGATGGTTCAAACAGTGCAGTGGCGATTTCTTCGGTAACGCAGGCGACTTATTTTAAGTGTCTTTTTCACTTTTATAATAAACGATAAAATTTCTTCTTTTTTTTTACTTGATTCACACTGTGATATTAAGTGGGGGGGGGGAGGCGGAAAGTAATGTTTTGTTTTACAATATATTCAAACAGATAATTTTTAACACTTTTTACTTTCTCTTACCCATAAGGTAGAGAAAGTATTGTTTTTCGGTCAAATTTTCGAACAAGAGATTTTGTTATATTTACACGTTTTGAGGTCCCCTGAATACGAAAATCATGTTTTTAGCAAATGGTCTGTGTGTCTGTGTGTCTGTGTGTGTGTCTGTCTGTTATCAGCATATCTCAAAAACAAATTATGGCAGAAAGTTCAAACTTGGCATTCTAAATGTGTATCATACAGGGATGCTACAGTAAGCTTTTCGTTAAGATCAAGCAAATGGTTCGTGTACAGGGACAATCAAGAAAATTCTAATACATTACGTCTATGGGGGAAATTGCATGTAAGTAGAGTTTAATGTCTATAGACTGCACTGAACCAAATGAAACGAACATATATTTTTTGTAATAGAGATAATTAACTGGGAAAACATTTTTGTGTATGTAGGAGCCTCGCCTCCCCCCCTGGGGGGGAGGTCCCCCTCGAGGGGAGTAAATTTTCATGATGGGTATCATTCAAAAGAGCTTGCGAATACCTTTAAAACGAATGGTTGAACTATAAATCTATGATAATTTAAAACAAAGTTATAGATTTTTTTTTTTTTTTTTTTTTTTAATATTGAGAGTAAAATGGACTTTTTTTGGATATTTAGTGTTACACTACCTCTCTAATATGGAAATCGTCTGCATTATCATAAAAAATAGTTTTTTTAAATAATAATTTTAATAAATTATTTTTTAAAAAGAGAATTATTTTTTAATGACCGAATTAAATTTTATATAAATGTAGGTGCATTAATGAAACGGGCGCCCCTCACACAGAACTAATTATCGTATAAAACTCTTCTGAAGCCTAATTTGAATTGTTTAGCATAGGTTTACATGCCAGTTCTCGTTATCTTACCTCTTAATCTGCAACCTGTATTTATAGTATTAAATTTCAGGGTAAGAGAAAGTCGTGTGAGTGACACACCAGATTATTTTTCTTAAAATATTGTGTCATCACCCTCGTTATCAACAACCTTAGGCATCTAGTGTACAGGATTTCAATGCCAGTAGGATAAAAATCAATTGACATTTGAGCAAAATCTTTGCAAAGAGCATTTTAGAAATTATCGAAATAATCCATTTTTTTGTCACTTAAAAAATATTGTAGCGGTCAAAATGAATCGAATTCAGATGGCGCAATATTAGGAGAGTATGGTAGTTGAAGCAATACCTACCACCTCAACACATTTTTTTTTTTTTTTTTTTTTTTTTTTTTTTTATTATTATTATTATTATTATTATTATTATTATTATTAGGTTTAGTCTTGCGCAGTGTGATCGTGCATTATCGTTTTGCGGAATAACGCCTATTCTGTTGACAATCGCTGGGCACTTTTCAATTAAAGATTGATTTATTCGATCGAATTGTTGACAGTAAAGGTCTGCATTCACAGATTGTCCAGACTTTAGCACTTGAAAAGGAACAACCCCGCGAATACTCCCCCAATCACACAAATCTCCTGTTTGTGGTGTAAACCTGCATTAGTTGTACTTTGTCGCGGTTCCTTCGAAGAAAGCCACTGCTTTTTGCGTTTTGGTTTATCATAAGGGATCCATCCATTTTCCATTCCCAGTGATCAAGTGATCAAAAAACGCTTCTGCTTTGTTCCGCTAAAGCAATGAGTTCCATGTGCTCAATCGGTTAGCTTTGTTTCCTTTGGACAGATTATGCAAGACTGAAACACTTGCTCTGCTTACTTTTCCAATTAGCTGCAAATGTTCTGGGATAGTCGACCAAGGTTGGTTGAGAGTTTTTGACTGTTTCGGGATTGTTTTACACGGATTTGCTTCCACTTCCGCCCTCCCGTTTAAAATTATTTGTCTTCTTGATCGACACCAGTCAGTAAGATAAAAATTACCGAATTTCAACTTTAAAAATACAACTTTAGCATTTATAAAGAATTAATGAATTTGAATAAATGTCGCAAATGATTTTTGTATCAACTGTTGTGGTACTACCCTTTCTAATCTCAAAAGGTGTATAATGCCGGGTATAAATCTCTTCTTATATATGCCTGGCCATTTCACTATAAATTGAAAAAGAAATAAGATTTAAAATTTTATGAGTAAACAAGTCGCTCTAACCTTGAAATGCCTTTGGCACAAGTTTAAACACACAAAGAACCGATAAATGACAATCGGATATCGACATGTGCCAAAACGACATTAATTACCTGTTCCCCTATTAAATTATCCTTTTACATACGCGGACAACCTTTCATAACTCTAAATTCTGTTGAATTCAAACTTTCACCGCAGAATGGTTTTAAATGCGTGCACTACATATTAATTAAAAAGTTATATTGGTCACTTTTCTTGTAAAAGTTTTGATTTTAATTTCGAGAAAAATTGCCAAGACGAGTTTATAAAGGCGATTTCATTCCCTAAGTGTCTTCAAAGAGCATTTTTATTATATTTTTTTGTATTATTATTTTTTTCTTTTTTAAGGATAATGATTTTTAGGAAAATATTATTTGAGCTTTGTTAATCAAAAAAAGTGTCTGATTCTGGGAGATTCTGATGCAAAATATACACTAAAGTATCAATAAACATATTATAATTAGTATTTGATTTAATTTATCTCTACAGTTTCTGAGTTACAATTATTATGAAAATTATAGAAATCAGGGTTTAGCTAATTGACTCCTCGCATGATGCTTTCAAAATATTTAACATGCTATATTATATCAGCACTTAATTTTATACGAAGTGTAGAAAATTATGCTTAACAGATCATAACTTACAGAGGCCAGGAAAAATACCTTTCTTACCAACGCCGAGACATACAGAAAAAACATCCTGCAAAAATCGAAAAGTGTTCCAAATACGGAAATCTATATAAATTAATCAAAATAAAAACAGAAAGTTCTGTTATTTGTTTATTTTCTTTCTTTGTACGTAGGAAAAAGAAACGCCTTCCACGCAGTGTTGCCCGATTGCATGACTTTTTTATTTAAAATTCACCAATAATTTTGAAAAGTGATGTTAGATATGCATAACAGAAGATTAATCGTCCATTATGTACATTAATTATAACTTCTCAAAATTATTGGTGACTGTTGAATAAAAAAGTTGCGCAATCTGGCAACACTGCTTCCACGCTGCTAAAAATTTCAGTTTAAACTTGAACCACTGTATGTAGTAAAGTTATAAGCAATACCATAACATGTCCAACCTCACTTTTCAATTTTGCACTTCTTGCGATTGAATTTCAGTTGCCCCAAAACTTAGATCTACCACACATCCACTCACATGGGAAATGATTCGGCGTACATGCAATTGTAATTCCCTTGGTAATCATGCGAAAGTACACTATTAACAAATGCAACGTTGCTGCCAGAAATTATCTGAAATTTGTGAAAAAAGTCGTAAATTACGGAAAAATTACGTTTACAAAACGTATTTATCTGTAATTACAGAGAATTTCTGGCAACAAAGTTGTATTTTTTTAACAGTGTAGAGCGCTGAAAAT
This sequence comes from Salticus scenicus, assembly GCA_963930645.1. Classification (NCBI taxonomy): domain Eukaryota; kingdom Metazoa; phylum Arthropoda; class Arachnida; order Araneae; family Salticidae; genus Salticus; species Salticus scenicus. The sequence goes on from OZ005654.1 coordinate 92,970,631, forward strand.
CTCTAACTGTAAGCCGGAGAGTGAAATAAACTCTGTGAAGTGAGATCGCGCGTGATTACGTCATTCAAAAGCAAAATTCATTACAAAGAAAAAAGAGTTATTCACTCAATTAATCACTAACCAGATTTTACTATAAGAAAGTTTATTGAAGTATATCCTTGTAAAAAGAGAGAAAAATGTATTATATACAGTCCAGGAAGTATGCATCGGTAAAATTCTTTATGAAACAAAACAAAGCTTAAATTAAAGAACGTGTGTCAAAAACATAAAGTGCAAGTTCTGCTCAAGAACTCACCATGGGTCAAAGTATAGAAAATTTAGCCCCTTTTATCAAAATCAACGAAAAGAATCAGCGGACAAGACATCTTGGCACAATGCCAGATATGTTAGGCTTGAGACAAGAAGCTATTCAGATCGATCCCCACCTCAGTTGAATGTTGAATTATTCTAATTTAAAACACTAGGGGACTCTGCCCCCTGCTCGCTCCGCTCACCATTCCCCGACTCACTTTACTTATTAACACACACCCGCCTATTCGCTATTTTCTTTCACTGAAAAGGAATATTAATAGTGCATATTACAAGACAAAAGCAGAAAATTGTTATGGAAATCCTCATATTCAATGTCAAATTGAAATATATAATACTTATATACTTTTTAATAGAAAGAAATTCATAATATCTAGACCATTTTGCATTACAGCTTTAGTATATGACCCTTTTTATTTATTTTTTTCAACCTTTGATTTGGACCGTGGTACCGCTTCGTAATTGGAAGATTGTGGATTCGGTTCTCAAGCCGGCCAAAGACCGTCATGTACACTAATGGTGGTTCGTGCACTTAAAATATGTCGTGACCGTAATATTCTCCATGTTCCCATGAAAAATATACATCTGGGGGCCACTGAAGTGGGGGACCATCCCCTTCGTATAGGACCAAAATTGTGGTGGCATGTATCCGGAACACCCGTAGGGTGCGTCTCAGACCGTCGCCAATTGTCCATAGCGCAGTAATGGTGCGTCGTCAAACACAACCTACCTACAACCATGGAATACATTTGAATTTTCCCGTGTACGAAAATTAATTTTCTAAAAGTAGAGAAAAAAAGTTGATATTTATTTTCTTTCTTTTTTACATCCATGGTTTCGGGCCACAGTACCCTAGTCTGTAAAGCGCTGAGCACGTAATTGGAAGATTGCCGATTCAATAATTGAGCCGCCCAAAGATCGTCGTGTACACTAATCGTGGCTGGTGAACATAAAATCTGTCGTGATCGCAAAGTCCTTTATGTTCCCACACACACTATACCTGTGGGAACCACTAAAGCGGAGGGGGGGGGTGGACATTTCCGGGAATGATCAAAATTGTGATGGCATGTGACCGGAACGTCTCTAGGGGTGCGTCCCAGACCGTCGCCAATTACCAATATCGCAGTACTGGTGAGACGTTAAATCGAACCAACCTACCTACCTACCTACCTACCTACGTACGTACAACCATGGATCATATTTTAATTTTCCGGTGAAAAATGACTTCATGAAAGAACAACGTCACAGAGAGAAACGTTCTTCAAAAACTTGTACCTTCATAAACTTGTCATTTTTAGTTAATAACTTCTTTAATTAAAATGATAGAAATTTCTAAGTAGCTAAAATGTCCTCCTTGGAGTATTCGGAACACACTGATACCTGCCATGACGCGAAGGACCCTGTCCTCCTTTAGAAGATGCTGCCGCAGACAAAAAAATTTGACGCCAGTGACTGTAATTTTTTTTAAATAACAATGCATATTCCATACATAATTTAACACTTTTTTTTTTTTTTTTTTTTTTTTTTAGTATCTTGAAATTATTTAAAAAATTACTATTATATAAATGTTCATTTTATTTGTTTATTTTATTTTATTTTATTTTTATTTATTTATTAATTTTAATGTATAATTGTTACATCTATTTATTTGAATAGTTAATTATTTGGTTTCTAAACAATTTCTAAAGACATGATATTTATAATTATTTGTATAAAGTATTATAACCTATAAGATATTTTAATGCGTCGAGTTGTTTTTTTTTTTTATTGAAAAAAAAATGATTATTTTTCTTAAATGATCCTTATTATTAATAATAAAATAGAGTACTCATTAACTGTTTTGATAAGGTATTGCTCGATTTTTTCCCCTAATGTAATAAGTTCATTTTTTTTTTTTTTTTTTTTAACTTTATTAGTTACTCTGAAAAATTAATTTGATGGATTTTACATTTTCTATATTGCATATTGCATATTTATTTTTTCTTTGCTTTTCTTTTCTTTCTTTCTTTCTTTTTTTTTTTTTTTTTAATCGTTGAAATAAGGGACCTAATTAACTTCTTGATTATATATTTTGGATATACAGCAAGACGAAGAATGTATTTCTTAATTAAAATGTTATTGAGTAAAATAATTATTATCATAATTTTCTGAATTACCCAATGAATATAAATAATTATATTTGACATTTATCGTTATTGTAATTTATTGTTTGTATGTGTTCTTGCTTAAAGCAACGAATTTATGGTAGCAAGGGAAATAAATTTACGAAAGAAGAAAAATAATATGTTTTTGCCTCAAGCTTATATTAAAAATTAAAATACTGTTTTTTTTTTTTTTTTTTTTTTTTTTTTTTTAATATGCCTTAATTATTTTTATTTCACTTTTATCAGCTGGGAAAAAATAAAGCTAATGAAAGTCACTCCCCATTACTCTTTCTGATTTAATACATGAAAGCATCTGCTAAAATTTTGTGTATTTAATCGCAGTAACTATTGTAGACTGAAATACAGCAAATGCTTACTTGTGTATTACATTGCACAATTACAGTGATAAAAGACCAATTTTAATGTGCATTTTTGTATGTATCTGACATGATTAATGAACCGATTTTAGAAACAATGTCTACTCTAATTCCGTTGAGTATAAATAAACATGCATGACAGACGCATGTTAAGGTGAAGCAAGGATGATCAGCATAATATTTAACAGAATAATAAACAATTCTAAATATTAATTTGTTCCTTTAATATCGATCATAAATTTTGATCATCAAAATTTTATCCCTCAGAAATTTTAATTTATTTTTAGGTTGATTTCTTTAGAAATCGACCTATTACAATCCCCTCGTTTATCTCTCTCTCTATATATATATACAGGGTGATTCAAAGATGATGGGAAAAACTTTGAGGGGAGGTAGGAGACACCATTAGGACTCAGAATTGTGTAGGAATCCATGTCCCCAAACGTCATTTTAACCTTTACGGACCATGTGTTTTCTGGGGTTTTTAACAGAAAGCTCCGCCTACTGCCATTGCTTGTAAATGGTGCATTATTTAACAGAAAGATTCTGTCTTTCAGTGTTAATCTTACAAAATACATGATAAAAATGTTGTTTCCGAATACTTCACACTGATCGAATAAATGCTTATATTGTGAATAATTTTTTAGATGTACTGTAACACACAAAATGTAAAACTTATGCAGTAGGCGGAGTTTCAAATGCATCACAAAGTGTTTCTTTGCAGTAATATTGACAATAAATGATTAAAATTCCAATCATCACCAATAATACAACTAAGCAAAATTGGGGTGATTGGCTGGTAATGCTGAAGGTAGAGAGCTTTGGTGAACCTGGTCATTCGTTATCTGCATCTGCTGTAAAGTATAATTTTATACTGTGTTTTTCGACGATGATGGGAGATTTTACTAACAATAAAAAAGCGGGCGAGCATCTAATGCACTGTGCTGATAATGGGAACATTAGAGCAGCGCTACGACTGTATATGGAACGATTTCCAAACAGGCATATGCCGAACCACAAAATTTTTTAATGGTTGCAACGGAACCTTTTGAAAATGATTTATTTCTCGCTAATTCTGTCGTAAGGTCTGGGACAAGCACTGCTCGATATCTAGACATGGAAGAAACAATTCTAAACATTGTGGATGAAACACCCGACAAAAGTACAAGAGATATTGCACGTCGTGTACATGCGAGTCTATCCACTGGTAGGAGAGTTTTATATGAAGAACATCTACATCCATTCCATATTCAGAAAGTTCAATCATTGCAACTAAATGATTACCCTCTGCACGTAGAACTCTGCCAATGGTTTTTGCAACACTGTGCTTTGCAGCAGGATTTTTCAACTTTTGTTCTGTTCTAAGATGAAGCAATTTTACACAGGAAAGCGTTTTCAATGTGCACAGTACTCGTCTGTGGGCAACAGAAAATACACACGTTATGCGCCCACATTCTCTCCAAAAGCGTTTCTCTGTTAATGATTGGGCAGGTAGTGTGAACGATTACCTCGTAAGCCTATGTCTTTTACCAACGCCGCTCAATGGCTCACGTTATGCTATTTTTTAAAAAGAGGTTTTGCCGAATTGCTGCAAGATGTTCCAGTTGTCGTGCAAAACCGAATGTGGTTTTAGGTTGATGGTGCTCCAGCACATTTGGATATGGAACTACGCAATTAACTTGATGCCAGCTTTATCACAAGCAAACTTATATCCTCAGCTAAAATTATCTATGTGCAATTATTTCTTATATTAAAGAGTACATGGGGTGGGAGGGGGGGGGGATTATATCTCCTTATTTCCCCAGTGAAGGGAAATTCATAGAACATTTATTATTATAATTATTTATTTTTACTTATAATTATTTCAAAATGTTATAAATATGGTACATAAGGCGTTTTATTTGATGCTTTCCCTTAATTAAAGCACTGAAGCGGACTACCTGAAAGTAAATGCATTATTGTATAATACGCGTGGAATCTTTGGTGTTTATTTTAGAACTTGTGTATGTAAAAAACATGGCTTAACACTATATTTTTAAATTATACTGTTCCCATAAATGCATTTTCTAGTTTTAAAGTATAAAATTCAGTTCATTTAGGTTCAAAATGTAAATTTTTGTTAAATTTTATACGTTTCTAATACTTTTTTTGTGAGAGTTAAAAAAAAAAAAAAAGTGTTTCTTTTTCTTAATTCAATTCTACTAGATACAAACTTATAGCAATATCAGTTATTTACTTTATGTCTTTGATGAGGAAACCTGCACAAAATAAAACTTTTAGAATTGGTAATTTTAATTTTGAATAGCATTTTTTAAGCGTTGAAAATTACTATTATTAGGTTTTAAGGCGATTGCTTGTATTTTCGAAAGTTCGTTATTTCGAAGGGGGGGGGGGGGAGGATTGCGGGCGCAGGAGCAAAAATAAAGAAATTCAGATATAATGTTGGAATTAGTATTATTAGGTTTAAAATCCCGAGAACACCATTGTAAATATTTTTGAAATTGTAAAATAATTAGAAGGGGCGGGAACGGTGGGCGAAGGAACACGCGTGCCATGCGCGAGTGTATACGCTGCCTCAGGTAGGGAGTGGGAAGACCGATCTCACCGATGAGAGATTTTATTTTTAATGGATTTTCCTTACCATAGTATAGTGATGAATGTCAAACATAAATGCGCGCGCGCAGCGCACAATCGCTTGCGCTGCCGAAGGCAGTATGGACACAGTGCGATATTTTCCAATCAGAATTTTCTCTCTCGCTCTCTCTCTTTTTTTTTCACATGATAAAAATTAATGCAATTCTGAGAATTCATTAAAAATATATTGAATCATTTAAAACTAGTAATCAGCGAAGCGGGTGAAGAATGCTAGTTTCTAATAAATTAAAATAAATGGAAAAGTTTAACTTTAATGATAAAAATGGAAATTTCTTGAAGTAGACATCCTGTGTGTCATACGTTTGATTTTAAAATTTAATAAAAGTACAAAAATTTCATATCGGAAAATTCTATGATTCACGAGCTTAAAGTAAAATATTAGAGAAGTTACCTAATCTTATGTTGAAAAAAATTAGAGTGAAAAAAAAAATTCTAAAGAAATGGAACAGCTATGGTATAGAACCTTTTCAAAATTTGAAATTCGGCTCCGAGGTGGTTTGGATGATTTTTGCCAAGATATTTAATTACGCATCGCGAGAGCCATTTTAATTTAGAGCCAATAAGAATCAAAAACTTAAAAGACGACAAGGAGCTATTATGCAAAGTCTAAACCAAAAAAATTTATGAAATGAATATAGTAACCGACGATGGGAATAAAACACAGTTACTGCATGCCTTTATATGAAAGGTAATATTGAAATGTGTCTTGTTTTTCTAAATTAAATTCTGTTTTGTGCGGAATTTTTTTATTTACTACATTGAAAATAGAAATTTTTCTTAGCTTTATTATTATTATTATTATTTATATTAATCAACTTTTCTTAAATTGTGAACATATTTTTAATTTATCTGTTTAAAGATTTTAAACAATAATTGCTTTCTTATATAAGAAAACAATTCAGCACTTTACTGAGTAAGGAGAAAGAATTGATTTTTGATTCAAAAAAAAAAAAAAAAAAAAGAATTAACTTCACGGATTATTGCAAAATATATATAAATGTCAGTGATTATAAATTATATGGGGCCAGGGATGCTATGTATCTCCTTTGTTTCCTGACTCTATCAAGAAAATATTGGTATCGTAATTTTTACTTTAATTGATAATGCAAACATTTTACTGAAGCATGGTATAGAAAAATTTATGTTGGAAGTATCAGAGATTTAATATAGGCCGTCGCAAACTTGCGAGGAATTTTAAATATTATAAAAGCAAGTATTTTCAGATGTTGTGCGGTCTTCGTCCGTTGATCAGCTGCAGCAGACCCCATCTTAAGCTTAATTTAAGAAATAAGTTGATAAGACTCTTAAATAAATGTAAATAAAAAGGTTTTATTTAAATCGATAATATTGGGGGGATTTACTCCTCAAGAAACTCAGAGAATAATCAGTTAAATGAATTAAATATATACAAAGTTTTAGCTCACCACTGGTGATTGACTACGTCAGGTGAAAAGCTTACAATTACTCCCAAGAAATAATTCGTTGACTCCCAAAGAAATATATCACTACACTGATCTAAATCACTCTTAAAAACTAATATCTTAAAATCTACTCCACCAACAGAACAAATTATCTCGTAGTATCCACTCCACCACACAACACTATCTCGTAATCTCCGCGCTGCCAAGCAACACAACACAACACAAACCCTTACCACACTTCACTTATTTATCTACTTTGAAAACTGATATCCTTCATTACTTTTATTCCCCTAACTTTAATAACCGATCATATTCATACACCTTACGCAAACTGCGCAAGGTTTACTCTCCTTTTAGTGGCTCTATGCCTGCGTGAACTCATACCGACTCCATGCTATTACATCAATTTGTGCTGGTACCAGACTTCGTGTTTTCATTCTCCGATCAGCATTCCTTCGCAAGTACCTACATCCTTTTGCCTCAATTCCGGTTCTATGCTACGATTTTACTCATCATACTGCGTACCTGCGGTGACCTGCATTTGACTCAACTTCTTACCTTACAATGTATCGAAGATTAACCAAAAAAAAAAAAAAAAAATGTCTTGACTATTTCTGTCACTTTACAAATGTTATTTTATTGTAAATATATAAGATCTATAAAATCTTTTTTGACAATGTACGAAATTTTCTTTGGAAATATCTAACAAATAATGATTTTGTTTGTGAAATTGCTATTTTAAATGCATGATATTTTAGTTTTAATTTAATTTAATATTAAATATTTATTGAAATTGATTCATTAAGATTAATAACTATTTGGTTTTTACTAAAAAATATATACACAAAACAGTAACTAAATAAACAAAGAAAAAATGTATTTATAGAATACAGAAACCAATTAAAATAATCTACTTTTTCCATTACTTTCAAAATACCAAATATGCTTAAGAATACATATTTTTTTTTTCTATTTACTAACAAGTATTTGCTTTAAAGATGTGATTTTAACTTAAAAAGAATTTATTTTATTCTCCTTAAAAATAAAACCCTATTTTTTTTTTTTTTCAATAAAATATTTATTGAAATTTTAATGGAAATGCGTTCATGTAATTTGATTTGTTTTGCTTTAGAAATATGAAACCTTTTTAAGTTTTTGAAACATAAAATTGAATCGCTCAGAAATATTTTAATTAGTTAAATGCAAATAAGTAAATATTCAAATGTAATAATATATCCCCAATTTCAAAGTATATGTTTGCTTATAACTGTAGAAACCTATCATAAAAATATATGTATACATAGCATAAAGATAAATTTTAATTAGCAACTATTATTATATCATATTTCATGTTAAGAAATATGTATTGAGATTCTAAATTATTTTTAAAAAAATCCGAAAACTTGAGTTTTGAATTAATAAAACATAGTAAACGAAAGTTTTTTCCATGCCTGGTTACTAATAATTTGAGATCTACTTTTACTGTATTAAAATATTTTCTACTGATTATAAATTTGTAAGGAGAAATTTAATTTATCATGATTTTTTACTTTTTACCTGTACTGATTAGAAGAAATCATTCGATTCATTTAATTTTTTTTTAGTTTTCTAATCCGACCTCAATTTTCTCTCATTCCATATCGCTTTTCAATTATATTCATTTACAGGTTTTAATAACGCCTGAAAAACGTTTCAAGATTTATCAAACAAAAACCAAGAAAAATTTAGAAACAGGCAGTTTTAAAAAAAATGTCTGCTTGTTTTAAAAAGGCAAATTTTATAAATAGACATTAAAAAAAAAAAAAAAATAAATAAATAAATAAAAAAAATAAAGTCTGCTTCTTTGTATGTGCATGTATGACAAAAATCTTTTGCAAACTTTAACTGCAGAACTAATGTACAGAAACCCATAAATAAAATTTAATTAAACCTGGTTATAAATTATTGTGTATCAAATTTTCATGTATATTTCTCTACAGGTGGTGCTGTCATCCTTTTTTGTCATATTTTTAATATGACAATATAGAAAAAAAAATAGTATAAATGTATATAGTGAGGATTAACTTCAAACAGACATTATTAAATCTATATATATACATATAAATTACGTGTCACGATGTTTGTCCGGGGTGAACTCCTAAACTAAGGAACCGATTTTTAATGAAATTTTGCACACTGTGTGCAGTTTGGTCCAACTTGAGAGATAGGATAGTTTTTATCTCAATTTATTGTCACAATATTGTTTTATTGCAATTATTTGTTAATTATAGACCTTTATTAAAGTTGCTCCAAAATATCTGTGAGTTCCATTAATTAATTGTTGCCAAAAAAAAAAAAAAAAAAAAAAAAAAAAAAAATACGAGTTCATTTTCTTTCGCCATAAAAATAAATACATTTAATCAAACGTGAACGTTAAAAATTTATAAAAAGTTAAATTATGCATCTTACGAAAATTGACGTCATAATCAATCTAAAGATTTTATACACATTCATAAAGTGCTAATGTAGTTCTATCATAGATATAGTAATATATATAGATCTCTCATCCCCATGTTATCGTACAAATATTTTTGATGCCGAAAAAAAAGATTAAATAAAAGCTTTGGAAACAGCTATTAAGTGGTATTGAAAAAAAAAAAAAAAAAAAAGAAAAGAAAGAAAGAAATTTGAATTTGAAACTGTATCTGGAGTCTTCCATTCCCCTTTAGCAAATAAATTATTCATAAATTTTATTTGCTAAAATATTAGTATGTATTACCGTGTGTATTCACTCGGGGAAAGACGGCCATATTTTGGTAAAAACGTCGTCTTTTCCCAAATGAAAAGGAATAACTATTTTCTCCCCAATGATCACTCTATTCTATATATGCTATACTATATCTATGAGTTCTATAAGCAAGCGAAGTGTGACTCACTGACCGTCTGTGCAGCCAAGAAAAAGATTTCCTATGTTAATTGCCCACTGGATTTTTTGTAAGAAATTATTAAAAATCGAGGAAATTTATTTCCCGATTTTAATCCTTATATTTGGGTATAGGTATGTATTAGTTATCGCGGGTGTTAGATTGAATTATTTTGCTGTCAAATTGACAAAATTTTAATTTTAAATTTCAAAACTCTCTCGCCCTTGGCTTTTATTATTATTATTATTATTATTTGGCGATCAAAAGCGTAACACGAAAATATACATGCCGAATGTATGCATTGTACGAAATGTAATATGTATTATTCATTGTACGTATGTATGACATGTAATATGTATTGTACGAAGTATTGTTTCATATTATTCATTACTCTTTTAATATAAGTTGTTAAAATAACCATGATTTTTGAAAGAAATTAAATATTTTCGCCAGATAATTTGGCGATATTCTTTTTTTTTTCACCAAGGATGACAGAAATGAAATCTATTCCGCTGCAAAATATTAGTATCTTACATCAGATATTTTATTTAGACATTTGAAAGCAAATTTGACTTCAAACTAGGATAGAATATTTATCATTTTCCTTTTAGTTAGTATATTATTAGTATATTAAAATTTAAAAGCATGGTATATGAAAAGTTTTTTTTTTTTTTTTTAATCTTATAATTATTCTTATCTTAATCCTCAATGTTTTCCATCTTTATTAACTTGAATTTACTATTAAAATTTTAACATACTCAAAAACTTCTCATCACTTCGTTAAATACACTAAACTTTTCCAAAATCTTTTTCTATTTAAAATGATACATGTATTTACTTTAAATGTCCAATATTTCATAATATTTCCAATTTTAAAGTTTTAAAATATTTATCAAATTTACTTATTTTTCTGGTTTAGCCTTATTGTTTTCCTTTTTATAACTACAGCTGTTCCCCTCTTTAAAATATTTAAAATGATGAGGTCATTTTATAGTAAAATTATCCATTAAAGCATATATTATATTTCACTCCTCCATAAAAATTGATTTTAAATCGTCTGTTTCTTTTATACTTTTATTTTAATAGAATTTTAATAGAATTTTAATAGAATTTAATTTATATATTAGTCACTTTAGCAATTTTATCCAAAGTAGCATTAGAAATAATATATATCACTTCTCCATTAAAATTTATAGGACCCTACAATAAAATTAATTTGTGTTTAATATCAACACTACGAAAATTTTTATCAATCGCTACCAAATTTTGACCTAAGTTTCAAATCTCAACCCTGTGGGTTTTTACATCGGCTACAACGTTTTCGTCTTTGTTCGTAAATAATAATTTGACTGTACTAAATAGTTTACAGCCGTATAATTCAACGTATAACTTAGTCACAGCAACGCGTGGCCGGGTCTGCTAGTATATATATATATATATACTTTTGATTAAAAGTTTAGCAAGATTTGCGATTTTTTTTTTTTTTTTTTTTTTTGTGATGACATCGCACAGACATAAAGAGTGACAGGTAGAATAATTAAATTCATAATCACTCCCTAACTTAAACTTTATATCAAAGTATTATAAACGCCTAATAAAGGCACAAAGACAATTCCACTACTCTTTGGTTATAACCCATATTATATTTCAGTATTTTTGTGCAGCCCTAAATGCCTTTAGACAATTCACATAATAATTCTGTAGAAAACATACTTGGTGCATATGTATAAAATATGTCAATTTTATTATATTATGTGCAAAACAAAGTTAATAACAATGTTTATAGAAATATGTCTGATGGTACGCAATGCTTTGGAATTCTGTCAGTTGCCCCTGTGCACACAAACCATAGGTGGTATTTACTCCAATTTCAATAAGAGACATCCCAAAGTGAGCTTGAATAATAGACGTATATGTTACCGTTGAAGCTGGAAGTTGTTAATATGCAGATTACATAGCGAGTCTAGAGATTAACTAAAATGACCTGTTAAAGTCCGCCTACATATTAGCAACTTCTGTATCGTTAAAGTTCAAATGTTTGCTTCGATTCAAACCTGAGGTTTTTTTTTTTTTTTTTTTTTTTTTTTACATTCACTATGACGTCAAATAGTCAAGGGACACAGATACGTGAATGATCTTCAAACATAAACTAAAACTTTTAAATGTGTGCTCCACTATGATAAACGGTAAACGCAAAACGTGGAGGATCGAAGCAATTTAAAGTAACAAGTAAGTTATAATTGTTTTAATTTTGATTTTATTTCTTCTTTTTTTTTTTAATTCTGTCAATATAATTTTGATAAGGATCTGCATTTTTTTAATGAAATCTAATTTTAATTAAAAGCTCTCTTTCGCGAAACTCCGCTTTGAATTGTGAATATTAAATTTACAACACAATAATTATTTCCTCCCGAAATAAAACTATTAAACCACAACTTTTTAAAACTAATTTATTTTAAAATAGATTTAAATTACTATTAATTGCTGAAAGAAAATTATGTATTGGTTTTTAATTCTGAAAAATATTATGGCATTATTTAATTAATAATGAATATGAAATTTTTGTGCATTTTTTAGCATTTTTTTACAATATATATATATATATATATATATATATATATATTGTTACAAAATTTTAAATAATTGTATTTATTTTTGTATAATTTCTTTTAAAGAGGCTTAGTAAGTTGTTAAAGTGCTAATTTTGTGCATTTCTAGTCGTTTTAGCGTTGAAATAGCCTTATTTTCCCTTAAAAACGCATTAAAAAGCCCCAATAAGGCAGGTAATGGATTTGGCGCCAAATTTGGCGACTTTTCCCACCTTGGCGATTTTTTGGCGACCTTGGCGAGAAAATCCTTCTAAGGGATATACCAAATATGGAAGCTCTAATCTCATTGGCTGATGAGATACGGAAATTTCCGGAACTTTCCACACTTTTCTACAGAGGTATATAAAGGCCGCTTTCCCGCCAAGTCAGTCAGTCTAGTTCTCAGCCAGCTTCGCTAATGCTTGCATTGTTTTGAGCCTCTTTGAAAGAGACTTGCTTTAAGTGTTATTGCTATACAGTTTGTACTGTGGATTTACTATTGACAGCTGTTGTTTAAGCTGTGTTTACTGGTTGAATCGAAGCTGAAACTTGCTTTATAGACCTGTAATTTTCTGGAACTTTCTGTGAATAAATTACTGAATTTTTGTAAGTTTTGCCTTTCATTCTCGGACAACTCACGAACCCCCAAGTACGCAACATTTCTGGTGTCAAGAGTGGGGTTGTCTGTGAATGGTAATAACTAGAGTTACGGAGCAAGAAATAAAAAAGCTTCTGGAAGGTCTAACTTCCCAGATGAATGAGTTAAAATCTGTATTGATAGAGAAAATAGAAACCGGACAAAAAGAAATGTAAGCAGGACAGGAAAAGATGGAAACCGGATTGATCGAAAGAATGAAAGAAGGACAAAGAGAGATGAAAGACAGTATGGAAACTGGGTAAAGAGAGTTGAAAGACGGGTTGACTGAAGAAATTAAATCTAATCAAGACGAGATGAAGAGAGAACTTTCGACAGTAAAGGAAGTGATTGAAAGTAAATTATCGGATATGGGAAGCAGAATAGATGGAATAGAAGAGAAAGTTTTGAAAATAGAAGAGAATTTTGAGGAGAAATTTAAAGAAAACTTTGATCAAGAGCTGAAAGGTAGGGTTTCAGAGATAGAAAGCGAGTTTAAGAGAATGGAGGAAGATCTTGAGAGAAAAATGAAAGAAGAGTGGAACGGAGAAGTAATAGGGGATGAACTGCAGAGCAAGATTCGTTATCTCGAAGAAAAATTAGAATCCATGCCTCAGGAAACTGAAAAGAAAGAGAAAATAATCCAGAATCAGGAATGTATTAAGCTATCCACCTACGATGGCAGTTCCTCCTGGCATGTATATAAGGCGGAGTTTTCCATCGTAGCTGAAGCTAACGGCTGGGACTCTACCGCCAAGTCAGTCCACTTAGCAGCAGCATTACGGATAGATGCAGCCGAGATACTGAGAAATGTTTCTAAAGAAGAAAGGAACGACTTCGAGGCCCTGACTAGAGCATTGGAGCTACGGTTCGGAGAGAAGTATTATAAGGACTATTGTCGCCTCCAGATAAAATCCCGTTACCAGAAAACGGGCGAAAGTTTGCAAGAGCTGGCAGCGGACATTCAGAGACTGTCTCACCTAGCATTCTCAGACTGTCATGCTGACACTCGAAACGACTTAGCTCTTCAGTACTTTATCGATGCTCTGCGGGATCCAGAAATTCAAAAAGCGCTGAGACTCTCCAACATCAGAGACGTAGAATCAGCTTTAGGCTATGCACTTAGGATAGAGGCAGCCCAACAAGCCTCCCGCAAAGACCGCCATACGATAAGAGCAGTCTCATTAAATGATACGCCTCCTTATGAAAATGAAATGAAGAGATGTCGCAGAGATTTTAAAGAGATTGCGCAGCCTGGAAAATAATAAGGAAATAAAAGATCGGAAGATAAAGTACTGGGTCTGTGGAGGGGATGGTCATGTAAAGAGGAACTGCCCTGTACGACCAACTAAAGGAAATCATCCGGCTTCACCATCACTGCAGGGAAACTAGGAGAAGACCATCTCGCGGGGCGGAGGTTGCCTGAAATTAAAGAGCCCCAATTTACAGTATTTCATGTGTCATCGATGAGTGGCGGCGATAATGGACTTTATGTCTATGGCCAAGTTAGCAACACCACCTGCCGGATTATTCTGGACACGGGAGCCAACGTGACCATCACTATAACGGATTTGGCTCAAAAACTAAAAGGGAAGATCATCCGGACGCCGCCCTGCGTTAAACTCCAGACTGTGACCGGAGACGAAATCAAAATATATGGAAAAACGAACTTGATCATCACTTTTGGGAATGCCAGTTACCATCATATGGCATATGTGGCAGATATAAGAGATCCTGTAATCATTGGAATTGATTGCCTGAGAAAATGTAACTTCAAATTGGACTTCAAGAAAAATGAACTGCATTCGAGTTCGGAAGACATAGCTGTGTTCAACACTGAAAATCAAGACATTCAGCCAATATGCCAGATAACAGCCAAGTCTGAAATTTCCATCCCTCCACATACAGAGAAAATAGTTTCAGGAACACCTCCTACCAAGCAATACTTCCGCTATGGACTGATTGAATACCCGAATACAGACAATAGCCCAAGAGAAGTTCTGGTAGCTTCATCTCTAGTTGATCTCGCAAAGAGTATTCCTGTGAGAGTCGCAAACATCAGCGATAATGTCCGAACAGTGAGGAAGGATGAGGTGTTAGCAGCCTGCACTCCTGTAACATGCATAAACCGCCCCAGGCAATCAATCGAATCCAAGTCTTCTGAGCAATTAACAACGGAACTATTTAAGAATGCAGAATTAAGAAGGGAACAGAGATGTGCTGCGGAGAAGCTACTCCAAGAATTTAAAGACCTTTTTTCTCGAACACCTGAAGACGTCGGGAGAACGAGCATCACCCAGCACAGAATTGATAAAGGAAATCATCCTCCAATCAAACAACATCCAAGAAGACTATCATTTGCTAAACAGGAAGAGGTCACTGAACTTCTAAATGAAATGCAACACAATGACGTCATCGAGCCATCAACGAGTCCTTGGGCCTGTCCTATAGTACTGGTGCGAAAAAAAGATGGTTCAACAAGATTTTGCGTGGATTATCGTCGTTTGAATGACGTCACGAAGAAAGACAGCTACCCTCTTCCCAGAATTGGCGACACATTAGACACACTTGCTGGCAATGAATGGTTCTCGACTTTAGATCTGAAGAGCGGTTACTGGCAAGTAGAATTACATCCTGATGATCGTGAGAAGACTGCATTCACCACGGGACAGGGACTGTGGCAATTTAAAGTGATGCCATTTGGATTATGTAATGCACCTGCCACCTTCGAACGCCTGATGGAGACAGTGCTAAAAGGACTTTCCTATGAAGTCTGTCTGGTGTATTTGGATGATATTATCTTTGTGGGGCGCACCTTTGAAGACCATCTTCGAAACATCCGAAAGGTACTGGAGAAACTCAGAATGGCTAACCTCAAATTGAAACCAGGCAAGTGTAACTTGTTCCGTCGTGAAGTGTGCTACCTCGGCCATATCATCTCTGCCGAAGGTGTGAGGACTGATCCAGAGAAGATCTCTGCAGTCAAGAACTGGAGTCGCCCTGAAAATGTACACCAACTACGAAGTTTCCTGGGGTTATGCACTTACTACAGGAACTTTGTCAAGGGTTTCTCAAATATTGCCAGACCACTCCACAAGCTGACGGAAGCCAAACAGAAGTTCCTGTGGACAGATGAATGTGAAAAAGCGTTCAAGCGTCTTAAAGAGGCCTTAACATCATCGCCTATCTTGATATATCCACAGCCCGGCAGACAGTTCTACTTGATACAGATGCCAGCCATGAGAGTGTCGGTGCTGTTTTGTCGCAGGAAATTGATGGTAAAGAACATGTGATTGTCTATTGGAGTAAATGCCTGTCAAAACCAGAGCGAAATTACTGTACCTCCAGGAAAGAGCTACTCGCCATCGTAAAAGTCATAGAACATTTCCATCATTAACTCTATGGCAGAAGATTCCTGCTCCGGACTGACTATGCATCTTTAACGTGGTTGCTCCAGTACAAGAACCCGGAAGGACAGATTGCCAGATGGATACAACGCTTCCAGGAATATGACTTCGAGATACGTCATCGTAAAGGGACTCTACATGGTAATGCAGATGAATTGTCCCGGAAGCCCTGCTCGGAAGGCTGCAAGTACTGCTCTAGAGCCGAACAGAAATACCTGCCGATAAATCTTGTGGCCTGCCAAGTTACTATCTCAACACCATCAGAACAAGATCCCGATCCATGGAGTGACGAAGAACTTAGAAAAGCCCAGTTGGAAGATCCTGACGTAAAGCCAATATTACAACTGAAGGAGACGACCAGCAACAGAACTACCTGGCAGGACATTTCCAGATTTAGTCCCATTACGAAAAGTTATTGGGCGCTTTGGGGCTCTCTTCATATCCGAAACGGCGTATTATACAGAAAGTGGGAATATGATGATGGGAAAAGCTTCAGATGGCAGATTGTATTACCAAGGTAAAAAATTCGAGATGTTTTAGAACAAGTGCATAGTAGCTCTACCGGAGGCCATTTTGGGGTAATGAAGACTCTGCAGAAAGTTCGGGAACGCTTCTACTGGTGCAAGGCAAGGGAGGATGTGGAGAAATGGTGTAAATCCTGTGATGCTTGTGCGGCACGTAAGGGCCCGTAAAAACGAAGTCGAGGAAGACTGCAACGGTATAACGTGGGAGCAATATTTGAACGGATTGCTCTCGACATCTTGGGTCCTTTGCCACGGACCTCCAGTGGAAACAAATACATCCTCGTCGTGATGGACTATTTCACCAAGTGGCCTGAGGCATATCCCATTCCCGATCAAGAAGCATGCACAGTCGCAGAGGTCCTAGTGCAGCAATGGGTGTCAAGGTACGGCACGCCCCTACAACTTCATACCGACCAAGGTAGGAACTTTACATCTGCTGTTTTCAAAGGACTGTGTCAACTACTCGGCATTGACAAAACCCGGACAACACACTTACATTCCCAGTCGGACGGCATGGTCGAGAGATTCAATCGTACCATCCTGAATAACCTCTCTCTTCTAGTATCAAGGAACCAGCAAGATTGGGACTTGAAGTTGCCATTGTTCCTGCTGGCTTATCGAAGTGCTGTCCATGAGACCACCGGCTATACTCCAGCCCAGATGCTGTTCGGACGCGAAATTCGTCTCCCATGTGATCTCCTATTTGGTTGTCCACCAGATGCGCCTTCATCGCCCGAGGAGTACATCCAAGATCTCCAGGCACAACTTGAAGACGTAAACAACTTTGCTCGGGAGCGTATTCACATGGCAACTGAGAAAATGAAGACGAGGTACGATCTAAAGGCTACACAACATCAGTTCCAGGAGGGAGACAAGGTCTGGTTGTGGAATCCTGTTCGACGCAAAGGATTCTCCCCCAAGTTACAGTGCAACTGGGACGGACCGTACACAATCTTAAAGAGGCTGAATGATGTAGTGGTGCGGATTACTAAAGCACCTTCATCAAAACCGAAGATAGTGCACTATAACAGGCTAGCCAAATACCACAATTAACGGTAATATTAAAATTTAAAATGTAAATACTGGTAAAATTTGCGCATGCGCACTGTAAATATTTGTATATACATATTTGTACATATTTGTGAATTTTGTAAATATTTCTCACTTAATTTATATTTCTATGTTGTCGTTATGTGCAACGTAGTTATCGTATTTTAGCTTGTGTAAATTTGTTTAGTTTCACCTGGGTTCAATTCCCGACAGATCCAAACTGCATTCTTTGCACCGTTGAATTGGAGTCGATTCGCAAGGTGAAATGAAACAATGTCGTCTAGTGTACACAATTTTTTAATGAAAAATAACCTGTCATATTTTTTTAATTGTTCTGAATAATCTCACTCTTAATAAAGAGTGATAAATCTCACTCTTTCGAAAAGAGACTTTTCACTCTTTAGAGGTTGGCTCCATTTTCGCTCCATGTTCAAAGAGAGATATACCACTCTTTGAGAGTGAGATCTCACTCTTCATATTTTAGAGAGTATATAAAGGCCGATTTCCGGCCAAGTCAGTCAGTTCAGTTCTCAGCCAGCTTCGCTAATGCTTGCATTGTTTTGAGCCTCTTTGAAAGAGACTTGCTTTAAGTGTTATTGCTATACAGTTTGTACTGTGGATTTACTATTGACAGCTGTTGTTTAAGCTGTGTTTACTGGTTGAATCGAAGCTGATACTTGGTTTATAGACCTGTAATTTTCTGGAACTTTCTGTGAATAAATTACTGAATTTTTGTAAGTTTTGCCTTTCATTCTCGGACAACTCACGAACCCCCAAGTACGCAACAATATATATTATTTCTTTTACTTTCAAGTTTTCAAGTTTCCTTTATATATTTTATATATATCACGATTAAATTTATTTTATTATTATTTTTTTTTGTTCGCTTTTTCAGAGAATTTCGCTGCAGTTTATTACATAAAATGTTTTAATAAAGTTTTTTTTTTTTTTTTTTTTTTTTTTTTTGTAAAATTAATATATTTGCTAAACCAGTACAGATACATGTATGCTGCAAAATATAGTTTAATAAAACATTGAAAAACTATAATTTCAGTTTTCATGCGTTCTAAAAAATATTAAAGCAGTTTTAATTATTTGAAGAACTTCTTAAATAATGCTTCAGATTTGTCTAATTTAATATTTCTTTAGCGAATTAAAAATTGATGCATATATATCTATATATTAATAGGCAAACATAAAATTTTTTGTCCCTTTCTAACATATTAATTATGGGAGTAGAGGGTTGAAAATGGTATCATTCGAAAGGTCTGGTTAGCCGGAAGGTGCGAATACAAACATTATTTTCTTACGATGTCAAGAAGGTATTTAAAAATACATTTATTTTTTATGCATTTTTCCCCATTTTCCCCTTTTATACACGTATTCCTTCACATTAAAAAATACCTAAAAGTAGAAAGTTGTTAAATCTGGCAATTTCATAAAGCTCAAATAAAACCATAGACACAGTAATTTGTATGTGACTATACGCAAGCGAAGTGATGACGTCACTGTCTGTCCATGGAGCCATGTAAAAGATTTTCGATGTTAATTGTCCATTGAGTTTTTTGTAAAAAAATATTAAAAAATAACGGAAATTATCTGCCGATTTTAATTCCGATATTTGGGTATAGTTATACATAAGTTACTGTCTACATGTGTTGATTGAGTTATTTTTTCTGTAAAATTGATAAAATTTTAATTTAAAATCACAAAACTCCAGAAAAAAAAAAAAAAAAAAAAAAAAAAAAATTGGCAAACTTCCAGTTTCGAATGTAAACATAAACATTTCATTTCAAAGGGTGATATTTAAACAATAAATATTGAACTAATATACTAAAAAGGAAAATGGATTTGTTAGTAACTGCTGCATGTATAAGTAGACGATACGGAAAAAATTCCGATTTCCGTTTTTTGCTGAATTTACATGTTTTGAGCTTTCTTTACGTTTCAATTGACTGAAATTGGTTACTTATTTTTTAAAAAAGTGTCTTTATTGCTAGCTTTTGTGGGTAGAAGAAGCAAGTAGAAGATACATAAAAACTTTTGATTTCCGTTTTCGATGAATCTACACGTTTTGAGATTTCCTTGCATTTTAATTAAGTGAAATTAGTGAAATTGACTACTTATTTTTATTTTTTAAAAAGTGGATTTATTAGTCTTTCCTCTGCATATATAAGTAGAAAATATAAGATTCAGAAATGTTTTAGATTTTCGGTTTTCGATAAAGTTACACGGTTTGAAATTTCCCGAACTCAATTCGACCATTTTTGAAAAATATCTTTTTTTTTTTTTTTTTTTTTTTTTTTGTTTTGTTCAAACACTGTACTTTATGAACCACTCGAATTAATTTAACAGAATTTGATACTTGGTTGGACCTTGGTCTGAGATGGTACCTATTAGCTTCTGGGCTGTATCACACAACAAGGGGCGTTTTCACGTTGCGATTTTCTCTCATTTCAGGAAAGGCTAACATCTACAGAGAGAAATAGTTATATTAAGTAAAACTCTGCTGATTCAGTTAGAGTGAATATTGGCAAACAATTGCCGCAGCTGTGTTGCAATTGCATTCCGTATAGGACAAGGCAATAACTTTGCTTTGCCTCGCTTTGCAAAAAAAATGGTCGAGTTTCGACCACTGGGCGATACTAGTATATATTAATAGTAATAGCAAAATAAGTTGTTAATAAAACATTCTTTTTTTTTTTTATTTAAGTGGTTAAATATTTTTTATTTTGAAAAGAAATTGTTACTGTATTACAATTTTAACTTTCATTTATAAAATAGAATTTATTGAAAGATATTAAAGATACTATATTTCATATTAAAAATGCATAACATCGCCAAACTTGCATTGACAGAATAAAAAAGATAAAATAAATAAATGTTAAAACAAATATAACTTTAAAAGACATAAAAATTAAAACACATAAAGATTAAAATAAGTAAGAGAGAATGAAAAGAAAAGAAAAAGAAAAACTAAAATCTTTTTTTTTTTTTTTTTTTTTTTTTTTTTTCCAAATGAAAAAAACAAATACAACACAGTGTGCTGTAAAATTACAACAGAAATTCAAGTACGTATTTATTTACAACACACTTGAAATTTAAGCACAAGGTACTGGCGATTTTTTTACCCTAGCATTGTGGTGTAATCTAGCATGTTCCTTTTTTACAAAGTGTGCTCCATTAATTAAAAAAAAAACTCAAGGGTTGTTGTTGTTATAACAATTGTTAAACAATTGAAATATCTGTTAAACACTGGAATTTTCAATTGAAAATTACAAATATACGGGCAAAAAAAAACAAAAAAAAAAACATGTAGGCCTTAGCCTATGTGTGATTAGTAAAAGGGGTGTAAACTTATGAAAACTACTTTAAGTAATATGTATTGAAAAGTTAATATTGTTATTATGTAAAGAAACCTAAAAATGGAAATTTGCCCTAACCTATGTAAATTCAATAATTTTTACATTAACCCTAACCTATGTTTAAAATTTTCTATTACAGATTTAGAATCAGCAGGCCAAAATATGACATGTGGTAAATTTTCACGTGTGAATACACAAAAATAAGCAAAGTCTCCAATTTACGTGGGAAAAAAAATCCTTAACATTAAATGATAGACCTTAATTAATTATTGGTTATGGAACTAAGAATGTACATAATTGGACTCAAGCTATGTGCAAAAATACAAAAACCTCGTGACTGCAAACGTTGCTATAGTTCCACCAAAGATCTTATTTTCACTTTAAGGAGTGCCTAGTGCAGATTTCCTAGCAAATCTGCAGACTAACTGATTTCTGCATTTTAGCGGTAACATATATCAGTTTCAAGGAACTCCATGGATTTAAGAAAAAAAAAAAAAAAAACAGTTGGCATAGGTGGACTCTGCTCAGTTCCCCACCATATTTATGGTCTCATAAATTTCTAGTGCGAGACATATTATAATCATGCTAAAAAAAATGAATTTGACCAAAGCTTGATACAGTAACCGAATGAAATCCCCGCCTAGTAAGCTATCCACCGTTCACTTCGATATGTTTATCTTATCCTAATCTAATAATTTATTTTATCAGGGTCAGTTTCGTTGTTTACCTTTCATGCCACTATTTCCAATGCAATATTCCTCAAAATTCATATTTATATGAAAAAAATTACAATTTCGCTATGTTGATAAAATCGTAAATTACGAATAATTTACGAAATTTTCCTATTAGAATATTTGTATTCAATCATGTTCAAAAAAATATCATAAATGTATTTTTGAAGTTGTCTAATGTATTTATGATCCTCAAAATTGAAGTTTATGCTCATTTTTTTTTTGCTTTGACATGTTAAGTAAATCGTAAATTCCAAATAACTTACGAATTTTTTAAATTGGAAAAACCATAGTCTATGATATTCATGCCAGTATCCTAAATAATATTTAGAAAGTGCTTTGACATCTTTAAGATAAAAATATCCTCAAGTTTGACGTTTTTGTGAAATTTTGCTCTATTCTGCAATGTTAAGAAATTCGTAAATTTCCCATAACTTACGAAATTTTTATATTGGAAAATTCATAGTCATTAATATTCATGCCAGTGTCCTAAATAATATTTCAAAAGTAGTCTGACATCTTTACGATGAAAATATCTCTCGAAATTGACGTTTATGTGAAATTTTGCCCTATACTGCCATGTTAAGAAATTCGTAAATTTCCATTAACTTGCGAAATTTTCAAAGTAGCATATTTATAGTTACTGATGTTCATTCCGGCATCGAAACTAATATTTTAAAACTGGTCTGACATTTTTACAGTAAAAAGTCTCCATTTAATGCACGTTTAAGTGAATTTTTGTCCTATTCTCCCATGTTAAGAAAATGGTAAATTTCTAATAACTTGCGAAGTTTTTTAATTCGAATGTTGCAAATAAATAAAGTTCTTGAAAGTGTCGAAAGTAATATTTAAAAACTGATTTGACCACTCTGCGACAATTTGTTCTTGAGATATCGTGTACCCAGACTAACAAACTAACGGACTAACACACTAACACACTAACAGACACCACAAAAATTTTGTCATTTTCGGTTTCCTCACACCTAAAAACGTGTAAAAAAGTTAAAAAACCGAGGTCGAAACTTTTCACGATTACCTAAGTTCCCCATACCTATAGTATGATGGGGAAATTAAAAAATCGAGTTTTGATACTATTCTTGCTAATTCTTATGTAAAATAACCTCCAGAATCTGAATATGACTTCCATTTTGCTCAGTCACCAGCCGTTTTCTAGAAACACCACTCCCTTTCTCAATTTTTCCCTGTTCGATAATTTTATGACCAGGAATTTGATTTGAAGAATGAAAAAGAATTAATTTAACACTTAAAAACAAAAATATATAAAGTTTAAAAAATAACATTAATAACAGATTAAAAAAATACAAGATATTTAATGCATAATTTCAGCGGCAAATCCCCACGCCCCAACCCACCCATTAAAAAAAAAAAAAAAAAAAAAAAAAAAATCCTTGTTGCAAATGTCTCAGTTTTAGAATTTTCCATCTGTGTAGCCACTCAGAAGATATTTAATTGTTAAAATAATCTTCCTCCCTCCTAAAAAGCAAATTTATAGCCATAAAATCACCGAAAAATGATAAAAAATATAGACCTGCTAACTATGGTAGTTTATCCAAAATGCTATTAAGCCCCGCTTTTTTTTTACACCAGAATAGTTGTAGAGCAAAAGTCTTCTTATTTAATCCTGAGATCATATTGCTGAATATTACTCTACAACTATTCTGGTGTGAAAAAAAAGCTGGGTCTAATATCATTACGGATAAACTAGCATAGTTAGTAGGTCTAAAAAAAGGGGTGGGGGGCGTTTCTAAAAATACTGTGGGTGTACATTAAAGGTTACAATTAAAAATTGCATTTTGTTTTGTTGTTGTTAAGTGTTTTGAACACTTTATAACAATGTTTAAGTGGGATTATGATTTCAATTAATCTATTTATATGCCTTACTGTCACTGTATCTGATCGTTGTGTAAACACTTCGGCAAAGTACAGTCACCCAAAAAAAAAACGCCACCCCCCCCACCTAATTTCGCCGTAAATTATCGTAGAAACATTTGACTGGTACCGATCGATTTGTAATAACGTCTAGTTTATAACGGTATAGTTAAATTTTGCCTAAGGGGTCGTCTACATAATAAAACTGGCATTAACTTCATTTTCTTCAATGGCAACCCCTATTTTTGACTTCATATTCAGATTTCTGAGATCAAGGCGGTTCGAAAAACATACCTATTTATATACCTTAAATCAATTTTAAATAGAGTTACACGTGAAAATGTATTAGGGGTCCGTCTATACATTTAGAAAATATAAATCAGGATCTACCACCCAGTATACATTATTTATTAAGTTTCACACCGGAAAACAATTTCAGAAATGTTAATTATAAAATAAAAAAAATGACTAATTCACAGAACTTTCTGAGTTAGTTTATGAATTAAAAGATTTTTATTGGTTTCTATTGATTAAACATCAGATAGTTCACTTCATACGAAGAAAATTAAATAGCTTGAATAGATATTAAAATATCTATGAAAAGGAAGAAAAAAAAAAAAAAAGATGAATGGTTTTAAATTTGTTTGAAAATTCAAAATTATTTTAACTCAAGCTGCTATATAATTGTCTGAAACGGCGGCACTCAACCTGGTTCCCACAGCCGTTTCACAGTGACAATGGGAGTTTGTTCTGATACTGCAGTACTTTCATTTTCTTTAATTGACTTTTTTAAAACATTAAAACAGATTTTTTTATTTTTATTTATTTATTTTTTTTTAATTAATTATTATTATTTTTTTTTTTCATGACATTATTAAAAACTTTTACATAAATCTCCACGATATTCTTTTGCTTTTATATTTTATAATGTGTAACAAATTAATATGCAAAATAATAAATCCTACTACTTAATGGGATGTTCTAAAATTGTACACTTTAACACACATACCGAAGTGGACGGTGGGTGTAGAAAGACTGACTACCCTTAATCTAAATCTTCACTTGAAAAGGTCAAAATGTTACATAACTCTTTTTTTTTTTAAGGAAAAAAGAAGATAAGGAGGAGGAGGAAAGATCAAAACGAATATAAAGCATATTAAACGTTAATACCCTTTAAACACTGGAAAAAGGCGGGGTTTTGTATTGTGTGTCATTTGGGAGCTGTAGAGTGCCAGAAAATTACTTTATGTAATAAAACTTTTCATTTAAAGGGTTTTTAAAGCAGCATTATATTTAATACATAGACTATTCAGAAAAAAAGTACCATTCATCTGGTTCATGAAAAATAAAGAACATTTTCTGGCATTGCTCTATGTATATACATTTTTGTCAACATATCCCGGAAGATTACTGGTCCCGCCCCTTTCCGTACATTTTTTTCACATCAGTCTTTTTAGAGCCGTGTCAGCCATCGGTGGCTGACACTGATCTTTCCATTTAGGCTAAGTCAGCCGGCAGTGTAAAATATGATATAAAACTACAGAACTTACATAGTTTTAAGTAATTACTGACAATTTATTTAAAATTTACTTCATGTTTTTTTTTTTTTTTTTTTTTTTTTTTTTTTTCTTTTAAATAGGATTTTTATAGGATTATATCGTTAAGGCCTAATGGGGTTTATTGAAACTCGATAAACATAACACGCTTCTAAGCAGCACGTGTGGCCTGAATGGGATTTCCATAAGAATTCGCGTGGCGCTCAATGAGTTAATCGTAAATGTATTTGAAGTTAATTACTCTAAAAATTAAATTGTGTACACACAGGGGCGGGAACTAACAATGTTACGGGTTAGGTTGGCAAGTATGCATATATATTTTGCTTGATTTATAAAAAATTATAACACATTTTCTTCTTTTTTTTTCAGTATTTTGTATTTATATCTCTCATTAAAAATAAATACAATATTCATATATAAACATTTCCATACAGTAATGTATATAAACATATTGATTAAAGAAGATTTGTTGATATTATATAATTATTCTTCTATCTGTATAGTATATTAACACAAATATAATTTGTAAATTTCGCAGCATCGAAAAACAGCAACATAGCTTCCATATCAAGGCTTAATGTAAATAGGACGTAAGCGTACTGTAGCTAGTGTTGAAATTTGAAAAAAAAGAAAAAAAAAGAATAACAGTGGGCTAAAAATACGCCGGAATAAATTAAAATGTTGTTTATTCTGGTTTTAGTCAGGTGATATCACTCGTGCTATCACTCGTCCGCCCTCTCTTAAACTCAGGTTCAGCTCATCATAAAAATATTGTTTTTAATATCTGCCGCACCAAAATGTTCAAAACACAAATGCCAATTTTCATATATTTTGAAATCTTCCCGTTTCAACTTTAAAAGCATTTAGATTAATTTATTTTATTTTGAATTTTTAAATTTAGACGTTTAAAGTCTTTTAAATGAAATTTCAGGATTCTGTAAGATCAATATCTATATATTTGAAAGTAATAAGACAATTCCTTTGTTTTAAATTTTTATTCCATAATAACTGTGACTTTGATTTCGTGATTAGGAAATTGAAAATAAATACTATTGAGCTATGTTCCAATAATAGATCTTATAAACTTAAAAAAAAAAAAAAAAAAAATAATAATAAAGCAATTTTTCACTATTTGATTCTGTATTAAAAAACTTTTAATAGAAATTTGATATTTTATTATGTTACATTATGGGATAAATTTTAAATAACACAAAGCTTACAAACGGTATAGTAACCAAATGCAAATATGTCAAAACAAAATTTAAACAGAAAATTTATGGTAAAAAATCTTTTTAAAATTATTAAATATTCATAATAATAATAATAAAACGATTGTCGAATGCATAATTGCTGTTTCATGCAATCAGTTTCGCTGTACCGTGTTTTCTAAAATATGATATTCAACTAGAGGTGTACGTACTCTTGAATATTGAAATGCGAAAAAAAGTGTAACAGGGTTAAAATAGAATTTTAGCAGCGAAAAACTAGAAAAAGATATTTAATACTTATGACGAAAGACTTAACATATTAAGATAGGATATATTCTTCTCTTGTACCGTAAGCCACGCCTTTTCACAAATTTTCTAAAACTTTATAATATAAAGCAAAATAATTTTGCATATTTGTAATTAAATCATTTAAGTTTTGTCTTCAATAATCGATGTAGTAAATACCATTGTGATTTATGCATACCAGCGTCACATATAGAGTCAAATAGGAATATGCAAATTTGTCTTTTTTTTTAAATAGTGTTTCAGCGAATCAGAGGCGGGGCTTCTTTTCTTTTGAAATTCTTTCACAATCCCTCGCCTACATTGTGATAACTTTACAAAAATATGCCAATTTGTATAATAAACATCGAAATATTGCTTAGGAAACAATAAAAATAACATAAAGGTAAATTAAAATAGTTTTCCGTCAAATTATATACAAACATTTACTTATAGAGGATACAGATTATAACAAGTGACGGCCCCCTAACAAGAATAAAAAGTGAAATATCACTGTAACTCAAAAAATAATGTTAGGAACGAGCTGTAAATTTGGAAACCCATGTTTTTGATGATGCCCGTTCTATTCGTGCAAAAATTAACATAGGTCATAATTCATAATTTTTTCAAATATGAATTTATTAATAATTTTTATAATTCAAAAAATGTTTTTTTAGCAAAAATTTGCATGGAATATGTTTGGGTCACTTCATTCTAACGAATAAAAAAAACAGAATTTAAATATCATAATTATTTCGGAAGATATGATTTAATGTTTGTCACATTCATTTAACATTAGCATCCCCAAACTTTGACAGCTTATAACTCTATGAAAAATTGAGCGAAATATATAAACTATACCATTTTCCGTGATGATTTGATCCAAAGAATTCAAATAAATTATAAAAAATGGGGATTACCATTGAAAAAAATGAAGTTGATGTCAGTTTTAATATGTAGACGATCCCCTAAGTAAAATCTAACTATAACATTATAAACTAGACGTTATTACAAACTGATTGGTACCAGTCGCATGTTTCTACGATAATTTACGGCAAAATTAGGTGGGGGGTGGCGTTTTTTTTTTGGGTGACTGTACATCGAACGTTAAACAATAAATCGAGTAAACACAGCTTGAAAGTGTTAATAATCTATGGGAAGCTCATAATCAAGTTGACTTAATCTAATTGACTCCTATATTATTATTATTATTTTACCACAAAAGTTCTTACATAAATTTATGAATTTTTTATGAATGAACATTATTAATCTAAAAATATTAAATTTAATGTTTTTCAATGAGTAATACGTCATAGTTCTAAAGTTATGAAACAATGCTTAATTATTTTGAAGTATAGTTGTCTTCTTCCTTCTATGTCTGCATTATATATAAAAAAAAAAAAAAAAAAAAAAAAAAAAAAAACAGTTGATTTCATATATTTCTGAGCTATCCTTAATTTAAAAAAAATCGTCAAAAATAAATAAATAAAAGTAAAATAAAATAAATAAATAAAAATAAGTAAATAAAATAAAATAATGGTTTATTTGTTTATTCTCTCATTGCATGTTTGATTCTTTTGTTTTCGTTTCATTTCGTATTAACGTAAAAGCAGCATTATTTAAATAGCAACTAACTATCTAGGAATAATATAAAGGTACTTTTGATGATAAAATTAATTGTTTCAATTACTAACAAAATATCTCCACAGGTAAATTTAATTTGATGCAATTTTATCTAATTGGTCTATTTGGTTTCAGGTGTATTAAATCTTCTATTGTACGGCTTTACCAAAAATAATATATATATATATATATATATATATATATCCAGTAGTGGTATTTATCCCAATTACATTTGACTATAATTAAACAAACTTGTCCTATTTAGAACACTATGTTACTCTAACTAAAATGCAGTTGAATCGAAAATTTGTGTACAAAAAACTCAAAGAATGCTCACAAATATTTTACAAAAAAAAAAAAAAAAAAGGTAAAAAAAGAAAATTTGCTATGGGAGCAATACATCAAAATAGAAATGTGCTACTAATTTTAATAACAGCATTCATTACAGGCATATGTGTGTGGAGACTGTTCTGTAGTTAAAAAGCATTCTGTACGTCTGCTCAACACGTATTTGTGTACAACCGATGAACAGCAACAGATTAACAGCCTACCGTAACTGATCGCCAGTGGTCTGTCGTACATTATCCTTCAGCTCAGTTAAATTTTCGTAAAACAGTGCCGAGATTACCACATATACTGGTAAACTAACTGCGATCACAACTGAAAGTAAAACCAGTCACACCATTTCCTCCTTTCATACACAGAACTTACACTGAATTCATCTGATTATGCAAGCCAGTTTGTTTTCTTCTTTACCTGCTATGCCACTGTTATCATTGTTTAACTGTCAGATTGCTTCAAAATTTGAAAATAACTGTTTGAAATGTGGAAGTCTTTGAAGATATTGATATAGACTACAGTTATCTTTGACCATGTCATTTTAAATATTTTGACTGTGATGCGTCGCTTAGTCTTTTTTTTTTGTTTGTTTGTTGTTTGTTTATTTGGGAGATGTAGTTAACACATTCCTTGAAATGTGTTCATTCTTCGACCAAATTTCATGAATCCATGGAAGCATCTGAGCAAGTGCTAACTCAACGAGTCCAATACTAAAATAGGGGTGACAGTCATCTGACTGAGAGAAAATGAGCAATAGCAGAGCGCGGAATTACTGGATGTTTTTCAAATTTCAAACTGTCGGTCAAGCTGGCATCCCTCCAACATTTTAGACGCGTCCTTACTGCTAGTTTTATGATATGTGGCTGCACTGTATAAAGTTTCGACTCCATCCGAAATTTAGTTACGGTT
The DNA here is from genome assembly GCA_963930645.1 of Salticus scenicus. NCBI lineage: Eukaryota > Metazoa > Arthropoda > Arachnida > Araneae > Salticidae > Salticus > Salticus scenicus. Next base: position 93,000,546 of record OZ005654.1, read on the forward strand.
GTTTGGTGGTCTGAATAGGTCACATTTAACTGGGTTCAGATACTAAAATTAAATAATCGATATAAATTAATTAATATTTTGCAGGAACGCTAAAACTTTTGAAAACTAATGATGCATTCTCTTAAATTTATTCCTTGAAATTTAGAAAATATGCATAATATTTAACTTTTACATAATTTTAAAAACGAATAATATATATTAAATGAATTCGCGGTTTTTTATAATTCTAACAAATACATCATAGTCAAGGGAAAAAAACTGATTTCCAACACTTTTAATTCTACATGAAAAGATTATACATTCCATAAAATTAATTCATATGTTGGAAATTAATAGTTTGTATTATATACAAAAAAGAAAGAAAAAAAAAAAAAAAAAAGTCTTCAATTACGACTCTAATGTAAATTATCGTTTCCACAAGATACAAATAACAAATTATTTTATAAGGATAAATGACATACATGCATTTTCTTTTTTTTTTTTATGGACATATAACAATTTTATTTCGCTATGAATTACTTGAATAGAAACATAGTAAAGAAGAAAATGAAATCATGTTTAAATTTTATGATTCATTTAAAAACATCGTTTGACATTAAATGTAAAATAAACAACATGTTATAAAAAGTTAAGGTACATGTAAATAAGAAGGTGAGAAATTGAATTACTGCACTAATAAATATACATTTGCAATCAAATTATCTAATTATATACATAACATAAATAAATAGTTGAGATAAACTCATATTTCTTTTAGAGAAACTGTGTTTCAATAATTGCAATTAGAGGGGAATTTTGTATTAACGGTAAACAGGAAATTTTCGAAATTAATTAATTTCTCATATTTATTTTCCTTAGTAGTCAAATAGTTTCTTTAAACAAATTATAGAAAAATTGTATATATATAAGTATTTTTTTATTCATTTATACAGATATATATACAAATAGATAGATTTATACAGATATATATATAGATAGATAAGGTATATGAATAGATAGATAGATATGCATACACACATACACACGAACATATATGTATATAATACATATATTAAGAAGTAAGAGAGAAATCACTTAAATCACCTTATTTTTAAATTAAACAGAATATATATATTTTCTTTTTCTTGTTAAATGTATTGACTTGAATGCATGACCTTTTTAAAAATGTATAACTTGAATTTCTATTTGAAATGTATACATCATGTAAATAACATTTGTACTAAATTTTCATCACGTAAATATTTACTGTACCTATTGCTTGCAGACATTCACCAAGATGTTATCTCTAACATGTTATAAAGCAAAAACATCTATTAGGATATTTCACAAATATACATTCATATTTAATATATATATACAGGGCGTGGTAGATAAGTAATGAGACTCAGTCTAGAAAAACAAATTTATTGATCCGATTTGTACAAAACGTTAATATTCTTCAAAGTACTCGCCTTGGGCGTCGACACAACGTTGCCAGCGCGTTTTCAAGCTTCATAGGCCCCACTGTAGTCCGTTGGAGTTATCCCAGTTAGTGCCTTCGTGACAGCACGTTGGATGTTCGGAATATCGTCGAAACGATGACCCTTCAGGCATCTTTTGACCTTCGGAAATAGGAAGAAATCAGGAGGACTCAAGTCAGGGCTGTATGGTGGCTGTGGCAGAACTTCAACTCCAATTCGGGTCAAGTAGGAGGTCACGAGGAACGCTGTGTGCGCCGGAGCGTTGTCGTGGTGGAGACGCCAGCGTTGAGCAAGGTCCTGTCGCTTCCGTTTGACAGCTCTGTGCAATCGCTGAAGGACTTCTTTGTAGAATTCGGCATTCACAGTTTTCCCCTGAGGGACAAACTCTTTGTGAATTAACCCCCGCTTGTCGAAAAACACAATCAGCATTGTCTTGACGCGGGACTTTGACATTCTTGCTTTCTTCGGCCGCGGGGATGCCGGTGTGTGCCACTCCAAGCTCTGGGCTTTCGTCTCCGGGTCGTATTGGAATGTCCAAAAGTTTCCGAAGCAGTTTTTCCCAAGCGAAAGCAAAATTTGATTGCATACCGCTGTTCTATCGAGCGATCCATTTTCACAAGTGTCACGTGCACACAAACAACTAATATGCGAAGCTCGACCCTCACTGCGCCACAGCTCCGACGCGACTGCGGACCGGTTCTATTGTTAGCTCAGATCCCCCACCACGTGACCTGCAGGTGCAGACCGCACTGCGAGCGACTGGGTCGCCGCGCGGCGGCCAGTCTCATTACTTATCTACCACACCCTGTATATATATATATATATATATATATATATATATATATATATATATGAGTCATTCCATGTCAATCAACACAGCTGAAAACCTGACCCCCTCAGAATTTTATGAAATTGGGTTCATTTATTTGTTCTACTGAGAAATGAATGTATACCAATTAATAAGTCCATGTCTCTTTTAGTTTTTGGTATGCAGGACTTCAAAAATGGGTAAAAAATGCAAATTTTCGAAATTCTTCTACTACAAATGTACTCATATTTTCTTTCCTAATTAACTTAGAGATAATATATTAGTATCATTAGAAAATTTATAATACAGGCTTTAAAATGATGTATCACGTGCATATATATTTAAAAATTTTCATGTTAAAGTCAACCATTTTGACATTTTACCTTAATTATCTAAAATAATACATATTTAATTTTCCTTTAAAAATTATATGTTATTATTACATTTATTATCTATAACTACTGTAAGTTTCAGCATTTTATGGATATGGGATATTGAGTTATAATTTAAAATGCAACTCTACCTGTATTTCCATATTAACATAACGAAAGTTTGGCAAAAAAATAAAAATTAAAATTAAAATTAAAACATTAGACGTCGCATGTTAAAGCTTACAATAATTATAAATAATAATAATGTAATAAAAACATATAATTTTTAAATGAAAAATAAATGTATATTTTTGAGATATTGAAGTTAAAAGGACAAAATGTTTGACCTTAAAATAAAATATTTTTAAATATATATACATGTGATATATCATTTAAAAGCCTGTATTATAAGCTTTCTAATGATACCAATGTTACAACTCTAAGTTAATTAGGGAACAAAATATCGGAAAAAGTTACGTTATGTTAGTATGAAAATACTGATTTAGTGTTGCATATTAATTTATAACTCAGCATCCCATGGTCGTCCTATGTTAAAATTTGGAATAGTTATGGTGTCTAAATGTAAAAATAACATATAATTTTAAAAAAGAAAATTAAATGTGTACTATCTGAGATATTGGAGGTCAAATGTCAAAAGGTTTAACCTTAAAGTGAAAAAATTAAAACTATATACTTATGTTATATCATTTGAAAGCCCGTATTATAAGCTTTGCAATGATACCAATCTTTTATCTCTCAGTTATTTAGGAAAGGAAATATGGATACATTTCTAGTAGACGAATTTTGAAATTTTGAATTTTGCATCCAATTTTGCAGCCCTGTACATAAGAAACTAAAAAAGAAAGGGACTTATTGATTGGTACACATTTATTTCTCAATAGAACAAATAAATGATCTCAATTTCATAAAAAATCTGAGGGGGCAGGCTAAAATGCCTTTTTTTTGTGTTGATATCTATCTATCTATCTATCTATCTATCTATCTATACATATATATATATTTATATACATACATATATATGTGTGTATGTATTTCTGTTTGAAAACATCTTAATATTTTAAGATATGTTACATACGCAAACGTTTAAACATGGATGATGAAAAGATGAAAAAAAAATCACAACTTATTTTACCTTAATTGATAAATTCTAAAATTTCAATTTGATTTCTGGAACATTTTATTTATACGTAAGAGGTTTATTTTGCTGTTTTTCGATGTACAATGTAGCCATAATTAAACTGACTTTTCTTACATTGTTTCATAGTGTGGTTAGTAGCTTTTTTAAATTTTATAATTTAAAACTGATGATTGCTCACTTTTTATAGAATTTCCTCATTTATTATTTTGAAATTGGAGATATAACGGTAAAATGTCTGACAGAAAAGCTTTACCGAGGAATTTAAAGCCGCATACTTCCCTGTTAACAAATTTTCGAATTCATTTTTAAATTATTATTTTTATTTTTTCATTTCTTTATTTTTTCAGAATTCTTTGTCCCCTGCTTTTATTTTTATTTATTTTAATTTTTTATCTTAATACATGGTTTCGGACTTATCATTAGAATTTCCCTGCAATTCCTCAAGCACTCTCAGCTTAATTATTTTTACCCTGTATATACAAATTTCGATGTATTTAATATATATAAAATATTATATTTAAAGCATTTTAAAAAGAAATACAAATATTTATATCAAAATTAAATTAATTTCCAAACATTATATTATACGTGAATGGTGATATTTGAAATAAGATGATTTAGACTAATGTATCTTATTTAAAATATTAATTTTAGATATTGCAAAACAATACACACACACACAAACATATATATATATATAATTTTCTCTAATACATGCTATGCACATTAACGAGAAATATATTTATATAAATTATAAAGTAAATATTTTCAATTTATAATACATATATAAAATATAAATAAAATATGTTTAGTTTTTAACATATTTTTTAACGATATTTTCATACTAATTTAAGCCTAGAAAAGTAGTGCATACATTGATGAATATTATCAGTTAGTACGCAGTAAAAAATTATGTAAATCACAATAAATTAGACTTACCTTCGATTTTCGTATCAGTAATACATCACATCCATGATCATTAAGGTAGCGATTTTATTCCTTTATTATTTTTCATTTTATTAATAGTATGACATACGTTTCCATTATATAGCATAGGTAAATAATTTTAAAATTCCAGATAATTATAAGAACCTCAAAAGAATAATTTAAAATATAATTCTTTGTTATCTATGACAGTTTTAAATAATTAAATATTTTAAATATTTAAATATTTTAATAATTTATAATTTATTTATATTAATAATTTATAATTATTTTATATTAATTATTTTATAAATATTTTATAAATATTTTAATATATATGACTTTTCAATATATTAATTATAATTTATCAAGAAATAATAATATTTATCAAGATTTTTTGAAGTAATAAAAATATTTCATTTTATCAATAACAAACCATCAAAATTAGATGTACCTATTAGATGTAGAATGTTACAAAATTAGATGTAGTTTAGACCTATAATGTAGATTTTTTTTTTTTTTTTTTTTTTTTTTTTTTTTACATTTAAATCATAGTTTGCCTTATTTTTATTATCATTTTTAATTAAGGTATCGACAGAATTGGTACATTATGCTGATATTCTAAATTCATTATATTCTTGGAAACATATCAGAAATTGTGAAATTTGTTTCTAGCAATTTTGCTGCATTTAAGAAATTCGGAAAGGAAAAATCAGTTTTAAACTGTACATGTATAATATTTTCTACTTTGAAATTGAATTTTAATAAATTTTTGATTAATTATAATTTTTATTAACATAATTCATATTCAGTAAACTACTTCATATGCACTAAACTAAATTAGACTAAGTGAAAAGTTTACATATATTTAACATTATAAACAAAACATATTAACCTATACATAACATATTAAACGAAACATTTTAAAATATATATGGCATCATAAACAAAAACTAAGCAATAAAATTAATTTTAAAAAGTAAAATAAACAATAAATAATATATATATATATATATATATATTTAATACTTAAAACATGCAGAAATTTAAAATTGAGCAATTACTAAACGTTCAGAAAATTCTCATAAATTTATCGACGAAATGTGTATTTTTATTAATTAGTTATTAATTACTTTTATCAAATACAGTTTTATTTAGCCAATAATATATGTATGTGTATATATATATATATATATATAGATAATTTTCTTATTTTTATATTAGATACATCAAAACTCTAAAAGTAACTCACATTTTTAAACATTTGATTATTATTAAGTAGTTTTTGATAAAAAGAGTAAATACAAGAATATAAAAATACGCTCAGAAATGATAACCTAGAGCGAAAAACAGTAAAATAACTTAGTATTAAAAGCTTTAAAATTATACATTCTACAACATAATAAAAGAAATAGCTGCTGGGCATTTATCAACATTTAAAAGGTTGTTTTATCTAAATATTTTTCAGAATCTCACTCTTTCTTTTACGTTTTTTTTTTTCTTACAAAGAAAAAAAGTAGCAATCGCTTAACACTTTTTTTTCTTTCTTAAAGTTTAAGCTAACAAAAGATTTTTTTTTTTCGTTATATTGCATTTTTCGTTTTTGATCTCTCTCAATTCTCCAAAGAACAATGTAACTTAATTTTCAGACTTTAGAGATTTACTTGAAATATTTTCTGTTATATATATTTAATGCGTCTATCTAAAATTTAATGTAAGAGGACGATTAAATGTTTTAAACTATCGGGTGAAATATATAACTTATTAAATAAGTAATAAAACATTAATCCGTGCTGACTAAGAAAGATGAAAATAATCATTAAAACTCCATAATAAATAAAATTATAAAAATAATATTTTTAATGTTCAAAAAAAAAAAAAAAAAAAAAAAAAAAATTGCATTCTAAAACTTAAATAGTATTCTAATTTATTTTGAATTCATCAGAATATTCGAAGTACTAACTTTATGTAAAACTAGTAGGATTTTCCCATTTCGCTGGTGACTATATTTTAATGAATTTTCATTTAAAAAATTGAATAGTATAAAAATTAATTAAATAATTACCGACTATTAAATAAAGTATTAGCGACTACTTTCGCGATAATAAATCCAAAGATTGTGATATACAGTCGAAGACTGTGATACACAGTCATTAATAATATGTAAAAGCCATTTGTTTGTTTGATTTCCTTTATGGTAGATTCAAACACGATTAATTTTAAATAAAATAAATATACATTCATATTAGTTTGAAAAAAGAAAACATGTAAATCTCCCGATTATCCACGGGTGTGACGAATAAAAAAGTATTTTTTCCGACAGGAAACAAAATAAACAAATGCTTGCTTTGTAAAATATAAATATAAATAACTATGTTGCTTTCGTTTTCCTTTTTATACAGCAGGGTAGTACTGTTTGATTTAGAATGTAAATTAGCTTTTAGATTGCATCTTGGCTTCAAGGAAAATACAATTTTTTGTTTTAAAATCATTTAGCTTTAGAACTTCAAACAAAAATATTTTTAATTAATGATAAGTATTTCCGCTGTATTATGTTTTATATACAATACAATTAAATTTTTAACTTAAATATTTCTTTGTTCGTTTGCCCCTCATTCTCCGCAATTTGCATTATATGCGTAACCCTTGCAACTCAATTCCGCAGAAAATCGTATGTATACTATATTTGAAATATTGAAATTATTATTTAAATAAATAATTTAAAAACATTTGAAAAGGAAACAGCATATTTATTTATTTATTGTTACTGGCAGCATGTATATGTGATATTATTAATGATAACATCAGTTTTATAAGAATTCTTTTATAATACTGGTTTAAATTTTCATCTTTTTTTCCATTCTCGTGTAATTAAATGTTTATTTAAAAATTATATATATAAAAGAAATAAAACGCGATAAGCATTTTTTTTATTGGCATAAACTTGAGAGTTTAGTTCAAAGTAAAATATTGGGGGAAATTGCAAAAAAAAAAAAAAAAAAAAAAAACATACAATTAAATATATATATATACGAGTCACTTTTCTCTACGTCGCACACAGAGAGACAATCACTTCATTTTAGTAATATAAGTATACATATTTTTTAAGAGTAATCTTCTAGTCCGTGCTGGGAAGTTATTGGTTTTGCCCAGAAAGAAAAGTGTCAGAGTTAGAAAAAAATATATTTATTCAACATAGTCTCCCTAGAATATTATCCACTTTTTTTCATTTTGTTTTTCTAACATTTGTAGACATTAAAATAAAAGACATTTGTTTGTTCCTAAAACCAGGTTTTAACAGTATATTGGACGTCAGAAATTCCCTCGAATTATTGTTTCTTCAAGTATATATATATATAAATATATATATATATATATATATATATATACATATATACATTTATATATTTATATATAAATAGGAAGCAGAAAATAACGAGAATGCTCTATGCCAGGTAACTAGGGATGATCAATTGGATAGCCAGTTCTATTTAACAAAAACAACTTTGGAATTGTATGCAGGTAAATCGCATTCCTCTGGTCAACTTCCATCGGTCCTAGCTCGTATTTATGCAAGATTCAGAGAATACTATGGAAAACTCCAAACGGCTTCCTGGGTTCGAACCCGGTACCTAACGTCTACCAGCTTTAAGCGCAGAACTGCTCGACCGCTGGTGGAGAGTGCTGTTTAATGAGTCCTCCATGAAGTCTTCAAAAGATTATGTAGATCGTAGTAACACAAATTTTGGAAAATAAAATAAAAAATTCGAATGGATACGGTGAAAGTTGCATATTGGCTTCAAATTCGTCACCTGATGTCTACCAGCTAACTGATCAGAACCCTTCAATTTGCATTGCTAAAGTACTGATGTAAATTCAGATTAGATTCGAATATGTGGAAAGAAGTGAAAATAAATGAGGTTAAAATCGCATAATGGATATGTTTCTTAATTAGTTTTTACGTATTAAGATATTAAACAATTTTTTATGGAACTGAACTGGGGTGGAAATTAATATATGTAGGTATAATAAAGCAAGTTTAATTTCAACAAATTATTTAAAAATTTTATGTGAAATAATTTATCTAAAAATACAGAGGATTTATTTAAATCTACTTTTGCTGCAGACCTATTGGTTAAAGAAAAGTTTAGTGAAAATAGCAAAACTTACATTCTTAGCCCGCAGATTAAAATTAGAAAAAAAAAAAAGAATTAACCCACACACACACACACACACACACACACACAGATATATATATATATATATATATATATATTTATATAATATGTATATATAATAATGACTTATTAATAGTAGTAAAAGCCAAGCATCAGATACACGATCCCTGAAACCAGAAAGACCAATAAGAATGAAATATATATATGTAGGAGAAGCTCAGAAAAGTTAAAAAAATTATCAAGGGATGAAATACACATATTTAAGAAACAAAATTTATTAATTAACAGCCTGCAAAACAAACGAAACAATAAACTAACTCGAGAAAATCTTAACAGATAAACTAAAACAGAAACGAAATTTATATATAAAAACAGTAATATAAAAATAAGTTACACTTATTGAAATAGTAAATAACACATTTTAAAATAAAAAAGTTACCATCATTAACAATTTTGTTAATTTTCGAACATAAAATGAATTTCTACAATGTGTGTTAATGACAGGAGAAAGATACACAAAAAAAAATTAATAAGACGCTATTATGTGATATTAAAAAAAGAAAATGCATTAATCTAAGTTATATTTTTTTCCCTTGCTTAAATTTATTTCTTTCTTATTGATAGTTTTTTCATAATCAATTAGAATTTGTATATAAAAAGAATTATCTTGCCTTTTCCTTGAAAAAGAAAATGTCCCTTGATATCTCATTTTTCAATAGATAATTTGATTAATGACTTTTTAGGATGTAAGAAATTCTTATACGATATAAATATTTTTTTTTTGAAAACTTCATTAAAATATATATATATATATATATAGATAAATAGATAGATAGATAGATAGATAGTAATACATTAATATAATAATATCAGTGCAAAATTTTTTTGAAATTTAAAGATGAATTAACTTCAGTATTAAAACAATTATTCGGATCATAAGCGAAGACTACCCATATCAAATCTAAAATGAATTAAAGAAAAATCGAAATGAATATTGGAAATTGGAATGAGAAAAAAGCATAATTTGCATTCTAACGTTTTCAAGGGCCTGGTAGAAAGCAAATATGCTAAAAAATGAATGTTTTTCTGTCACAAAGAAAGCAAGAGCTAAGAATTTCTTTGTTCACAGGCCCGAAACACTATATATATATATATATATAAATTTATTGTATTGAAAAAAATACATAAAAAATACATTTTAAAATACCAAAAAAAAAAAATAACAAGAGAATATCCTCTAAGTAAAAACGTCTCGCGTCTCTTTAAACTTAAAATATATTAAACTTTCAAATGATCTCTAAAAGAATGTTGACACAATATAACTACAAAAAAACGCCTGATTCTGCATAAAACTGTTAAACATTATTATTACTTTTTCCTTCGTCAAATAATATTATACAATTTTAATGATTGTACTGTTTCCACACAATTTATCACTAATAATGTTTATTTATAATAAGATTTTCAAATGTTGTTGATATTTTTATTATATCTGTGTTGTCGATATTTAGTTTAAATTGCGGGTGTATGGCCGAAACAGTAGATTTTCTAAATATGTTCGTAAAACCAATAAAATAGATTAAAAAAAATAACGTTAGACTAAATATTCATAATGACATTTTTAGATACCCGATTCGTCATACAAATAAACTATTTATTTAATATTTATATGATTATTATTATTTTTTTTTTTTTACTCTTTAAAACAATTGCTAAGAACGTTTCCCAAATCGTTTTCATAACACCAGATCTAGCAATAAAAAAAATATTTTTTTGTAAAATCCAATCAATATATAAAATTGTTAAAAGAAAAAATAAGTTCTTATTTGATGTTGTGTAAAGATAAATAAAAAAAATAATAATAATAATAACAAGTCTTTCCGACTCATTTGGAAGTGTAGGTTGATTTATTTTCTCTTACCAAGTAACCGCCATTTTGAAACGAAATGGCGGCTACAAATTATTTATGGACTTGGTAGACATATTGATGTGGGCTATGTACATATGGAGTTTTAAGCAAATTGTTTAATAAATACCTTTTTGTGTGACTTTGAAATTTTCAAGTTGCCAGAACTTGAAAACAAAATGGCGGTTCAAGTCGACAAACAGATATATCAACTGGATTTGTGAGATAAGTCTACTGTACAAATTTAATTCGTATTAATTCAGAATGTCAAAAGTTATCGTGTTGAAAATTTAAGTGGGCACCATTTGGATCAAAATGGTGGAGCAAACTGCTCAGTGAATTAATCCAAGATATTTGCAAGAGAAGTGCACAGTCTAACTTTGAAAAAATTCAGTATTTCGAATGTTATCCCGATATCAAATTCTCAAGCAGCAGCGTTCATGTGGCCACAACTTGTAAACAATATTGCGGATAAAGTTGCCCACTGAACTCATAGATTTATGAATGATAAATCCATTTTTCAACTTTGGTTTGAAGTGATTAATTATTTCAAAAGTTACCGCAATAACAAATTCTCAGGTTGCAGCGTTTACGTGGTCGCATCTTGGAAACAAAATTGCGGAGAAACTTGCCCAACGAAATCATAGATATTTGAATGATAAATCCATTTTTCAACTTCGGTTTTAAGTGATTAATTATTTCAAAAGTTATCGTGATAACAATTTTTCAAGTGGCTACCACTTGGAGACAGTATGACGGGGCAAGCTCATCCATATACTACCCAACTTTCGTTCGAATCAGTGTAGTATTTCAAAACTTATTGTTATGAGAAATTTTCAAGTGGCAGTCTAAATATCTTCCAATTGTAAACAAATTAGCGGTGCAAATTGCTCAGCGAAATCATGTATTTGCATGATAAGTTCACTGTCCATCTCTGGTTCAAATTGATTCAGTATTTAAAAATATATTATGGTAATAATTTTGATTTCGCCGTGATTTCTAGTGGCCGGGATTTCAAGGCGCCGTGATTTCAAGTGGCCACTACTTGGAAACATAAAAGTGGAGTGAGATGCCCAGTGAACTTATCTGAGATATTTGAAAGATAAATCCACAAGCAAATTTGATACGAATCGATTCAGTATTACAAAAGTTATCATAATGAATAAGAAATACTACAATGAATACGAATATTACAATGTGAATAAGAAATTTTTAAATGGTCTCCACTTGAAAACAAAATGGTGGAGGATCTTGGTTAACAAACTCATTTAAGATATTTATATGATAAATTCACTGACCCAATTTAGTTCGATTTGGAGCATTATTTCGGAAGTTATCGTGATTAATAATTTTCAAGCGGTTACCAGATTTCAAGTGACTCCGCATACATTAAGATATCATCAACTTTATTAAAAATGGCGGATAAAGTTTATTTATAAAGTTCCTTGAGACACTTTTGTGGTCTATATTTACATCAAAATACAACTAATTCGGAATATGCTTTTACAACGTGAATTTGAAATTTTCAAGTGGTCTCCACTTAAAAACAAAATGGTGGAGCAACTTGGTTAACAATCTCATCTAAGATATTTATAAGAATATTTCTCTGTCCAAATTTGATTCAATTTGGAGTATTATTTTGGAAGTTATTGTGATTAACATTTTTCAAGTGATAGCGTGATTTCAAGTGGCCGTGCTTAATTTAAGATATTCGCCACTTTGTTAAAAGTGGCGGATAAAGTTCATCAATAAACTTGGTTGAGACTTTAATTTGATCTATGTATAAATCAAAATCCAAGCAAATCCGGTCTTAAATACGATATATACAATTTGGATTTGAAATTTTCAAGTGGCTCCCCATCATTTGAAATCGGAGCAAATTGGTTAACGAATTCATCCAAGATATTTATAAAATAAGTTCGCTGTCCAAATTTATTTCGATTTGGAGCATTATTTCAGGAGTTATCGTGATGATAAAATTTTCATTATACAGAGGCTGTTCGCACATTTTTTAGACGATTTTATTTTGCAGTAAGCAAAAATCGTTTGCATGGAGAATTTTATTTTCACAACAGTTATATTTTTGGAAGTTTTATTTATCTTCTGATATTTAGAATTTTTATTTAGATGCAAAAATGCGCTTTCCCAGGTAGCACAGCGGTATTGCTCAATATTGGCTTAATGTTGCCCAACCACGGCAAGCATTGGCGTCAGTCGGTTGTTTATTTTCAATATTGGCCAATATTACCCAATGTTGGAATGACAGTATTGAAATTCGGAACTATTGACATTTAGCTTTTTTTAACCAAAATTTTTGTTATTTTTCGATACGTAATGGGCAGAAATATATTTAACAGTATTTTAAGTTCTATAAAATTATTAATAGAAGCATTTTATAATGTTGTAAAAATGGGAATATTGTTCAATATCGTCCAATCTCGGCAAAGAACGGTAAGAAAGATAAGGTCTGTTCTCGGAATTCCTTGCTCAATTTTACGATGAGCTCGTCATTGAAAATATTTAGCATTGTTAAAAAAAATTCTTGAAGGAAAAAAAAAAAAAATCTGCTGGTTGATCTTGATCTAGATCGATATTGATGGATATCTACCAATGTTGTTGAGCATTGATACTACAACTTTCTGAAAACTCTAATAGCCAATCAGAGAGAAGCAAAACAAGCACCAGCATAAGAAGCGAGATGGCGGTGTATTTGCTCTTCCATGTTTGTAAAAAGTAAGTAATTTTAAATATTGTTTCCGATATAGAATATAACATAACTGAAATTTACAATATTTAAAATTATAGATGTATATTGATTAAAAGTCTTAGATAATATATGTGATTCAAAATCAAAACTTTATATTTTCGTACTCCGTGTAAACATGATATTAGTCTTAGCATTGTAAAATTGATTATCATTTATCATTTTAGTTAAGAATTAAAATCTGTAAAATTTAAACAAATATTATTTCATAATTTACTACAGAATAATAATTACGACCGAAGCGGAGATGACATTTCATATTTTTGTAATGGTTAAAAGATTTATTTTCTCATTTTGCTGTTTGATGCTTGGTTTATTTTTTTATTCACTACTAAAATTTAAAGTTTTTTTCTTAGGAGGAAAAAAATTTTTTTTAATGTGTATGCATTTACTTGAAAGTAAACAATGTCTGTAAATTATACAATGCTTTTTTAAAATGGGATTCTTGTCAAATTGTTTGATTTAATAGTTATTTTTCAAAATTGAAAAGTTAATATTTGTCATAACTTTATTGTTGTATGAAGAGTCTCATTATCATATCGACATGTAAAACAGTAACAAGAGCCCTCAAAATTCAAAGACTTTATTCGTGTCATTCACTAAAATAAAAATAAAAGCTTGCAGAATAAATTAGATTACATTTGATTACGGTTAGGTTTTTAGCATGTGTTTTTTTTTTTTTTTTTACAGTTTACATAGTCATTAAAAAACTACATTTATATTCATAATTGATAAGTATTTGATTGAATTTAATGAAAGATATTGTTTTTAAGCATATTATTTAAAAAAAAAAAAAAAAAAAAAAAAAAAAAAAAAAAAAAAACTCTTTTTTATAAACATTGTCATTACATTTTGTTTTATACAAGAAATAAAATATTTTATGAACCACAGCTTCTTATAAAAATTCATATCTTACTTACTATGTAAAGTGTAATTGTTATATGTATACTATGTAACAAATTTACTATAATCAAGTTTAATATAGTATATGATTGTTATTTATTACTAAGAAATTTATTTATAACCAAGCTAGTACATATGAGGCATTGCAAATACAAAGCGCAATCTCAACAAAAGGAGATTTTGAGAAAAACGCATTTGAAAATAATTTTTTCTGCGTCATATGCTGGAAATATGCATCGTCCATGCATGTTTTGAGACGGAAAAGACCTGATGTCGAGTTCGCCCTTCGTATCCACAATGCCTCATGAGATTTTTTTTTTTTTTTTTTTTTTTTTTTTTTAAATAGGCCACACACATGCTTTTTTTTTTTTTTTTTTTTTTTTTTTTTTTTTTTTTAATTCATACACTATTAACAAAACAGCAAAAATTTAAATGCTTTCTGGACATGCAGCAATTATTTCATATTTATTCCTAGTATTCAGTCTAGTATTTTGAGCTTAATATTTAGTTTAATTGCCCACAATATGTTGAATATGTAAATATCCTAAAATGATGAATTACTATTTTTATTTTCTTTATCTAATGACATTTTTC
This sequence comes from Salticus scenicus, assembly GCA_963930645.1. NCBI lineage: Eukaryota > Metazoa > Arthropoda > Arachnida > Araneae > Salticidae > Salticus > Salticus scenicus. The sequence goes on from OZ005654.1 coordinate 93,015,613, forward strand.
TTTCTAAATTTATTAGTTGATGTAACATATGAATATTTATAATTTTATTAATGACAAAAAATTACAGATAAAACGATATAATAGTTAAAATTATTTTTGAATTCAGTTCAAATTAACATTATTTAATAACTTAATGCATATATAATAATGCATTACTAGCCTTATAACTTTCTTATGCACATACCCAAATAAAATGTTAAACATTGGAAATTAGCTTTAAATGTTTTTTTTTATTTAAAATAGAAAAATAAAATAAAAGCCTGAAAGTATGTGCATGAGGGCAATCAGTTAAGAGGACTTTCTACTTATTGTCGGTAGAAGCCAAAGCCAGTGTTATTTTATGGAGAATTTTGCTCCATCATAACTCATTAACTAATGCATATTTTTAATTTCCATTTTCACATTCAGAAACTTCACAATTGTTAATAAAGTTATCCCTTTCTAAAAATTATTAAAATATATTTTTTGAAGTTATAAAATGTGAATTTTCACAATGTATAATTTTGCATTTTTTTTACTTAAAAATGAAATATTAAAAATAAAAATTAAGGAAATCAGTGTCTAAAAATTTATTTATTTATTTTTCTATTAAGCATTTTACTTTAAAATATTGAAATGCGAATTTTCACAATGTGAAATTTTGTGTTTTGTCGTTTAAAAATAAAATATTAAAAAATAAGTAATCAATTTTTAGAAAGCGATAACCAATTTAACAGTTCTGAGATTTCTTATATTTTGCTTTAATGTTTATCTTTTTTATAAAGTTTTATTTATTTATTTATTTTTTACACTTTTGTCGATTTCATCCTTGAATTAAAGAACTGTTATATGAAAGTGCATTAAATTTTATTGTAGCTAAAATCTTTCATATTCAGAACTTCTAATAATATTCCATAATTGTAGTATTGAGTTTTCATTAAAATGATGTAAATGGTAATAACAGGATTACTGTGAGTTAACAAAAATTTGTTTTTTTTTTAATAGTGAATGTTACCTAAGGCCTGCCGCACACCAAAGAGGAACTGGAGACACGGCCCAGTCGACTCGAGTTTCACACTCACACTGAAGCGACAGACACATCCTGCGAAGGAAACGTTTTTGATCACGTGTGCTTGTTGACTTTTGAGATTTCAGGTATTATTTATTATAATATAAGGAGATTATAATTTCTTAATCTATTATAATTTCAAGTAAAACAGAAAAAAAAATTAAGTGTAATTAAGGAGAAAATAATTATTAAATTTAAAAATAGCTTTTTATTTATTTATTTATTTATTTATTTATTTATTTATTTATTTATTTATTTTTTTGTTAAATTAATCAAATATTATATTCTAACTAAAAACACTTAATTTTTCTTTGTGATTTAAGGGAAAGTAATTATATTTTTGTGGGGGAAAAAGGGGGGTTAATGTTTTATTTATAATTAACATTTGATAAACATCTTCTAATAGAAAAAGCTGATTGTTTGCTTTAATTGTGTTACTATTGTTGTGTAAAAATAAATAGTCTATTAAATTGTTAAAAAAATTTATTTCAACCTGGGGAAAAAAAAAAAAAACTTTATTAAATAAATAAATAATTTTTATATCACACTTTTTATTTATATTTTATTTATTCATTTATTTATTTATTTATTTATTTATTTATTTATTTATATCTTTTAATTTATATTCATTTAAGTGAATGAATAAAATAAAAGAATAATTTAAGAGAAAATAATTATTAAATTTAAAAACTAATTTTTTTTCATTGAAATTTAATTTTTCCGACTGAGTGAAAATAATGCCTGGACCGGGACTCGAACTCCGGATCATTGACTTACAAGGTCAAGGCTCTACCAATTGAGCTATCCAGGCAGACAACCGATCCACATTACTGACTCAGACAACCTTTAGGCAGAAACATCTCTGGTCTATCATGTAGATAGCTCAACAGAAAATAAGCCGCAGGAAATGGAAAACACCACTAGATAATGGGAGAAAGAAACACGCAGTTGATTGTGTGATTTTAATAAAAATTGTTTTTCTTTCTCCCATTGTTTAATGGTGTTTTCCATTTCCTGCGGCTTATTTCTGTTGAGCTATCTAAATGATAGACCAGATTGTTCCTGCCAAAAAGGTTGTCTGAGTGAATAATGCTGACTGGGATGTCGGCCTGGATAGCTCAATTGGTAGAGCCTTGACCTTGTAAGTCAATGATCTGGGGTTCGGGTCCCGGTCCAGGCATTATTTTCACTCAGTCAGAAAAATTAAATTTCAATAAATATGATTTTCTTCCACAGTTGATTGTGGGATTTTATTAAAAATTTTAATTTTTCATTGTTGAATTATTAAAGTATTTTAACTTAAAAAATTGTTATTTTACTTTATCATTTAAATGAATGAATAATTTAGGGGAAAACAATTTTTATATTTCATTTATTTATACCTTTATTTTGTTAATGTTTTATTTAAATTTTTATTTAATGTTTTATATCCTGTTTCTAGCAGAAAACAAAGCTTGTCTGCTTTAAGTTATTATTGATATGCAAACAAATATTCTATAAAATTATTACTATTATTTTTTTTTTCAGCTAAAATAAGTGTTTTTATTTATTTTATTTATTTTCTTTATAATTTAAATACATGAATAATTTATGAAAAATAATTTTACATTGCACCTTATATATTTTTTCTTTATTGTTAAATTTAAATTAATAGTTTCCAGTTGAAAACGTTGCTTTTAAATCTGAACAGTTTTTATTAAAAATTTGCAAAATGATGCAAAAACCTAATAATTTCCAAGATGTTATTAACATTGTACTAAATTCCTATATTTGATCTTCTTCCTTTTAAATGAATATTTTTTCTCTATTTTTCCTTTTTGTTGTTTTTCTATACAATATATCTATTTAAAAAAAAAAAAAAAGAAAAGAAAAATAGTAGAATTTAATCATTATCCTTTTTCTTAAATTATTTTTCTACTTAAAAAAAAAAAAAAAAAAAATCTGCTGCGAGGATCGAACCGAGTACCATTGTGACACGAGTTCAACCCTTTACCCCTAAGCCCCGCATCCCTTGCTAGTAAACTTGTTCTGTTTCTTTTATCGGAAACAGTCAAACGGATGAAATTCAAGAGCAATACTTTAATATATAATGGGGGTTATTACATAAAATTGTTACCCTATAATTTGTTTTCATCCGTATTTTTTTTTTTATTTTAATGTTTTTCCTTTCTGTCTGAACTTAAATTGATTGTTTGCTGTATATTACACGGACTTGAATTTGATATTGTCATTGTAGGACTCAGCGTAGTCACTTTTGTTTTAATAGTATTATTTATACAAAGCAATCTTCGTAATATGCAATCGTAGAAAAATATTGCAAAGGATTTTACTAAATATTTCTATTAAAGTTATTAGTATTGAAAAAAGCGATTGCGTTGAGCCCAGTGTTATTTAAATTTACCCACAGTTGTCAAATCTCTATCGCCGCCATGTTGCAACATGAGCAACAAGTGCGAAAAGTTGAAGCATGCGCGATTCGAGCAACAAACGGGAGACACAAGCTCGACTAATAAGACATGACGCTTGTTTCTCTGGTTTGCATATGCAGTAAAGTAAAAGTTAGCGGCAATGCTAGGGATTGTCTCTTATGTCGTCCAAGTCACGCTTGTTTCTTTGGTGTGCGGCCTGCCTAACATAACATGTCTTTCATACACTTTAATGATAACAAATTAACTAAATAACAACAAAATTCTTAATTTAATGGATTAATGAAAAATTAAAAAAAAAATCTATACAATAAAAAAGTTATAGGAAAAGATTTCAGAAAAAATTTATCTTTTGGATTATGTACAGGAATATTGCAATCCATTTGAAAGTTCCATATTGAATTAGAATTTACAATTATTATTTTAAATAAAATTAGAAGTTTTATAGCTTTTATTGAAACTAAATTTTCTTTTTTGAGAAAAAAACATTCTTCATTGGATGTAGAATCTTTTGTGATTAGAATTACTTCAACATTTTTCAATACTTTGATATTATAATTTTCAAAATATTGTATGGAGAAATGTTTGCATGAAATTTTAAAATGAAAGTGTTTTTTTTTTTTTTTTTTTTTTTTTTTTTAACTGTCTGGACAAATTCTAATGAAGCTCCTTTTTTATTTGATAATTCAAAATCAGTACATCTTACTTTTGGATTTAGTATAAAGATAAGAAAATGAGCTGCTATTAATTACCATATTATAACAAATACCATATTCATAAATTTTTTAAAGACCACTTTGTTCAGTTTTGAATAAAACAAAGTTGAGAGCAATTTTTTTAATTACACAATTTTCACTTTATATCTTATACAAAATAAATGTGCTTTCCATTATCATTTATTTTATTTTACTTTACTGCATTTAGCCTTAGACCCTTTCATTTAGAATTTTTTAAGATAATTAATATAGAGATTTTTCTTCTACAATTTCTAGATAATCCCCCCCCCCCCCCCAATATATAATAACTTATAAAGCCAGCCAATGCCAATCACACATACAGCACATAATTAAAACCTTCTCTGAAGCAAAATTACAATTGAAATAAACTGAATTAAAAGTAAAAGACATTTACATAAAAATAATTTATAAATTTTAAAAAAGGGACAATATAGAATAAAAATTTTGAATTTTTTGGAAAGGATAAAAGTTAATTGATTTTTATGGGGGAAAAAGAAGTTGTTTTAAACTGTGGTGACTGATTATAGAAACACACAATTATTTTGCCGCTAATTTATAAAGATACATTAATCTGAATTATTTTCCTTTATAGGTTGCATTTCTATGTTAATCGATAAAATTTGTTCTTTTTTTTTTCAAAGATAATTCTGATATGTTTGCAGTAATTTTGCGGCCAATTATCAAAATGTGGAATCATCTTACCACTAATTGTTGAAATTTAAGTAATGGCAATTAATTGCTAATATAGGCTATTATTTTACTACTAATTGTTAAAATTTGTATGTTTTTCAAAGATGAATACAGAAAAATACTTTTCTATCACAAGTAATTAATAGTAATGCTGCACCGAGTAGCACTTTGGCCGAATACCGAGTAGTTGTAAGTAGTGTTCATGTTATGCATTTTTCAAAGGGTGCCACACCCTACCCTATTTTGTTTCAGCGCCGATGCACCCTGCCCTTTTTTGAAGTGAAAAATGCATCCCACCCCTTTTTTTTCAAGTACAAATGCACCCTTCACTTTTTTCAAATGAAAATGAGCCCTGAATTTTCCCATCTGCCATATCGTTATTTTTAATAGATATTTTATTGTTTTCACCAAGTAACATATAGCTATAAGTTTTATGTGATGTGAAATCAAACTTTGCAGCATACTTTTGCACAAACGCAATCTGAAAATTCACTTCTAGGTGTAATCTATGTGTCGTCAGTCCGTTTCTTAGTGTGGCCGCAAGAAAAAAAGATTGTTAGCTGCAGTTTCAGGGACCATTTCTGCATATCCAAGAATAGAATAGAAATGCCTGTTACGGAAATTCTATAACAAAATAAAAACTATAGAAATTATGTGAAAGTACTGAAATAGTCTCTCGATTCCCGTACGCAGATTTCAAGTACATTCTGCATCATTCACTATTTTGTGCTGAACTGAAGCGTAATAGTTTTCGCGTAAAAAGTCATTTTATAATTATTAATTTCTTAAATTTGCACTAAAACTAACCTACTTGAAAAGAAATAAGTGATCATAAAACAGACCTTTGACAAAAGTTTTTTCAAAGTATTTGGACGAGAAAATTGCACATATTTTGGGAACCAGACAAAAAAATTATGCATATTTCAGCAAACATACACCAAAAAAGCAAAATTCTCTCTGATTTTTGGCTAAATATATGTATTTAACATTTGTGGCATCAATTTTCTAAAATAGCACAATTTTTGTTGATTACAGCAGCAAAAATAGTTGCCTATTTAATCTTATTTTAAAGAAAAGGATAACTGATATGAAAACAAACATTTAAAATACCTAACAAAATCCTTTCTAATTACTAGCTAATTAATTTCGGACATGTCCATCATCAGAGCCAAGTACTTTTTCTCGACGTCGTTCTTCTGGAGGAAACCTCATTGTTTACTTTGCCGGGGAACTCTTGCGGTCATTGTTTCGCTTCACTTCCTTATTCTGTAGTAGTTGTTGCCAGGTAGTTGCCTATCTTTATTTAGTAAAGTGGAGAAACAATCGCTTATTTAAGCAGTTAGCCGTGATAAACGTAAATTTTGTTAAGTGCGTAAAACAATATATTTCAACAGTCCACCACAAGATTATGTTGTTTTGTAGAGAATTAATTTCTTATGTCAGCACGGAATTTGAACGATTAAATACACAAATTTTATCACTGAAACTGAAATGATACTATATTTTGATAGACTTTCGTATCGCATATTTCAGCAATCACGCATGTAAAGCAATTTTTTTTTTTTTTTTTTTTTTTTTTTTTTTGTGAAATAACTGTATATTTCGGTATTCGTTTTTGAAAGAAAAAAATTACAAAATTTAAGTTAGTTGCCATTACATAAATTTCGAGAATTAGCTGTAAAATGATTGATTCCATAGGGAATCCATCTGTAGGTAATTCCATCGGGAATTATCTTTGAAAAAAAGAGGACGAATTTTACCGATTAACAGATAAATAATGCCTATTTCAGTAAATAATTGGGATTAAGTAACATTTTTAATTAGCGGTGAAATGGTTGCGAGTGTTACAAAACATTATGAATTTTGAAAATCATCTTTAAAAAAGTGCAAATTTTATCGATTAATGCTGAAATAATATCGTATTTCAGCAACTAGTTGTGTTTAAGCAAAACTTTTTGATAATTGGCAGTGAAATGGTCCCTTATTTCTGAATTAGGTCGCAAAATTGTGTATTTTGGGATTTAGCTTTTGAAAAAAAAAAAAAAAATCATCGATTAGTAGCAAAATAATTGAGTATTTAGAGATTCAACTTTGTACAAAATGCGAATTTATCGATTAAGGCAAAATAATAGCAGATTTCAGTAATCGGCTACAAAAATATTGTGAATTTCTGGGACATTCGTTTTTGTATAAACATTGATTTGCATTATATTAACTTGGACACTAATTATATGAAAATGAAAACCATAAGCTTCCTAAAATAGCAGCAAATATTTTAAAACAATTTATTGGAAAAGAGAAAAAGTGTTTTCTGAATTTTTCAGGTTTGTTGAATACTGGTTAACCAAGAGTTTACTGAATTTAATTATCATTAGAACTTAATATATATATGTATATCTGCTTTGTTTTTAAATCATTTTTATGTTATGACACTTAATTTTAGTAAGAAAATACATGTCATTTTTTGTATTTTTCTTGTAAAACTGTTGTAGGTTCTGAAGTGGAGAGTAGGCACCACCGAGCAGTGGTTTAATATGGTCTGGCTTTTAAAGAAACTCAAACCAACTGGTCACCGAAGGTAGCTTGTTACTAATAAATACTATTTTAATAACACTAATTTCACGCTTTATTTATTTATTTTTCTTAACAAATTGTATAGTTTAATGTTTGTATTGTCATATAGCGTTAGTAATATCTCTTGTTTATTCACTACAACAGTGTATAAAATTTCTAATAATAATAATTCTTTACAAGTTTTTTATGAAGTATTGTCTAGTCATATTTTAATAGATACTAGTGAGCTTCGCCCGCAAGCGGGTCACTATTTTTAAATGAATCACTATAATGAATGAATCCTCAAAATTCCATATTCTCACTCATAAAAAAAAAAAAAAATATATATATATATTTTTGATCGAGTAAAAACTTACACCGGGTCCCCACTGCTGTCGGCAACGTAGACCCGTGTGCACTGCGTGCACACATATTAAGGTATACCAGGGGTGAAACTACCTAGCATGCAAAAACCCTGAAAACTGATATTTGCATGCAGATAGGGAAGATTTAATAATGAAATATCATATGGCTACCTGTATTAAATTATATTTGGAGAGTTCTTAATGCAATTATATAAGGCAAATTAAACATTCAAAATAAGAAATTTCTGTAAAAACAAAATAATTTACATGAAAATCAGAAACAGCAGAAATTTCAAAAACCCTGAATTCAGGGGTAGGCCCTGAAAAGTTTCACCCCTGGGATACGCATACTTATTCCCCACCTTTCATGCCTCTCCTAATTAACCTACATATACAGTAAAACCTCGATAAGTCGTCACTAAAGGGACCAAAGATTTTTTGACGACTTAAGCGAAGTAACAACTTAGGCGGAGTGGCGAATTTCGAAAAAAAAAACTTTGAAATATACTATACTACATATTTTCATGAATTGCAGTAGGATTCGGTGACCAAAAACAATATTTTAAGAAATCAGTACATGTAAATGAATGAGCGGAAGATTAAAAAAAAAAAAAAAAATACAGTATAGTTACCATGTGCATTTTATTTTTTTGCTACATTAAAATAACCCAACAGTGTAGATTGATGAAGGTGCTGGCTACTGGAAATAACTTTCTTTTCTAATACAGTTAAGGCTTTAAATTCTTCGTCTGTTGTACCTTGAATGGATGTAAGGTACTCTCGAACTTTCTCCAGGGCTTCAATTGCTTCCGTCTTGTTGGGTGGGGTTTTATCCACATTCTCGACATCGCTATCCTCACTTGAACTGTTTTGTTTTTCTTTTAAAAATTCAGATGTCAAATCTTTTACAGTCGCTTGTGAGCAGATTGCAATGTCGTTATCAATGTTGACAAAAGCGTTAACGTCATTGACCCTGCACACTTTTTCATTTGCGATTTGCAGCAAAGTCTCTAATGGTTCCACGTCGATGATGTCTTCATCGCTGAAGATTTCTTCTGATTCGGCATCTGCTATGAACCCTGCATGTCGGAAACAATTCAAAACAGTTTGTGAAGAAACGGAACTCCAACTTTTGTCTGCATAGTTAATTTCATCTAAAACTGAAACTTCCAGCTTTTCTTTTCTATCCAATGCTTTTATCAGGTCCTTTACAAGCATTTTTTTGTACTTTCGTTTAAAGTCACGAATTATCCCTTGATCTAAAGGTTGAAGAATTGATGTTACATTTGGAGGAATAAAAACCATCTCGATCGCTTTTAAATTTTCGGGTGTGGTGTAGGCGGTACAGTCATCAACAATGATGGCAACTTTTCTTTTCTGACGCGAAAACTGAGAATCCAGTTTACGAATATGTCGTTCCCAAATCGTTGTAATCATCCATGCCTTTGAATTTGCTTCATAATAAACTGGAAGGGATTTAACATTTTTAAAGCAGCGTGGCTTTTTGCTTTTGCCTATCACAAGTAGTTTTAGTTTTTCAGTTTCATTTATATTTGCTTCAAGCAGAAGCGTCACACGTTGTTTCCTTGATTTTCCAGATGTGCACTTTTCACCCTTAAATGACAGAGTTTTATCGGGCAAACGACGGTAAAATAAGCCGGACTCATAAAGATTAAAAACATTTGATGCATCAAATCTAGATAAAATGTCCTTGAGAACACTGTCCTTCCAGTCTTCTACAGCATCAACATCAACAGCTGCTGCCTCTCCGCAAATCGTTTTAAAAGAAAGGCAATGTCTGTCTTTGAAATGTTCCAGCCAAACATTGCTGCCGCCGAAATCTTCAATGTTCAACTTCTTAGCAATTTCCATGGCTTTTTCTTTTAGCACCGCGGAAGAAATTGGTACATTCTGGGCTCTGGCATGTTTTAGCCATCGAACTAAAACCTCCTCGATATCGTCAAACTTAGATTTCCTCATTCTCTTTCTTTTTCTTTCGCAGTCGACTTCTTCAATGATTTGTTTCGATGAAAGAACATCGTTCAACGTAGTCCTGGGGATATGGTGTTCTTTGGCAAAAGCTGTTTTGGAAACATTTGATTTTTCAAAAAGTGCAATTAAGTCTTTTTTTTCTTTAAAAGATAACGAGGTAAGTTTTAGTTTCCCTGACATGTTAAAAGCGTAATCGCACCACGAAATTACAAGAGAGAAAATAGCCCTTATTATAGCGGGGCTTACTCACTATGAAATGAAGTCAAACTCAGGAGAAGTGAAAAAAAACGCCTACACTCGACAAAGTCGCAGAGAGAAGTGTGCTTTGAATGGTTAGCAGCAATAAGTACGATGCATGTGCATAGAATATTCCAAGAACTCAACTCCACAAAAGGGGTATTATATGGAAAGGAATGCTTAACCTATAGGTGTGTTGCTGAAGTGATAAGCAGGCTTGGCTTTCTTAAAGTGAATTGGAGGAGGGGAGTCAAAAGGAATGCTTAACAACAATAGGGACCAACAAGTTTTGCTGATAAGACGCGCATAATCGAAAATTCCCAGTAAAGGCTTGTTTTCTTAATTTGATGGGGCGGGGCTGGAAAGACAGCACGGTGGCATGCAAAATCAGTGTTGCCAATTTGTGGGAAAAGTCGCTAAATGTGGGGGATTTTAAAAGCTTTTAGTGACAAAAAAATGTAAGTTTAGGATTAGCGACTTTTTTAGGGGATTTTTGAATTAGCTTTCAGTCATTTTTGTGGGTGACGAGTTATCCGAGTAGAATGAAATTCGGTGACGGGTAAAAGAGGGTTGTTTAACATTATTGTGTATGAGACCTTGTCGGGACCAAAAGAAAACGACGACTTAAACGGAGTGACGTCTCATCGGGGTTATACTGTACCAATTTTGAACACTCTAACTCAATTTCTATTTTTTGTCCACCTAATCCCTCTTTCTGCCTCCCCTTAATAATGTAGCACTTTCGAAAAAATCCTCATTCAATTGTAGGTCCCAAAACCTATATATACCAGTTTTGAATAGTATAACTCAATTTCTATGCCCCCCCCCCCCTGCTCCCTAATAATTACACTTTCTAAAATATTTTCATTCAACTCTTAGGCCCCCAAAAAATATACATACCAATTTTGAACGGTCTAACTCAATTTCTAATTTTTTGCTCTTCCTGCCCCCCTAATAATTTTACACTTTCCAAAATATCTTCATTCAACTCTTAATCCCCCAAAAACTATACATACCAATTTTGAACGGTCTAACTCAATTTCTAATTTTTTGCTCTTCCTGCCCCCCCCCCCCCCCCCAATAATTTTACACTTTCGAAAATATCCTCATTTGACTTTTAGGCTCCCAAAACCTATGTATACCAATTTTTCGTTCCCCGCCCCCAATAATTAAAAATATCACTGGAAGGAGTTTTTTTTATTATTATTAAATAACAAAGTATAAATATTAAATTTCTTCATTATGCTTTGAAAGAAAATCAGAATTTGCTTGTATGGTTCAGTTGGGACATTTTGAATAGATTAATATTAAATTTAACAGATTATGTTTGCTTGCTACAGATATATGTTTTGCACTTATTGATATAGCATGAAAGTTTTTTTTTTTTTTTTTTTTTCTTGGGGGAGGGGGGGGGATAATAAAATTTTCACAAAACATGACAAATATAAATCCTGAAATTAAAAAATTTTATTGTGTAATATAATGTTTTTATTTATATTGAGTAACTATAAATAAAAACATTTCGGCCTGGGCTGAATAATGGACTTGATATTCGGCTTTGGCTGAATAATCATTGCATCTCTAAAAGAAACATCTTTATTTTATTGCTGTCCAATGTAAGAGTTCTTGGCCAATGGTACTTTAAAACCTTGCATCGTATCTAGAAAAAGAAAATTGATATGATTTTATGTTCATGTATATTTTATTTATAATTATTTTTCTTTCTTTTTAGGAAGTGTGAGAAGAAATTGTAAAAAAGTTCAAACTTTTGTTTTTAACAGAGTTTCCTCCAGACAGTTTTGGGAGGGTGCTGCCTCCTGCCTGCCCTTTGACTGGAAAAATTCTTCCCTTCTTACTCTTCATACAAAAAAATTTCACCTTTCTTGTTCGTTATATAAAAAATTGCACTTATACTGCCTTTTGTAGAAAATAGACTTTAAATCGAACATAAATGCTAGAAATATAAATAAAACAGGGATGCCGCTTTTCCACACTTCTACTGAGCGGCAGATTTCCGCTTTTTATAAATTTATTCTGTCTGCCTCTTCTCAAACTAATAATCGCCGATCCATCATACAATTTCCAATCTTTCTCTATCAATAACTAACATAAATATCAATGTGCACATTAAACTTAATTTACTGGATTCTAGAACCTTTAAAAAGATAGGATTGCTCGATATTTCTCATATACATAGTTATATTGTCCTCCTTCACCCAGTAGCAGAATTTTTTCTGTCAATCTCTGACAACTATTTAGGCATTAGAGAATAATCTGCAGCACTATAAGTAACACAAAAAAGGCTTGTGAGAATCAGTAAGTGTATTTCTGTCATAAGTTTGCATTTATTTAATACTAGCAGGTTTTGCCTGCTTCGCTGGTCGCCGGAATTAAATGAATCTTCAAAAAATTTTAATCACTATTTTTATTTTTATTGTATTAAAAAAAATAATAAAAAAAAAAGTTGTTCAAGTAGCAACTTAATATGAATCTCCAAATACCAAATTTGACTTCACTGTAATCATTTGTTTTTAAATTATGCTGATAACAGATATAGAGATCAACTGCTAAAAATTAGACTTTCACATTCGAGACACCTCAAAACGGATACTATACAAAAAACCAGAATTTAAAACAAAACTAAAAAAATACTTTGTTTATAGTTGGTATAAAAAATTAATTATCCTTGTTAATGTGGGGAAGAGGGGAGGGGGGTATTAAAAAATATATGAGTGGGAGATAATGAACAATTCTACTTCAATATATGTTTTAGTATCTAATATAATAAATTGAAAGAGTTATGGATGGAGAAAAATTGGAAATTGCAATACTACTGCGGAGCAATTGTTTGCTGTTCATTAGCAGGAGAGGGAGAAAATGGCGGGGGGGGGGGGAGCAAAAAAAAAAAAAAGTGAGAGATATTGGACAATTTTACTTCTTTATAAGTTCTGGAATCTAATTAAATTAGATTTTAAGAAAATATTGACTTTTATGTTGTGAATGAAAGCAGACGGAAAATCACAATGATTCCTTGAAATGTCTATCGCTGATTGTTAGTGAAGAGGAAGGGCGGTGCTAAATAATTACGTAAGTGAAAAATATTGAATAATTCTACCTCTTTGTAGCTTCTAGAATCTAATAAATTGTGATTGAAATGAACGTTGCCATTTATGATGTGGATGCAGAAAGATTAGAAATTGCAATATTTCCGATCAAAATCGGGAGACTTAAAATTTCTACACAATACTGTGTTGAAAATAATCTGCTGACTGAAAAAAAAAAAAAAAAAATCTTCGACGTACGTCTCGCATTTTCTACTGTGAGGTCCCTCACCCCCTTAAAAGTAGTGATCAGCCATTAAACAACCTGACGAAGCTCTGCAATGTTCATTCTTTTCCCATTCATAACATAAGTGTCAGTGTTCATGATAAACTTGTTTATTAGATTCCATAATTTTAAAGAGGTAGAAAAATTTCCTTATGTGTAATTATTTTGTTTTAAATTATGTTAAATTAATGTTATTGCTGATCTACAGACTATGGTTTATTTAGAAACTTCTAAAATATTTTTTTTTATTTGTGATAAAGCATCATTCTTTTATATTGCTTAAAATATAACCTTTTGACTGCAAAGTAACTTTTTAAATTATTATATTCAAATTATATTTTATGTATTATTTTGTTATATATTAATTTACAGAATTCACCTATAAAATTACACAATAATTATCACAAATTTTACTTCAGGCGTGATTTCCTCTTTCTTCGAATTTTTAGAGTGGCATCCCTGATAAAACTACTGTGCATGATGATCAACATTTGTTCATACATTAGTAAATTTTTTTCTCGTATCAAGTGTGTCCTTAAGGATCCAAAACTGACTTCAAAAATCTAAAATGTGATTTTTTTTACTAGCAGCATCCTTTCATTTTTAAACCTGGGAGAAACTCTGCATTAACAACTGTATTAGAAGTCTTTGCAAGAGCTCCAGATTGTGATAGCAAGTAGGTTAAAATAAAACGGAAATCAGATGTAAAAATATCTGAAAATACAGAATTTTTGTAATTTTCAAAAACATAATGTAAAATCATGCAAATAAATTTAATAAATTGTTTTATGGAAAAAAAAGTCTTTTATTTTATTTTAATTTTTAATGAATTTTTTTCTATACTCAGTAAAGATATTTAAAAATAAACCTACTTGAAGTTTAAGTTAAACTTCAAATAGGTTTGTCTTAATTTTTATTTATTTTTCAGTTTTGAATAATAAAAATTTTTATATTAATTTATAAAATAATGCTATTAAATTTCAGACATTTTAATAATATATAATTAAAGAATTTAATCATATATATTAGTGTTAATTAAAAATAAGCAAACAAATGAACACAAAATAGAGGAAATTAGTTGAAATGCATGTGAAGTAAAAAGTTTAAATTATTTTCCTAATCAGTAAGCATTTTTATGCTTAAAAAAAAAGATGCTTTCTGAATAAATTTTTTTGTTAAGGATATTCTGTATAAAAATAACCAGCATTAGTAGCTAGAAAGTGATTGTGAAATTTCCTTCTACATATTTATATTTATAAAATTCAAACTTTTTTAGGCATAAAATAAAATGCAAAAAGATAAAATAATCAAATATTAATTTATAAACAGAAGTTTTAATTTATGAATTTCTCAGTATGGATCATTATTATTATTTTTAAATATGCATTTTTCATATTTTAGCCAAAAATAATGTGCATTTAAAGTAAAAATATTTAGTTTGAATGGAAAATCTGAAAATAAAATCAGATGTAATTTAAAGAATGGATTTTAATAACTACGGTTAATTATAAACAAAAAAAGCGTTCTTGGTATTCGTTTTATTACGATTCATTCATTTTATATTCATACAACTTAAAAAAAATAAATTACTCAAAAATCCATAACATCTAAATTTGTGACTGATGAAAATTTTTCATACATTCTGAGTATATCAGTTTTTCACATATCTTAAAAATGTAATGAGTTTGTCTTACACAATTTCTGTTGTGACATCTTGAAAGATTATTATTTTATTTGTTACGATAATGACACCTATATCACCAAGTTCTGATTTCAAGATCAACTTAAGTTCAGCTTTTGGATTTTTTTTTTTTTTTTTTTTTTTTTTTTTTTTTTTTTTTATTATTATTATTATTTAGTGCAGTTAAAACATAACATGTGAATATTATTTTTATCTTTTTTTTTTTTTTTTTTTTTTTTTTTTTTTAAGGACTGAGTCTCAATCTGCAGATTTTTACGATGCCAGTTTTCGATAGCTGCACATTTATCGAAATCTAAAATTTATCGAAATATAATTGAATATTTAGAAATTTTTTATTCATGAATTCATCAACCGTGAATATTTATTTAAGTCAAATTGGAGTGTCACCTGATATATCTGCGTTTGCAGACTCGGTGACTTTGCCAACGATAATTATGTGAGAAATGCCTAGCTGGTTGTCAGCCAGGGTAGCTCAGTGGTAGAGCATTCGTGCGTTAAGGGGAGGTGCCCGGGTTCGATTCCCGGCTCTGGTATTTTTCACATAGTTGGTGAAAAATAAAAATATCAACCTTTACACTCCAATTTGACTTAAATAAATATTCACGGTTGATGAATTCATGAATAAAAAGTTTCTAAATTGAAATTTCGTGGTCTATGGAGTTGTGCTACGATTATTGTTGTCTCACCTGATATATCTGCGTTTGCAGACTCGGTGACATTGCCAACAACAATTATGTGAGAAATGCCTAGCTGGTTGTCAGCCAGGGTAGCTCAGTGGTAGAAAATCCATGCGTTAAGGGGAGGTGCCCGGGTTCGATTCCCGGCTCTGGTATTTTTCACATAGTTGGTAAAAAATAAAAATATCAACCGTTACACTCCAATTTGACGTAAATAAATATTCACGATTGATAAATTCATGAATAAAAGATTTCTAAATTGAAATTTCGTGGTCTATGGAGTTGTGCTATGATTATTATTGTCTCACCTGATATATCTGCGTTTGCAAACTCGGTGACTTTGCCAACGTTAATATGTGAGAAATGCCTAGCTGGTTGTCAGCCAGGGTAGCTCAGTGGTAGAGCATCCGTGCGTTAAGGGGAGGTGCCCGGGTTCGATTCCCGGCTCTGGTATTTTTCACATAGTTGGTAAAAAATAAAAATATCAACCTTTACACTCCAATTTGACTTAAATAAATATAATTAAATAATTTGGAAACAATGTTATAATTTGAAAAAAAAAAAAAAAAAAAAAAACTAATATTTCTCCGTCCTAAACTAAATTCTGCTTTTGCCAGAATTTCACCAATTTTTTTTTTTTTTTTTTTTTTTTTTTGAAAGAAAAAGAAAAGAAAATTAATAATAATCAGTATCGAAACAAACACTATCAAAAAAAGCTTATTATTGTGAAAATATATTTTATTATACGTCGAAAAATAAATTAACTCGTAATTTTTTTTGGCAACAATTATAAATTAAAATAAATAATTTAATAAAAGTTTAGAAGTCAGAATTTCTAATTTTACTTATTTATTTATTTTTCAGTCGTCAGTTTGACCGAACGATCAATAAAAAATTGATCCGTTAATTGAAACTGTATCATTCCATTTTTTAAATAGTTTTCCTTTCTTTTTTTTTTTTTTAAATGCAGTTCATTTAAAAACCTACACTTCCCGCTCCTAAATGAAAGGTTTCTTGTAGGTTAGGTTGTATTTTACAAAATCAGTATACTTTGACTTGATTCCGGACGCTGAAAAAATAAAAATAACGTATTAAGGTACATTTTAAAGTATTAGTTTGATAAATAAAATGCTAATCAATGTAATTCGATTGTTATTAAACCTTTTTGTCTATAACAATCTAGTATTTTTTTTTTTTTTTTTTTTTTTTTTTTTTCAATTTTAATCTATATGTAAATAAATAAAATTCTTATGTAAAAGGAAAATGAATGTTCGAAATTTTTTGGAATCAGCCTAATATATGTTTAAAGGTAATATAAAGGTGTCTGTTTTCCCATAAAAAATAAAAAAGAATCACATAAAACAAAAAAAAATTGACAAATCTAATACAAATATCAAAAGTTTAAAAGGATGTTTTAAAATTTCATGCATTCTTTTATCTGAAAAAAAAAAAAAAAAAAAAGAATTGTACATGGCATACAGTTGGTAGCAAAATTATTTGAGCGCTAGCAATAATTCCTATATTTAAAAAAAAAAAAAAAAAAAAAAAAAAAGTGCATTTAATACTATTTTGTTAAGTGTACTTTTTTATGTAGGAATTATTGCTCACACTCAAATAATTTGGCTGCCATCTGTAGTTTTGTTTTTTTGTTTCTTGCAAATAGACAAGATTTGTAGTTAATATTGACCTGTATTGCATTACAACATTAGCCAATGTCAAATATCAATATTGCCCATTACTGTTGTGATTTGCAATTTTATATTGGCCAGTGTTGTACACAATATTGTCCAGTATGTGATACCAACATTGGCCTATATTGGCAAAATTTAGTGTTTTATATTGGCCAGTTCAACTTTAACCGATATTGGCTAGTATTACATGCAATATTGACCAATACAGATTACCGATATTGGCCAGTATTGTAAAAAACCTTGACATTTTTGCACTGGCCAGTCCAGCAGAGTCCGATGTTGGCCAATATTGAAATAGTCTTATTTCCGACTTTGGCCATTATTGTTGTGCTACTTGGGTTTAAAATGGCAGTGGATGGAAGGATGGGTTTCCACTCTTTCCAAAGATAGTTTTTAGTGAAATCTTTATGAAAAGCATTTTTCAGGAGAAAAATGGAAAAATGTTGCAACAACAGATGAATCTTGGGTCTATTTAAGTGGTTGCAATAAAAAAAGATCAATTTATTATCACAAAAGTGGAGAAAAAAAATTTGCTACATGGCTCAAAGCATCAAAAGAGAGTTTTTCTAAAGGATTTATGATTGCCACTGGTTTTTCATACAAGCGCAAGATACAAGCAAAAAAATGTGACAAAAATGTCAAAATCAACTCTAAATACTCTCAGGAACATATTTTAATTCTAATTTTATAAATGAAAATCCAGATCTTTATCCCCAATGCTATCAATCCGTCGAACTGTATCAAGACAAAACAAGCAGCCACACATCACAATCCGCAATTGCTTTTCTAGAAAAAAATGGAACAAAAAACGGGAATTAAAACCACACCCTTCACTGACATTTCTGCTAAATCTTCTGATGTATCACTGTTGGATTTTTGTGTTTTTCGACTCTTAAAATCAACATTATCCAAACACCGACCCACAATGCTTTGTGGACTCTGGAAAGCCGTTCAAGAGGAGTAGAAAAATATACCTCTTCCGATATTATAAAAAGCATTATTATCATAGAAATTATGATGTAAAATGTTAGTTAAGAACAAGGGCTATCAAACTGAACAAATAAAACTCGAAATTGCTTCAGTACACTCCATCAAAATCGTCTAAAAATGTGCGAACAGCCTCTGTATATATATAAACTGAGAGAGATATATATATAAACGCTAGGCCAATTTATAAAAATAGAGTATTAGTAAATTTATCTTTAGTATTAGTATCATTGCAGAATAGTATCATTGCAGAACCCACGCCTCTTCAGTCCTATTGTGATATGCATTTTACACTATTACAAACAAGCCGTTCTCGACATTTGGAAGTAGATAGCACGGACTGCGTTTAGTTTCTTTATCAAACTTTGTGTTTAGTTGTTTGACAAATCAGGTGTCCTTAATAAAATTCTATCAAATATCTGTCTAATTTTGCTGTACGAGTTTACTTTACTTTAGTTTTTTTTTTTTTTTTTTTTTTTTTTTTTTTTTTTATGTTACAAAGTCCTGGTGTAACTGTATTTTGAACACGAACTTACCTTTTGCGTTTATTACATATTTTAATCTTTAAATGACTTATGAAATTTAGTATAAAACAGTTTTTTAAGTTGCTATTGAAAAATACCACTTTTTGCGAACTCACTGTAAAGAATATATGTATATATATATATACATATATATATATATATATATATATATATATATATATCTTTTACCGATCTAATAAAAAAATAGCATGTGGAATGACCTGCGTGAAAAGAAATTGGAAATTTCAGGTTCAACATTTTTTTTTTTTTTTTGTGTGTGTGTGTGTGTGAAATGTTTGCTTAGGACGATAGAGTCCCCCACAAACCAAATACTGCATTATTATAATAGTTAATTATCAGAGCTAGAAATTAAAAAAAGACACGGGAAAAAGATGTAAAAATAAAATATAGAAATTTCTGTACCATGCACTTATTATAATTTTTCAAAAATTTTCCTTTCACTTTGTGTTTATTAAGAAAGTTGTTACAATCGGCAGCAAAAGTAACCTAGCACTAGCAAAAATTCCTACATAAAAAAAAAATACATTTAATACTGTTTTTTCTTCTTCTTTTTTTAAATAAATCCTTGTCGAATCATGCTCTTAGGCAAACTAAGAATAGGATTCGACAAGGATTTATTTAACAAAACTGTATTAAATATCTTTTTTATACATGATTTTTTGCTAGTGCGCTGATATTTTTACTGCCAACTGTTTATATATATATATATAATAAAATTTAAATATAGGATGTAGTAAAACTTGAATTATTAAATATATAGAACTGGAACAGAGTTTTTATAAACCAATGTGCAAATGCAGAAAAAGGAAATATAAAAGTATAATAAATAAGCAAAATAATTAAAGCTAGATGAAAAATTAATCCCAAAACACATGAGGGCCTTCATCAGGGAAGCTCCCCCATATAGGGAAAGGAAGAAGAGAAGTTCCTGACGAAACGCTGGTAATTTAACCAAAAAACATGTTTCTAGTCCGCAACTTCTTACAGATGGAAGCAAGACGATACAAAAAACGAATTTTAATTAATACAAAGCATAAAAGCATAAAAAGCAATTAAATTCAGAAATCAAGTACAAAATATGATATATCAATATAAAATACAAGAATATAAATAATACAAGAGTATATAAATACATACCAGGACAAACTTCAATAGTCATTAGAATATGGAAAATTGAAAACCACCCCCCTCCCCCCCATTATAAACATAGAACCCGCTAAAGCAAGTAGGGCCTCTTACCAGCACTTAAATCGGGATTAATAATAAAAGGCAAGATTTTAACTTTAAGGTTTGTAATTTAACAAATTAGTTCCCCTGTATTAGTCATAAAGTTTTAAAAATATTATGTTCACCCAAATAAACAGAATTAAAATGATTTGCAATAACAATTTAGACTTGAATCTGGCTTTGAAAAATCTTAAAATCATACTAACTGTTAACTGCTATCCTGATTTTGTAATCAATAAACATTTAATATTCTTGATCACAATCCCACTTAAGGTTTGTTCTTCCATTTTGGGCGACATGTAAGTGCTGGTAAGTGGACCTACTAGCTGAAGCGGGTTCTATGTTTATAATGGGGGTGGTTTTCAATTTTCCATATTCTAATGACTATTCGAGTTTGTCCTGGTATGTATTTATATATTCTTGTATTATTTATATTCTTGTATTTTATATTGGTGTATTATATTTTGTACTTGATTTCTGAATTTAATATCTCTTTATGCTTTTATGCTTGTGTTAATTAAAATTCGTTTGCGGTATGGTCTTGCTTCCATCTGTGAGAAGTTGGGGGCTAGAAACATGTGTTTGGGTTAAGTTACCAGCGTTTTGTCAGGAACTTCTCATTTTCCTTTTCCTACATGGGGGATCTCCCCTGATGAAGGCTTTCATGTGTTTTGGCATTAATTTTTCATCTGGCTTTAATTATTTTGAATATATATATATATATATATTATTATTATTATTAATAAATGTCCATCTAACAGATATTTTTCTATTTTTTACACCGAAAAGATGTTTATTGTACATATCAAGACTTCAGTGATGCAACTGCTTATGGGAGCAAAGTCATATGTTCATTTTCCAGATTTTTTTTTTTTTTTTTTTTTGCACAGTTTATTTTATTAAATATATACGAATAACTGACTTATATTTCATTTATTATAGACATATAAAATATAAACATTTCTCTGTTAGTTTATGTACATCATTTTTATAGTTCTTTAGTGCTTTTTAACGACAGTTTATACTTTATTACTTTTTCGCTTTTTCATACTGAAAAAAATATGTTTTGCTAGCTGATTTTCAAATAATCACTCTTTTGATGTATATTTTATGTACATAGGTAACAGGAAAAATCCATGTTTTCAAACCTCCAGACATTTGACTGTAAAAATCACCACACACACACACACAATATATATATATATATTATTCTCAAGTCCTAAAAAAAAAAAATGTCTAATGGTGGCTGGTGCACGTAAAGTCTGTCGTGGCCGCAATGTCCCCATCAAAAATTATACCTCTGGGGTTCACCGAAGCGGGAGAGCCATCCCTTCCGTGGAGGATCAAAATTGTGATGGCATGACCTCTAGTGGTGTGTCCCAGATCGTCGCCAATTGCCCATCTGTGCAGCACTAGTGCGACGTAAAACCCATCCAGCCTAAAAATTTTTGAAGAAACCAAAATTTACGACTGATTAATCCAGGGATGAAAGTTTCGCCTTTTCACCAAAAACGAGTTCCTACGTTCACGCCAAAATAAACTTCTCATTTAAGTACATATATACTAACAAAGAAATAATGTGCAGATAATAAAATAAATGTACTTAAGTGATAAGTTTATTCCTGTGAGTATGTTGTGTTTCGTGTTCGTTAAAAATAGGCGGAACTTCACCCCTTTTAATTCAATAAAATAACAAATAAATAAAAATAAACATTCACAATTCTTTTGTGACAATTTTTTAAAACACTGTTGTTATTTTTCTAGAAATTAAAATAGATAAATATTTGTAGTTTTCTGTACTGAATTTTTACATCAATATATTGTGTGATATTTATTTTATTATTATTTAGTGAACAACTATATTCCAAAAATGTTTAATATTGGAAATGATATATATATATGTGTGTGTGTGTGTGTGTGTATGTAAACTTTTATATATATATATATATATAAAAGGGCTACATTGCTTAATGAGTTAAACAAACTGTAATGCAATTATTATTTTTTTTTTCTCTTTTAAATAAATGCATTTGCATAAATGATAAATCGATTTCTCATACATAAATTAAAGATCAAGAATAATGGGATATCCAAAACTCTATGAAATTTTAAAATTTTTTAACAAGTGAATGATTATTTCTAAAATTGGATATAGAATAATAAAAGCATGCGCTATAACTTTTTTAATATACAAATCTCTCTCTAAAAATACTTAAAAAACATATTTCAATGCTTCTGTTAGTATTTTTGTACTTATTAAGAAAATAAATTTAAAGTTATTTGAAGTTTGAAAAAAAATAAATCAATTAATTAAAAAAAAATACACATTATAAATTTATTTAAGATACATATTTTATTGAAAATAAAATAATTGCTCACTGAAAAAAGGAATAAGTAAGTACTAAAAAGTAAAAACTGATTTTCAAAAAAAAATTATACACATTCAGTATTATGTTATATTGCCAAACCACATGATAAAAATACAATAATATTTTGACTAAATATAAATGATTTGTATTTTGTCGAAAATAAAAAAAGAAATGTGTATTCCAATTAAAAATTTATCTTGCATATAATACAGTGGTGGACATAATTATAAGAAACCTATCTAATTTGACAAATAGTGAAAGAAAACATTCAGGGCTTAAAAGTGTTTAATCAAATACGTCAAAGACATAAATTTATTCTGTTATCATATATAATTATTTTATTATAATGATATTTTCATACAATTTAATAAAAAAACTTAAAAACAGCCGCCATTGTTTTTTATAACACGAAAGATGCGATTCGGCATTGAATCTATCAATTCTAACAAAATATCGCAAGACAGTCTTTCCCAAGCACATTTTATAGCATTCTTTAGGTCTTCGACACATATAAACTGCCTCACATTTCGGTAAACCGCACGAGCTAAGATCCCCCACAAATTTTCGATGGGATTTAAGTCTCGGGAGCGAGAAGACCACGGGTGAACATTGATACTTTGCTCTGAAAGCCACTTTTTTGTTTCGTGTGATGCATGAATCGGCGCGTTATCGTGCTGGAAAGTGTAGTTTTCGCGCAAAGAAGTTCACCCTATATGGCTAGTTGATCTTTAAGAAGATTCTTATACTTTTCGTAATTCATTCTTGAATGCACAAAAACAATATCCGTTTTCCGTTGAGCCGAAAAACCAGCCCAAACCATTACTGAGCCTCCACCCATTTGGCGGCTCATTAGTAGATGAGGAGATTTCCGTAAATCATGCCAATAATATTGAAACCCATCAGAACCATCCAATTTAAACTTTTTTTCATCAGAAAATAACACAGAGTAACCATATTGAGGTACAGGCCATGGTTTGTCAGACGCTCCATTTTGTGCCGGCTTAGAAGCGCTGATTTTTTCTTCATTTTTTTATATTTCACAGAGGAAGCATTATGCAACACCCTGCGAATGGTTCTCTTTGAACAATTCAGTTTCAAAGCATTTTTAATGCCTATAGTGGTCATCTTATTATGTGTAGCGAACGAAAGCACATGGCGTCTGTCTCTCGAGGACAAGCAAGGAGTACGTCCAGATCTTTTAATCACCGATCCATTTATTCCTCTGTTCAAAACATTTCTAATTGCACATCTAGAGCACTTAATAACTTTTCAAATATTATTAATTGAAGCACCAGTTTCATTTAATCTCCAAATTTTGCGAATTTCCCTTTCTTTTAAATCTGTACCTCGTGGCATGTTTTTAAATGCGTGAAGTCAGTTATTGTCTGCTCTAGTTAACTGCTGACGTCATAAAAGCGTGCAGAAAATTTGCATATTGCACATTATTTTCGAAAAAAAACAGGTATTTTAATTAAAATGTTAGGGTATCTTATAATTTTGTGCATGGTATTTTTATTTTTTTTTTTTTATTAAAATCTACAAAAAATATCATTTCTGTAAAACAATTACGTGTGATAACAGAATAAATTTATGTTTTGGACGTGTTTTATAAAACATTTTTAAGCTCTAAATCTTTTCTTTTACTATTTGTCAAATTAGATAGGTGTCTTATAATTATGTCCACCACTGTACATGTGCGTATAAAATAAATAATTTCATATATATAAATTCAATGATTGCACTTTAGTTTAAAATATAAAGAAATTTCTTTTTCATTTTTAATATGTTGAAATGAAATTTGTGCTGATATTCAAAATAGACTCCGATGGATAAGGGAATACAAAATAATTATATTAATAAAAATATAACTATCACATAAGCGGTGAGTTATTTTATTATAATAAAGTAGTCATAATAATGATTAAAATAATTTATTAATGAAAAATGAGTGTCGTATGCATTAACTTACATTATGAACGCAAATTGTAAATATCATAAGTGGAAAACAAAAAATTGTGAAAATGATTTAGGAACGGTTTGGCAGTACACAAGTTATATCTAGAAAATTATGCAATGATAGAGATACGTACGGAAAATACTTTGAAAATTCTACGTTCATTGCGACAGATCGTTTTAAAGTATTATTTGTGAAAATCGAAATAAGTCAGTAAAAATATATTGTTGTTTCGCATGGATATGAAAAGAAAATGAATCCATTGTGAAATTTTCATAATCCGAACAAAATTATTGTTTGTCTGTGTAGAAATAAGTGGTTATAACATATGGGTAAAAGAAAAGAAACTATTATTTGGACGGCGAAAATTTAAAATTCAAATTGATCACTCTCAGTTAACTGCCTTGAAAAAAAAAAAAAAAAAAAAAAAAAAAAAAAAAGAGGACAATCTCGCGATTAAGATGTTTTGTGTTTACAGCAGTGTAATTACATTATTAAACGGCGAAGCTGAACGAAAATTATTTTTATAATCGGTCTCGAACGGATTATGCTAGCAGAATTAATATTTCTTTCTCTTCGTTAAATAAATAAATAAATATGTGTGTATATACACTATCTACCAAAAAGTATTTGAGTATTTAGTCGTTTTGTCAAATAGCTAGAAAATTTCTTCAGGAATTATCATGAAACTTTAGTTGTTTAAAGAACGCATCATACCTCATACATTTCACCCAAAATTGGCGTAGGGGACCAGTAAATAATTAAACAAAAGTCAAAATCTTTTGGATCATCCTGTATGTATTAATGATTTATTTATTTATTTTTATTTTTTTGGCTGTAGCATGTGATTAAGAGAATTTTTCAAATTATATGTATAAATTTTTATGAGGCTGCCACATATATTCATAGAAAAAATAACACTTTTTTTTTTTTTTTTTTAACTGCAAGTGAAAATCCACTTTTCTTAAATGTAACACGTAGTGTATTAGACCCAGAGAAAAGACATTTTCAGAAAGTTCTGCATACTTTATTAGACACAACATCTTGCAATCAGTATGCAAAAATGTTAAATATCTTACGCAATATGAGCTTTTTTACTAAATAATTTTTAACTACGCATGCGCTAGCTTTAAAAAAAAAAATCATTTGCATAATTTAATAGTCACATGTAATGAACAACTTATGGGAAAATTCCAAACAAATATCGTGTAAGTTCAAAATATTTATGAGAGATAGAATGTACCTTTGAGCTGAGCAATATCCGGCCACTGAGTTTTAATATTTCTACTATACACTTGAAATTCAGATTTATATAATTAGGAAACTTAGCTGCTTTTTAAAGTTTAAAAAACTTGAACAGTAGTCATAAGGATTTTATTTGAGTGCACATTTATATTTTTAATCCCAATTTGTAAAAAGCATTATTTTAGTATATTGAAATAATTGTGCAGTGAAAACAAAATTTCAATATTTCTCTTTTCGAAGGAAGTCAGAGAGTTAAGAAATATTGTAGTATCCAGATTTCAAAAGAAAATCCAGAGTTTAAGATATAAAATGCACAGATAAAAAAAGACTTAAATATTTTTTAAAGACTATTTAATGTAACGTAACAAAAATGAGATTCAAACAGAATTTGTTTAGGCAGATTCAATTTCCTCAGTTTCATCTCTTTCAAATACGTGTGAAGTGGTAGCAAACGCAATGTATTCACTGCAAGCAATTTTTTTTTACTTTTTATTTTTTATTTTTTTTTTTACGCGTTTACTTTTATGTATAATTTACATCATAGTGTACTTCATAATACATTTCAATAAAAAAAATGTTGCTCCTTTGCGCTCGTATAAAAAAAAAGGTTGTAAAATCTCTAAATGTGGAAAAATTTTTGCCCAAAATGCAAAATTGTAAATCTTCGGGCAATTAAGAACAAACAAATATATATTTAATGAAACTTAAAATATACATGTTTCAAAAGACTAAAATGCATAAATTTCAAATGTATGATCTATCTAATATTTTCCTCAATTTCAAGGCCAAAAAACCCCTTATGGACCCTCATCCTTTGTTTCCATAATTATTCATTACAAAATCTAAATTTTTAAATTCCGTTTTCACATTCACAAAATCCGTAATCGTTAAATTTGTACTCAGTTAACAAAAATTTATTTTTTTCAATTTTTAGTACCTTTACGGCTAAAAATATGAGAAAATTGTACTTAGTGAAAATCCCCCCCCCCCCCTCCACGTTTTGAACTTAAAATATAAAAAATTAAAAAATCTATTTTTTAAAATAAGTACGAATTTAAAGGCTGTAAATTATGTGAATGTGAAAACGGAATAAAAAAAAAAAATAGCTAATTAGTAACTGTGGAAATAAATTTCCCCTTAGAATAACATGGGCCTTTGCTTTCCGTGGGATTAGGTATTGTCCCCTATTAAGTAAGCAACGGACAATCATTTAACAGACTTACGTAAAACTGAAAATTCAGATTTCTTTTCCCTTTAAACTCAGTGTAATATAGCATTACACGTTTGGGTTCAGAATGAAAATATATTATATGGGTAAAATTTGTCATCAAATGCTCGAAATGGTTATCAAAATTTTGAATTTTTTTTTTTTTTTTTTCAATTTTGATTTTATGAAAACTTAAACAACTATATTGGTATTTAGAGATGTGCACAACAGTGTCATGAGCATAATTTTAATATAGGCCTTTGCGATGAAAATAATACCCGTAATTAAAAAAAAAATCTGGAGTGACTCCACTCGACTTTCCTAACATCGAGTAATTAACAGTTTTGCAGATAAAGTAAAGAAAGAGGAGTTGTTAAACAAACAAAAGAGAGAAAACCATAATAGAGTGTTTGAGAATTTTTCTCCATATATTTCACGATGTTTTATTTAACGCTACTGAAATTTTAGCCCATGATCATAATGATCAAGCATTTTTCGTTGTGTCCCTGTAAAAACCTATAAAAGCTAGATTCACCAAAATGCTCATGTTTAGTGTAACAGTGATTTATAATATTCATATAAATTTTCAGCTCAACTGAATAAGGCGTTTAGATGCTATCGCACTTTTAGAAATTTGGTCCCATAAGCCATAAAGGTAAAGAATTTTTCTTTGTGTCCCTGTAAATAAACAGTAAGTGCTAAATTCACGGCCTCCCGTAAATTTTCATAACTTTCACTGAAATTCTCATAAATACAGAATAGAAAAAAAATACAGAGATCTTCAGCGATCTTATTCTATCCAGGTCTAGATTATCCGTTTATTCAATAATTTTTAACACTCACACAGCGCCTTATCAGCCCTTACCAACGATAAGTTAAATAAACTAATTTATTAGATTTCAATTAGATTCAAAAATATAGAATTATAAAAATTAATAATACTCTACATAAGAAAATATAGTTTATTTTTTATTCAGAAAGTATATTTATTAAGCTTTGGTTTTACAAGCCAATAATTCTTTTTAATCCTAGGCACAAAGGTTCTGTTTTCTTAATCTAAAATCAGTCTAAAGACAAATCTAAATGCAATCTTATATTAAAAAGAAGACAATTATTCTCTAATCTGCGTAAGCTCACTCTGGACCATAATCTTAGAAGGATGTACCATTAGGAGTATCATACGCTTAGAAGGATGATACTTTGTTCGGGGAAATTTGAAGACTTCTGATTGTTGATGGTTTCTTTTCGAAATAATTGCATTGCATTCGGGGTGTTTTCATTTAGAAAAATATAGGATTTCCAGTATAAAACCGCAGAATATTACGATTTGTTTAGGCAAGTATTCCTTTCTAAAGCTTTCTATCCTCGTTATAGATATCACTAGCCGATATATGTTTAATGGTAAACGACAGCAATATACAAAAAAAAGCGAACTTGTTTACTTATTGTATGAAATTCGAAATGTTAAGTTACATTTCAGGCATTTCTAATTTATCTCAAGCATTAGTTTATGTATACTTATAGTTATTTAAAATTTGTATAAAGTGTTGCAATTGATAAAATATTCTTTAAAATATTTCAAATATATAGATTATTTTGATTAAACATTTGAAAAAATATATAAAACATTAAAATGTATTTGTAAAAGAAAACAAAATAAAAACATGTGCATTAATATATATTTTATCCATATGTATATTTTTTCTCCTTCCTGTATGGTAACTCTAAAATTTTTTTTCCCTTTCACAATTCGAAACTGAATGTATTTTAATACAAATTTTTCTGTTTCAAACGAAAGTATCAAATTCAAATAAAAGATCTTAAAAAGAATGCAGGAAAATTTATTTATTTATACAGAAGAAAAAACAATCTTAGTTTAGTTCTAAAGTCTAATTTACTGTTCATATTAACAATGTTTATTAGTTCTAAAATGATGAATATATATATTAATATGCAATAATATATTAATATATGAATATATATGTTAATATTTTGTACATTTACTATATCATTCTAGTAAAAAAATATACATATATATACATACATACAGATATATATATATATATTTACCGTCGGTAAAAAAAGTCTCCGAACACTAGCAATAATGCCTTTATAAAAAAAAGTACACTTAATACAGTTTTGTTAAATAAACCCTTGTCGAATCCTGTTTTTAGACTGACTAAAAAGAGGGTTCGACAAATTGTGTACTTTTTTTATATAGGAATTTTTGCCAGTGTTCGGAGACTTTTGTTACCGACTGTATATATATATATATAATCTCTCTCTCTCTCTCTCTCTCTCTCTCTCTCTCTCTCTCTATATATATATATATATATATATATATATATATATATATATATATATAATATCTCTCTATATATCTACCTATATAGCTTAATTTGAAAACAATAAAGAAATTATTGCTATTGACTATATAGCAAATGTCAGGAAACTTTTTTTGTGTGTAATTTTGTGTTTACATTTGTTTTTCTTAACTTTATTTACTCCCTATTCTGTTTAAAACATAGGAGTTTCATTCGGGGTTTATAATCTTTTAATAAATTAGCAGTGACGTGATTTATGAGTGCTATCAAATATTTAGACATTACTGCTTTAATATAAATGACAGCAATCATAATTCAATGAAGATAAACATTGAAATAATGTACCATTAACAAGAAGCACATAAAAAATTATTGTTCTAATGTATCATTTAGATAAATTTTAAATTTAATAACAACTCAATGGAAATGATATTGAAAAAGATATCTAATGTCCATAAGATAAAAGAATTTTCGATATAATTCCATTTCTCATTTGTAATTTAAAATGCTTGTTTCGTTTTATGACTCATAAATAAACTGTATTTTGCATTTTTTTTTTTCCTTTGTGACCTAAATAAGGATTCCATGATAAATTTCAGTTATTAATAATTTATTAAAATGTATCAGAAGAATTTTTTTTTTTTTTTTTTTGAGAATTAAATTCAGACATATAAAATAATAATAATAATAATAATAATAATAATAATAATGCTGTTACTTCAAACACGAATAAATAATGATTAAGAAGAGGTATCTTTCAGACATAAACGATAACATTGTATACTTTTATTATATATTAATTATACGCTTAATTAATTTAATAACTGCATGATTTGTAGAAAAATCAACTAGAGCCATTTTTAGGAAATTTACCATACCGGGTGCTTATAATCAAACTTGCTCTATAAACAGCACCCTACACCGCAAACGGGCGAACGGAATGCAACGAAATTTGGCATATAGCCTATACACGAGATGCGCTCACGGAATTTCGAAAAAAAGTTTTAGTTCCAAAATGTCCACCAGATGGCACCTTTTTCGAAAAAAAAAATTAACAAAATAAACAACCAAAATGGAATACAGAAACAATATTGACATGTGTCGACTAGTTTCTGACCATTTTGTCATGGAACCACATTAAGTAAAGGTAAGAAAAAAATAACAGTACGCTGTTTGACAAAACAAAAAAAAAAAAGTTATATCTTTGGTGTAATTGAAAATTAGTCATCGTGCGCATGTGTTAGATTAAGTTATTTTGCTGTCAAATTGACAAAATATTAAATTTTAATTTAAAAACTCTAGAAAACAAAATGGGCGCAGATTTGATTTTTGTTCGTCCTATGTTTTGTGTATTTGGCGATCAAAAACGTAATACGAAAACATACATGCCAGATGTATATTTTTTGTAATACCATAGATATATATTCTATTAAATATTATTTCATATTATTGATTGTGCGTTATTAAAATAACCATGGTTTTTGATAGGAATTTAAAATGTTCGCCTGAAAATTTGGCGATCTTTTATTATTATTATTATTCGCCGAGGACAGTAGATATCAAATATGTTCTCTTGAAATGAATCTCATTGAACTGAAATTAATCGTTTATGTTTATATTCAATAATAGAAGTTTGTCATTTCATTTTCAGAGTTTTGAAATTTAAATTATAAATTTTAAGAATTTAACAAAGAAAAAAAAAACTCTATCTAACATACACAGACAGTAACTTATATTTAACTATACCCAAATATAGGGATTGAAATCAGGAGATAATTTTCCTTTATTAAAAAATAAAATAAAAATAAAAATAAAAAAATAAAATGGAAGATTACCATAGGAAATCTTTTGCTTGGCCCTACGGACGGTCTCTGATGTCAACCTTTCGTTGCGTGTAATAATATTATAATAAATCTTTTTTTTTTTTTTTTTAGTCAATAAAGTTAATTGGAATGGATTACCTTTTTGCTTAAAAATATGTCTTGAAATGAGAAATGACTTAAACCACACACACAAAAAAAAAAAAAAGAAATAAAAGAAATTTTATATTAAAAAAAGAAATAGGCTCTCATAAATCAAATCCTTTTTTAACTTGAATATCTTTTGAACAGCATACACTTTTGATCTACAACTCATTTACTCAAATTTCTACCATCTAATGGCTGTTTTCTCGTAGAATAATAAATCTGTAGTAGAGAGTATAGTGATGCTACATTATACAAATTACTGTGTCTATGGTTTTATTTGAATTTTCAGATATTGCCAGATTTAACAACTTTCTACTTTAGGTATTTTTCATTATAAAATAATACGTGTATATATGAAAAAAAAAAATGCATAAAAAATAAAAATATTTTAAAACATGTTCTTGACATTGTAGGAAAATAATTTTTATATTCTGTACATCTGGCTAATCATACCTTTCGAATGATACGATTTTCAACCCTCTACTCCCACAGTTAATATCCTAAGAGTGTACCGAAAATTTTCATGCTTGCCTATTAATACATAGATAATTAAAAACGAAATACTGTTATATTAATCATTTATTGAAACATCTTTTAAGTACTTTAAATTAAAGAAGAGCACCTTTGTCTTTTCCAGTCGCCAATAACTTTTTTTTGTTTTTGTTTTTTAAATAATAACAATAATTAAATTAAAAATTAAATAAATAAATAAATACAAAATACTGAAAAAATCATCAATAACAAATAAGGAAAAAAAAAAAAACTTTGAAAATCAGAATAATTCCAATGAGGTGCGCTCTTTCAGTTTCTAATATCTGCTACTTTTTCAAGATTGATAGCTCCGCGTCAGTAACGTGGGTTTCAGAGCGTAGTTAAACGCACAAAAACAGAGATACTCTGGTCTTTATTTATGTAAATGAAAGCAAAATACAGATATGTAACCATTTGTTCGAAAGACGTTTTAAATTCTTAAAACTGAAGAAGAACACATTTATCTTTTTCAGTCGTAAATAAATTGGAAATTCATTAATATTATTAATAATTAAATAAAAATAAATAAGTAAATAAGTAAATAATACTGGAATGATTATTATCAAATTTTTCAACAACATACACATGATATAAAAGCAATAAATTTTTTATTACGAGCAATAAAATGGAAATAGATATATCTTTAATATCTTATATTTTTCATAAATAGTACCGTATGCATTCATAAATAGGAAGATGATACTTTTAAAGAGGTGACCCCAGTTGCCATTCCGAAAATAAGTAAATAAATAATATATATATATATATATATTTCTTAACGAAAAGGATTTCATTAAACTATTTAACCCTTTCAGGGGCGGTGGCTAGAGGGTCTATCCACCTACTTTAGAAATTTTTCTCTAAGTGTGCAGTGGCTATTTTTTTTATCCACTTTTATAAAAAGTTAATGTGTACTTCTAAAATTGAAATAGAGATGGCAGAACCACAGTAACTTTAAGCAGGATGTGCCTGTGACTTTTTTAAATGGACAAGTTGCGGGAAAATTCTTTGAAGTTTCTTTTACATATTTTTATGAAAAATAATTTTTTATTCAAAAGTATTTGGTAGTGTAAATATACTGTAATGCACCTTTTAAATACAACAGATTATCATATTATCTTAGATCATTAATTTTAGTTTGATTTTTAGGAGCATCTTTTAGGTTTATAGACACAGTGGCTAGAACGCCTAGCCACCACCCACAAAAAAATCCCCACATGCTGAATTTTTTTCTTCATCAAATATGACTTGTAGGGGATGTTTACTTTATGATATATATATATTTGAAAGGAAATTCAATCATTTTTACTTAGTGCCCCTGAAAGGGTTAACGTGAACGTGTTTCACATCACAGATAAATTAGGTTCCCGATTTGGAGATCGCTCTTATGCCTTTCGAGACATGGCAGAGGGAGAGGTGTTTTGAGAATATCTGTTGCCATATATTGTTTTACTTGCCATTTACACGTTACTTTCCTAGAATTATTTTTCACAAATTTTGACAAAATGCATTGTAAAATTTTGTGCAATTTTTAAACAAAATAATACTTCAGTTTTTATTAAATAATAAATATAGCTTAATGAAAAATAGTATTAATTTACTTATACGTGAAAAAAAAAAAAAAAACAAATTATTAAAAATAATAAAATAACTTATTATAGGTTTATAAATGTTATGTCTCTCGTAAACTGCAATTTAGTCTGTTAAAAATTTCAATTTATACTCTAACCACTATATAGAGTAAAGTTATAAACAATACCATAATGTGGTTCAACCACACTTTTAAGTTTTCTACTTCTTGCGATTGAATTTATGCTGCACCAAAACTTGGAGCTTACAACCACTCTCAGGGGAAGTATGAATCAGTAGAATTCCTACTGAAACCAAACCAAGCTTAAAATTAAAAGCTTGTCCGAAAATAAAGTGCGAAAACAACTCACCCGTGGGCCAATTTAGCCCGTTTTATCCAAATAAATGAAGCAGAAACAACGGCAAAGGAAGCGTGACACAGTGCCAGCGTGTTTGACTTGATACAGAAAGGTCTTCAGTTCCATCCACATTCCGGTTGAATTTTGAATATATATAAATATATTTTGAGTATATTTTATATTAAAGTAACACAAAATTTTTAATAGTGCATATAAATGATAAGACATATTGGAGGCGAATTTTGGGCTTATTATAATGGGTAAATTAAACTTAGAAAAATCCTAAGTGTATGTAACCAGAAGCAGATTCATTAATTAAAAGAATAATAGTAAGAGAAATGTTATGAAGGACGCTGTTTACTTACAATCAGTGTTGTCATATCTGAAGATTTTTTTATTCAGTAATCACAAATAATTTTGAGAAGTGATATTTTATATGCATAACAGACTGTAAATCTTTGAAGTGATTAGGCAAAAGTAACAATTAAAAATTATTGGTGATTATTGAATAAAAAATCCACAAGATCTGGCAACACTGCTTACAGCAACGAAGAAAAATGCGTTGTGCTCTGAAATGCTTTTTAAAAAGGTATTAAAATTGCACCTATACACAACAATGTAGTATAGTGTGTAAAATTTGGCGAAAACTTGGGGTCTAACAGACATTTTCCAATCTCGAACTATCGCAATAAATACCCTAGGGACTAGTTCTTCAGTAGAGTCAACATCAGTTTCATTCAAACACCTTCATAATAAGTTAGGAAAATCAGGCTGTTCGGAGGATCATGAATCTGTGAGTTCAGTCTAATTAGCTAGTGCATGAAAATTTTGATTTCATGTTTAATTACAAAGAACAAATACAGCAACATAGAGTATTTTAATTCAGACTTCTTCCAGAAAATGGAGGTAATAAATCGACGAGTGTTAGCGGAAAATATAGACCTACAAGAAAGACAGTTTCAATATCCATGCAAATGTGCATTTTGGAATGCATGATTAAGTTTGACATGGGAATCAAGCACTCAGATATTACTTTTCAGTAATTACGTTAATTCTTGAACATTATTGATTAAATGCATTATTCTTGAACATTTTAAATTAAAATTTAGATATTGATTTTATAATAATAATTATTATTATTATTTCACTTTTTATTTATATTTTTTTGTTAAAAATTTTTAATGTATTTTCAATTTTGCTATAATGTATTTTGTATTTATGCATAATTCTTCTGAATAATAGTAATAATAACATGAAAGAGATTTTAATGAAAATTTAAAACCGGATTTTAAAAATTGCAAATTTTCCCTCGACTGAAAATATATGTTAAACACTAACTTGATCCTATCATTGTATTAATTATCGTTATAAATATTTATATATAATCTTGAATACCATCCTGTTAAATAACATCATGGATACAGTCACATTAATAAACTTCATAGATATATCATCATGAATACCATCGTGTTGAAATCCACATAACAGCAAATTTTACTTTCATCATGGAAATGCATGTATATTACTGTAAACACGCAGTTAAATTTACTTTCTTTGTTATTGCGGATAACATCCAATTATTAATTAAAAGTTCAATTAATACTTTTTTCAGAGATATACTTTGTTTTATTATTTAGGCATATATTTTCTAAATCATAGAACCAGCCACTATAACTAAAATGGTACTTTAAGGTATAGATGATTTTATCTTATCTATCTTCCATTTAAAAAAAATATGAGTAGTAATAATAATATTTTATTTATTCATAAGATTAAATATATGGATATAGATATAGATATAGTATATATAGATGTATAAATGGAATAAATTAAAACAAAATAAAACAAAACAATATATTGTTTCATTAAAAATGTATTGAAACTGTATTTTATTTTTATTTTTTATTTAAAATTACCAAAAAAAAAAAAATCATAAAAAAAAAAAAAAAAAAAAAAAAAAAAAAGTTACTTTTTCTAACTAAAAACTTTACATTACTTTAAACAGGATATTTAAAACTACAGAATTGTATTATTTACATCGGCCGCTATTTTGAAAAGAAAAACTATCAATCATGCAAAATTTGGGATAGTGCCAAAAATAACTTTTATCAATAAATACATTTTTTTGGAAATTCCTGACTACCGAGCTAAAATAAAAACTTAGACATTGGAAATGTTATGACACACAGTATATGATATTTAATTTGTATAACTAGACAGAAATATTTTGAAATGTGTTTTGAAAGATTATTTGACTTTAATAGACACATTTTTTTCCTTATCAAGTTGCTTTTTTATTTAGTTGAATACATTTTTTAATGGATATTTAAAATTTATAGAAAAAAAAAAAAAAAAAGAGATTTAAATTTATTTTAATTCAATTATGAATTGGTGGTATTTAAAGAGGATAAAAGGAAAATTTAATTTTTGATTTAAAAAATTAAATTTAATATATTTTGTGATTATTTATTTATATTCAGTATCAAAAGCACACACGTAATACGGAGTATTTCATGAAAGGTTAGAAAACCAAAAAGTACTGTAAAATGAATTTAGCAGTAAGAAATGAAAAAAAAATATATATAAAGAATAGTAAAATAAAAATAAAAATTGACTGCAGGTCAAATCTTAAAAAAGAAAAATAGGCAAAATGCTCGAACAAATGTCTGTACTAAACACAAAAACTCATTGAAGCTTTCTTCTGAAGATCTGCTCTATGCAATGCACAAACAGTATTATGCTTCAGGTGGAGCTAGCAACACTGAGAAAAAAATATACTGCCTTCATCTAAGTAGAACGAATAAGTGGTAATTTTTTAAATCCCTCAAATAGAAATTTAGATTTCCGGGCTTTGCGCATGAGGCACGTCAATAATCTGAATAGACGAAATGATTGAGAATTTCTACTCCACACATTTCTAGATGATGAAGCAATATTATGAATACTCTGAATAATCTGATCTTTTGTATTGCGAGAAATTATCACTTAATTTTCTAAAATTGGGTAATGAACCAAGATTATAGTTGCTGAAACTCGCCTCTTGTATTATCATTTATTTTCTGAGAGTTTAAATAATTTTGCCCTCGATAATATAGGAAAACACTTTAGAATTCTAATAGGGGTTTCTAGAACCCACTTTCAGTTAGGACTAGAATTTAGAAGGATGGCATGGAACTGTTTTTTCTAGAGCCACAATTTAGATTTTTTTCTCAGTGAAAAACTAAAAATCAGTATACCTCAATTTTTAAAGATATTATATTAATATAAATATATAAATTTGCAGAAAAGATTAAAAAACAAATTTACGTAAAAAATGAACCAATAATTTATCTTAATAACAGGAGACTTGGTGTTGGAATATTAAAACCCGAATAAACTACTACGTCAGAAACGCCAAAGAAAAATATTTGAGGTGCATACAGCTGTTTCGGTAGCCTTAAGCGTACCGTCTTCAGTGCAAAAAGAATACTTTTTGCACTGAAGACGGTACGCTTTAGGCTACCGAAACAGCTGCATGCACCTCAAATATTTTTCATTGGCGTTTCTGACGTAGTAGTTTATTCGGGTTTTAATAATTTATCTTTTTCAATAAATTTTAAAATGTAAAATACTTACCGCCCCCCCCCCCCCCAAAAAAAAAAAAAAAAAAAAAAAAAAAACTTCTCATGTTGGGAATTTATTAATTAACAGTTACTAATATCAGGTAATAAAAAAGAATGGTAACAGTGAAAAGTAGCAGTATTCAATATATTGCAAAAGCCTCTAACATGTTGTCGCAAATACTGTTTTTTTTTTCTAACTAGTAATTTGGTAATATATGTTTGAAAACTTTAATTCTAATAAATAATAGCCAATTAGTTAAGCTAATCTTAAAATCAATGTCTTGACTTTTGTCATAAAAATTTAGTATTATTGATTCATTTGCTTCCTGCATTTTTAAATTCGAAAAGCATTTTAAGCCACCAGTTTCGGTGTGCAGTACAAATACATTTTCAATAGAAATACTATTATCATATTTAAAAATTTATTACGATAAGACACAACATGATAAATTATAACTAAAATATTTTATTCACTAAAATTATACAAACTAAATATATTTTATAGAAATATAAAAATGTCTTATTACAGTACTTAAAAAATTACAAGCATTATATAAATTATATATAAAATACAAAATTTTATTAATTCAATTTAATAACCCATTTTATAGTTGAATACCGGACAAAAATCGTCATGCATCATGTTAGAAATCATGATAATGTAGCAAGAAATGTGTGAAATGTTACTAAATACATTCTCATAACATAAAGTATATTATTCAAATAAATATTACAGTTATTTATTGAAATGTATTCCGAAACTAATTTATTGTTATTAAATCCGAAAAATAATTTATTTTTACATATGATAAAAATCACCCTTTTTACGAAATTGAAAAAAAAAAATAAACTGTACTAGACAACAAACCTTATAATACATAACATACCGAAATTTAACATGCCATTTTCGGAAATATTGTGGATGTGAATAAGAAACGGAATTTTTTAGTTAGATTTAACTAAATCACATAAATGATTTTTAATTACAGATTAATAATTATTTATGTTTTTAAATAGCAATCCAAAAGTATGAGTTGAACTTAGTGAGTTTAATGTCACACAAAAGTTACACAGTGGACAGCTTGTGATGGTCTCCGATTCATTCCAATGCACAGATTGCAAATATGCTATAATAATCTTTATCCTCACCGGAGGGGCATGAGTTTGCGTTTGGGTTACCGCCAGAGGTATAAATTTAGGAACATATTTGGAGCACATTTCAGCTATGACACAAGTACCAGTCAATATTAATGTACACGACGGTTTTCGGCCAGCTCGATTACCAAACCCACAACCATCCAAATACGACCTCGATGCTCAACTAACCCTGCAAACTCCTATTCAAATATCTATACAGTATTTCTCTAACGTGGACCAGATTGAATTATTTTTTGTCGAAACCATACGATAAGCGAGGATAAAAAAAATAATATTTATGTATAAACAATATTTAAGCACGCATACTTAGCTCAATAAACTAATAAGAAAAAATGACGACATTTGTCTGATGAGATTATTTTACGAAAAAAAAAATATTTTTAACAGATGTTTCTTCAAAATCTTTGCAAGCGTGATTTTAAAACTAGCAATATTTTAAAGATATATACAGAATATCTATATAATATTTCTCTAACTTGGACCAGTTTCAAACATTTTTTATCGAAACGATACGATACTCGAGGATAAAAAAAATAATATTTATACATTCACAATATTTAAGCACACGGACATATCTCAACGGACTAATAAGAAAAAATGACGACATTCGTCTGATAAGATTATTTTTTGAAAAAAATGTATTTCTAACAGTTGTTTCTTCAGAATCTTTGCAAGCGTCATTTTAAACCTAGAATATAGAGACTTTAAACCTAAGATATATACAGAATATGAACTTCAGTGTCATAAATTGACTAAAAAACCCAATCATAAAAAATATAATCTAAATAGGAATTCTTTTATTTTATTTTATTAATTATTAATTTATTAAAAAAATTATAATAATAAAATCAAAATAAGTAAAAAGTCACCGCCAACATGACGACAAAAAAATAAAAGGCGTCGTGCGAGTCCTATATTAAAATTGTACTGCCTGTGGAAGTATGAAAATTGGGTCGTGAACCATGAAATTTATTTGGAAACCTTTCTTTGAATGATTTTAGTTTCACTATTGTACAATATTAATTTGGTTTTATTAATAACTTGGCTTCTAAAAAACTAAAATTTTAATTAGATGGTAAAATTTGTATAACATATATGAGTTTCAAATTTTAAAGGTAAATAAGAAAAGAAACAAAATGCGAATATCTTTCACGGGTTTGCTAGTTCAAATTAAATTCTTTATAATGAATCGTTCAAAAAATAGGAGAATATATTATCGGATTTATTTCTAGTACAAATGATAAAACTAATCTCTAAAGCTGCAATTATATTAAAAAAAAAGTTTCTAGTTCATGTTCAGCCGTTTTTACTACAAAAATTTATGTAAAATATTCATTTTTAACCTCTAGACAGGACCTGTGATAGCAGTTGTCGAGCTTTCCTAAACGAAATCCGCTGTATAAGGATTAAAGAAAATTCTCCTTCTATAAAAATATTCAATGGGCGAAATAGGTCAAATACAATGTGGGCATAAAATTATATGAGGTATTAAAAGCTCTATAGCTCTTAGTGCAGTAAGACAAATGCTATAAAAAATTTCGTACATGGAAAGAAGAGTACGGGTTTTTATTTCAAAAGAAAAATAAATTAGCTTCAAAAGGGGGAGATTTGACGATGTACTCAGTTAACACATAAGAAATTTGCATAAAGATGGTTTCAGTAGAGCAATCATAACTATCAAAAGAAAGGTTGGAAAATTGTCATCAACCTGTAATTTTATTTTAAGTATTAATGTATATATAGCGCTTTAATCCATGTTTGATAAATTCATTTTAAATTCAGCTTGAACTCAACAATTTCGTTTTTATTTAACTATTATAACCAGTATAGCTAATTTTAAGTTTATTTCATTTATTTACTCTCTCAATTTTATATTTATATAAGAAAACTTTACATTTAAATGATTATTTAAAAGAAATTACGCATTTAATTTTTTTAAGCATATAACGGCTGAATTAAGACGTTTATTAATGATTAAATTGTACTCTTTATCTAACATTTACTAATAATGAATAAAATAATAAACGACAGATTCGGGAAAAATAAATTGGCAGTTATTTTATAAATATACAGTTTCAAAAAATGATAAATAAAATATGTTTATTTCTGTTGCAATTCTCAGATTTACACAGTAAAATACATCAAACATAAATTGCTCGCAATTTATAAAGTTCAGCTTAATTAAACATATATGTTTGTTTTTTATTAAAACCTAGGTCAAGGCAAATTTAAATTTAAATAAGTTTTTTTTTTCCTCAAATATTTTGTATTTTCTTCTCCTTGTTTATGCCTTAATTAATGTCGTATTGATGTTTAGTATATTAAATCATCATATTAGCTTGAGTAGAATTTTAAGTTAAAAAAACATGAACATACTAAATTCTTAATTCAATGTAATGATTAATATGAAAATTAAAAGTATATGGGAAGTTTTTATTTTAAAATATGTGTCAAACATCTCCCATTTTCGTTGTTTTTTCAATATAAATGTTCTTTTCTTTAAATTCTAATTTAATCAATTTAATATAAAATACTTATAATCACAGTAATAACAAACTATATGTGAAATTAAAAGTTATTCAGAATTTTTCTATTGTTTTAGTCAAAAATATAATCTAATCAATACTTATTTTGATATATCATTTCTTTTACTACAAAAAGAAAAAATTCTACTTACACATAAGAAATGTATAGAGTTGATTAGTTGGTCAGAATGGCAATGCATTAATCATCTTGTGTAATTTTGCAGCAGAAAAAATAAAAAATAAATAAACAATAAAATAATATATATATATATCAGCAACATAAGCAGTTAGTTATGGACTCACAAGAGTGTTACATTATCCCAAATTCACTTTATTAAAAATCAGCGTAATTTAGTATCAGTACAAAAACCCTTAACGGGTTAAAAGTTTGTGACGCAGCTACTTTATCGCTATAAGAATTTGAAATATGTGTCTTAAAAATAATGATATCAAATTATAAGTGACGCTTTGCTATTAGTTAAAATATACATAGATTTTCTTATTTGATCATTTACTTTCTTCTTTTATTTATATTTACAATGCAAGAATATTTTTAACTTCAAGATAAGACAAATATATAAAATATACTCACTGATGATTTTTCATTTGCATTTCAATTTCAAAATAACAGTTTTAAAAGGAATGATATCAAAATTCCAGTGACGCCTCAATGTCACTTTAAAAGATTTGTTTTTAGATTCCACTAAAATTACCTTTGTTTTGTCTAATAAAGTATATTTACACATTGAAACAGTGCTTTTAATTTTCAAATATACTGTTAAATAATCACACTTTCACTGAGCTTGCATTATAAATTGAAATTATTTATTTCAATAAATCGATTTGTCTTTTGCGTCACGCTATCCAAAACTGTAAGTAAAATTTGTGCAAATGTTTTCTTTGCATCGCACTATCTCTTTGCACAAATTTTCACTTAGTTGGATACTATGATACAAAGCAACATTTACATAAATTTTACACACAGTTTTGGATAGCGTGACGCAAAAGACAAATCGATTTATTGAAATAAATAATTTCAATTTATAATGCAAGCTCAGTGAAAGTGTGATTATTTGACAGTATATTTGAAAATTAAAAGCGCTGTTTCAATGTGTAAATATACTTTATTAAACAAAACAACGGTAATTTTAGTGGAATCTAAAAACAAATCTTTTAAAGTGACATTGAGGCGTCACTGAAATTTTGATATCATTCCTTTTAAAACTGTTATTTTGAAATTGAAATGCAAATGAAAAAGCATCAGTGAGTATATTTAATATATTTGTCTTATCTTGAAGTTAAAAATATGCTTGCATTGTAAATATAAATAAAAGAAAAAAGCAAATGATCAAATAAGAAAATCTATGTATATTTTAACTAATAGCAAAGCGCCACTTATAATTTGATATCATTATTTTTAAGACCCATATTTCAAATTCTTATAGCGATAAAGTAGCTGCGTCACAAACTTTTAACCCGTTAAGGGTTTTTGTACTGATATCATTACTTTTTATAGGTTGTTGATCAAAAAATTAAATTAAGTCCTTCTGACTCGTTTAGGTTGATTTATCTTTTCTTATAAAGTTGCCACCATTGTCTTCAAAATGGCAGCTACAATTTATTAATAGACTTGGTGGATTTATTAATGAGGACTATGTATATATGCAGTTTTAAGCAAATCATTTCAAAAGTTATTGTGATAATTTTCAAGTTGCCACCATTTAAAAACAAAAGGACAGAGTGACTGAGATGCCCAGTGAACTTATCAAAGATATTTGAATGATATGTCAACTGCACAAATTTGATTCGAACTGATTCAGTATTACAAAAGTTATTGTAATGAAAAAAATTTAAGTGGCTGCCACTTGGAAACAAAATGGTGGAGCAAGTTGCCTAGCAAACTTATCCAAGATATTTGAATTGTAAGTTCACTCCCCAAATTTGATTTGAACCAGTTTAGTATTTTAAAAGTTATCGTGGTGGCACATTTTCAAGTGGCAGTCTGATTTCAAGTGGCTGCAACTTGGAAACTAAATGCTAGAACAAAATTCATCCAAGATATTTGTGTGATAAGTTCAATGTCCAATTTCAACTGATTCAGTATTTCAAAAGTAATTCTGATAATAAATTTAAAAGTGGTAGCCTGATTTGAAATGGCCGTACTTGAGATATCGGTCATTTTGTTAAAAATGGCAGATAAAATTCATTAATAAATACTTTGTTGAGACCCTTATGTTGTCAATGTAAGCATCAAAATTCAAGCAAATACAGTCTTAACTAACCTTTTTTCAATGTGGATTTGAAATTTTCATGTAGCCACCACTTGAAAACAAACTGCAAAGCAACGTAGTTAACAAACGCATCTAAGATATTTGCAAGATAAATTTGCTGTATAACTTTGGTTCAACTTTGAGCATTTTGTCTATAATTATCGTAGTCACAAAATTTCCATTATATATACAGAAAAACTCAATTTATACATTTTTTACATTTAATACAACCATTTTTTAATTCATTAAATGAATGAAGGCTTTTCTCGCTTTGCTGGTCACTATATTTAAAGGAATTTCTTTTCTATATCGCTTTACAAACAAAAATAAAATTTAAAGAAATCATGAAGCACTTTAAAGCCCGCTTTGGTTCCCCGCTGCCTTCGGCATCGACCCACTCATTCACAGACTCTCGGGTGTCTGTCCCTATTGTCTGTGACGATCGCTTACAAGTGGGCTTCCATTTGAGTTCTTATCAGATGACAGTTTAAAAAAAAATTGAAGTAGCTATTTTATATTTGAATCCCAATTACATATGAACAACACTATATGTGGTGCATAT
Organism: Salticus scenicus; assembly: GCA_963930645.1. Classification (NCBI taxonomy): domain Eukaryota; kingdom Metazoa; phylum Arthropoda; class Arachnida; order Araneae; family Salticidae; genus Salticus; species Salticus scenicus. Next base: position 93,059,459 of record OZ005654.1, read on the forward strand.
AATATTTTCTTTCACGTTATTTTCTATATTTATTTTATTTATTCGATCAACCATAAAATGACAACAATTTCAAACATAATGAAATATGTAAACCTGGTCATTGTACAGGCAGCCTAAATGTAGCTCCCCTTGGCGACTTTTGAATTTTTATCGTCACTTTAGATAAAAGTACATATATAGATGAAGAAAACAATTTAGATTTTAAAACTTTGCATTTCGGCAAAAAACTTTTTCGATAAAATTTTAAATAGGGAACTGTTTTATAATTATGGTGATTCTATTTCATAATTGTTGATAATAAAGTTACAATTTTATAAGGAGAAAATATTTCAATGTGTTCATCCACTGGACCATAAACAGTAAAATGTAAAAAGCACATTTCTGATTGGCAACAATGCAAACGACAACAGTTTGTTTTGTTACCCTCTCTTATTTTGCTTACCCTTGCTTACGAAATTATATTGCATTATTTTTAAAATTATCTTTTTTTTTTTTTTTTTTTTTTTTTGTCTCGTAAAATCTTGGATTAATCTACATTTACATACATTATATTTTAGGTAGGAATTAGTATTTTAATAGTTTTATTTTACTTTTTATACACATTGTACATTGTGAAGCACATGTAAACTTTGTACATTTAGCTTCTCAGTTTTTTTTTTTTTTTTTCAGCTTTTTTATGTTTCTGATGCATATTTGTTCTTTTTTTATACACTGAAGATTAAAGTAAATATTTATTACTCTAATATAATAGATTTTGTTAGCAAAATTCTAGTATTTCATTTCGATATCTTGCCTCTTCATACAGTTTCAGCTTTTTTGTATTTTTGCTAATTTCTTCCCTGAATTTTAAATTTCCCCCAAAATTCCTCTTTTATTAAAATATGTATACCATGAATCATAAAATAATTCATGATAATAATAATAATAATAATAATAATGATAATAAAAACATTAGCAGAATTTTCTAAATCTATCCGCAAAAAAAATAAATTTTATCTTCAAACAGTGAAAGAGGAAGGCACTCCCTCTCAGGCGTAGCACCGTGTAGTCAATCAGCCTTAATCCCAAACACAAACACACTCAAACCATGAAGGCCGAACCAAGTCTGGTATCACTAGGAATAATTGCAATTCATAAAATTAATTTGTAGATGCAAATTTTACATAAATTAAGACTATACAATATAGTAATCTAGAGCAGGGCGCGAAATTTTCGCTCACCAACTCGCCATTGGCGAGTGGAATTTTTACTGTGGCGAGTAAAAATTTGGTCAAGTTATAGATAGAATTCTTACACGATACGGTGACAGAAAACATTCTTTTTATAGATTTAAATATGACAAAATCTTGTGATCTTATAACCTCTCCTTTCTCTCTACTCAGAGTGTTGAGTCTGGTTGTGCGCTGTCCGACGATCGCCCCAGCCTAGCAAAGGAAAAATGCTTAGTACATGCATAAAAGTTTTAATCTCTTCGTCAGTTTCGTTTCTCTCATTTTCATTTCTCCAAGCTGAGTGAGAACAGACGAGTAGAACAGAGAGCCTTTTTGCCCGTCGCCCTCTATCGGAGAGAAGAGAAACACGAAAGTTTGCCTATGCGATATTGGTGCATAAAAATGAGCTCGAGCCCTTTTAAAGATATTGCTTATTTTTATTTTGTTGAATAATTACCAAAAAACAGTTCATATTCTCCAGTTTTTCACTGAAATGCCAAGGATTTGCGCTTGTAATGTTTTGTAAGCAACGATTTTATCAAAAAAGTTATTCTGAAATGGTTATTTCAAATGACAATAATGAACAAACTATACACATTGACATTCCGTCTGATTACAAAAATAAAACGGACAAAAAAGACATTTCTGATGTAAAAAGTTAAATAAATACCGTATATTTCCATGTATAAGCCGAGAATTTTTGGAATTTTTCGAAAGCTGAAGTCGGGGGTCGGCTTATATATGTGTACACAATTTTAGGAAAAAAGGTACATTAGAAACAATGATTGAATACATATATTTTAAGCTTAAAAACTATATATAAAGTAAAATATTGATATTAAACCGTATTTTTAAATAATTATCACATATAAGACTTTTAAATTAGCAATTTTAAATTTATTTCACGAAACGCTTGATGTAGTCACGTGTGCTACATTTCTTTTTTTTTTGACCTGCTGGTAACTGATATCTTCGGCAGATTGCACGAACAGAGTAACTACTCTGTCTGATTCAGAAATAGTATTTAAGAAAAACTTGAAAAAACATGACTCCTGATCATATTTTTAATTTATACAATTAAATCATATCTGTTTAAAATGTTTCTAGGCTTACACTAGCAAAAAAGTGGCAAATCTTCGTTTTTTTATATAGAGGTATTTTTTTTTTTTTTTTTTTTTTTTTTTTTTTTTTTTTTTTTAAGATTGCCTTGAGGCACTGATAAAAAAACTCAAAAGTAGAAAATATACAAAATAATTTAGATACGTCATTAAAAAAAATCTATGCAATCGGTCTTTAAACGGCTTATTTATGTAAACATCCAGCGGCTGCATCATCGACGTTAGGGTTAGGCCTCCCAATATTACGGCAAGGCAACCATCGTTTTTAGCTGCCGCGACTTGTGTGTGCGAGTGCGTCTGTGCTAGCCTCCCTTCTGATAGGGTTGCCAGAGTTAAAATTCGGCTTGTACACGGGTTGGCAATTTTGGGCAAATACTTTCGGCTTATATTCGGAAATATACGGTAAATAGGTAAATAAGGAAACTTAACGTTTTAAATAAAAAGATTTTCACAGGATATTGTTTGACAAAGAGTTTTTTTTTCTTCTTTTTTTCTTTAATGAATCTTTACATTTTATGTTATTAGATATTTTTATCTTTTTCAAATCTCAAATACAATACACTATAATGATTTTTAATTATAGATGATTATGAGACATGATGATATACGACACACTTTTAATATATATAATTTTAGGCATATTTGTAAAAGCATTTCAAATAGTTGGGAAAAATAAAAAACACAAAATGCGTAAAAAAGAAAAAAAATGACAACCCTAATTTATGGCGAGTAATTTTTTTTTTCTTTTTTTCTTTTTTTTTTTTTGACGAGTGTAATCTGAGTTGAAATTTTGGGCCCTGATCTAGAGATACAATAAAAGTGTATTTTTAAGCATAAACATTTGTTTCTTTTGTTGTTAAATTGATCTGCAAAGTTTTAAACAATCTTACAACTTTTCATATCCACTGTATGTTTTTCTATTCACTGTATGTTTTTCATATTCACTGCATGTTTTTGATATTCGCTGTACGTTTTTGTTTTTCTGTTTTTCTAAAAAAAAAAAAAAAAAAAAAAAAGTACATGAAATTATAATTATTCCTAGTAGTAGAATTTTCTTTGCTGCAAAGTAAAACTTGTCTATGATCCTGAAATGCCACACCAAGTTTGGTATTGCAAAAAGTATTAACAATTCATAAAACATGTAAAATTTGCATTCAATCACATTTCAATTACATTCAATCACATTTTTGTTGCAGACGGAAAATGATTAGAAATCCCAAGGCTTTTGCGAGGCGTTTGTTTGCCGATCGTGAGGGGGGATTTGCAAAAATGTAATCAAAGCGGTTGTAATTAAACTTTAAACTGGAAACATGTGAATAGATCACCACTAAATGTAAATATATATATATATATATATATATATATATATTATGTTTTTTATTACAATGATAAATGACCAACATTTTTTTATATGCCTGCTATTAGATGGAAATATTCATTTCAACTTTTCACTTCAAAACAGAACATATTAGCGACTTCACCAGCCACTGTAGTATGTGGAAGGCTACGTTTCTCCCAAGTTATCTCGGGATGGCCGGTGAAGTGGTTAAACATTCAGCCACCATTATTTCAACAAGTATACAACAATTTCCCTTGATCCACTCCCACTTTCCACCGACACTAGGCAACATTGTGTGAATGAAACATGGCTGGCAAGTTTCTGCCAGGAGAGTTAAAACCACTGGTTATAACTAGTTAAAACTGGCATCGCAGAAACTAGTTTCTGCCAGTAAGTGGCAATAAGTGATGGCAGAAACATAAGAAATGATACAAATAAGAATTTTAATCTATAATAATCCATAAAATTTACATAAGTATTCAGTATGTATGTAATTAATCAGAAATTTTAAAATGAACATACCAAGAACTATGTTTGATTAATATATATATATAGTTGTTTCAAGGCTAAAGAATAACTTTCTTAACCAGATATTTTTATATGGTTATCCTGTACTAAACATTTTTAATACACTAATGTTATTCAATTTTGTCTAATTTCTATTTAAAAGTATGTTTTAAAAGTTAAATTTACAAAAAAAAAATTATAATATTTTGACACATTACACGATATAAACTTATGCAAGAAATTAAAACTATCCACTCATACAAATAAAAATGATTCCTGTAAAAAATACATAAGTAAATAATAGAAGCAAACAAAAATTACATAAAGAAATAAATTTTAAGGAAATACTATACAATCCTTATTTTATGTTATTTACAGAATAAATTTATCATTCACATGTTATTTTTCTCCCGAAGTATTCTATGGCATATAACTAACTTTCCTAATATGCTAATCTATCTAAACCAAAATATTTCTTAATTTGTTCTGAGTGAAAGAAAATTTGGAAAATATTTTTTCAATACCAGCATTACTGAAAATTACTTGTTTTTATAGAACATGTGTTTGTTAATATAATTTATAAATTGATTTCTTATTACAAGAGTAAATTACAATCAGTATGTATGTACAACCATTAGCGTGTTTTTATATTCCCTGTTCATTGTTTAATATAAAACATTAAAAGCAATTTCCTACTTTTTTTTTTTTTAACTACAAAATTATAATTAATCTAAATTGTGTATATAAAACCATAATTTAATAGCAAGTCAGAAAAATAAGAATATTTGTGCAAAAAAAAATCAACTTTTATGATAATATATATTTTAAATCAAAATATTCACCGTACTTTATTTGCTAATGCAAATGTAAACAAACATGCAGCTTTAGCATAAAGCAATTTGTTATGTTTATATTTTCAAAATCAGAATGAGGAACAGCTATACTATAAAATAAGTCACCCATTGCTGTTGCCAATGTACAGCTTACCAGATGAGTCGATAGTGCTAACTGATACTCAGAATCATTACAAAACATCAAAAATTCATTTTAAGAAAATAAATTGTTTCACTCTGGTGTTTGTTTTGAAATTCACTGAAGTAAATTAAGCATATTTTTAAAATTAATAAAGCAAACATTCAAAACAGTAATAGAAATTTGAGCTACTTCACTAAAAAAAAAAAAAAAATCAGAGGGCTTTTAAGCTTTAGAACATAAAAATCAGTGTTATAAATGATGTATAACAGGAAGATTTTCCACAAATTTTCAAAATTACATCCTTGCATGAATTTGAAAATGCATGAAGATATGTACAGAAGCAATCACAAAATAAAAAATAAATAAAATCACTGGATGCAGCTTATTCGTCGTACATGAATCTGAAAATACATGAAAATCAGGGGTCGAAATTAGAATCAGTAAGTTGGGAGCCAAAAGGCAACTAATATTATTTTCTTAGTTGCAATTATGTTATACTAAGGTGCCATTTCGAAATTGTCATTTACACATAGAAACATGTGCATAAACGTTATACATAAACAGAAATTAATTAAAATTCTGATAACTTATCTAGTTAGTTTTTTTCCATTTTAAAAATATGTTAGTGCAAATATTTTTACAAGAAAGCTAGGAATTTAATTCTACTACTTCGTTGCTAGTGCCTTTATTTTCATCACACATTATAACTGCGCACTGAAGGGGGAAAAAGAATGTTAGGCGTCAATGTGATGATTAAGTATAAAATTATGGTCATCAAAATGAAATATTTATTCGCAAAATACAACTAACTACCACTAATTTCAAGCCCTGATGAAAATCTGTGCTGCAACGGTCAGTATTCTAATATCAAAACCAAAAAAACATCATTGGAAACCCCTAAATTGATCGGACAAGGATCGGAAAATGCATGAAAATCTGTACTGCATCACTACCATGAACAATTTCCCCCCCTAAATAATTCCATTAATTTAATAATAATAAAATACACTCAAAAGTAAATTTTTAAATTTCAAAAATGCATTTAAAAAAATCATTCACCTCGGTTGCATTACAATAAACATATTTGAGCGGCTGACGCATAAAGAAAAACAAAATTCCGAGACAGTTAAACGAAGTTCCGATACAAAAAGGTTACTATTAAAAAGTGTCGATACTCAGTATGCTCATTGATCAGTAAAATCAATGAAAAATCAAAAATTAGCAACCATAGTAATAATAAAATTCTTAATTTAGTTTTAAGAAAATGATTTTCCAATTCAAAATTGATAGGAAGAAATTTAAGAAAAAATACCGTAAGATTATGTAATGGAATATTATCCATCTAAATACTTTATATATTTTTCATTTCGTCTCTAGATTACTGTATTTGTCGTAAATTCATATTTTTTTTTTCGTTGAAGATGTAAATTTATAATGTTTTATGAATTGTTAATACTTTTTACGATACCAAACTTGGTCTGGCATTTCTGGATCATAGACAAGTTTTACCTTGCTGCAAAGAAAATTCTACTACTAGGAATAATTATAATTTCATGAACTTTTTTTTAAAGAAAAACAGAAAGGAAAAAAAAACATACATTTTACATACATACATACAGTGAATATAAAAACATACTATGGATATGAAAAGTTGTAAGACTTTTTAAAACTTTGCACATCAATTTAACAACAAAAGAAAGAAATGTTTAGGCTTAAAAATAAATTTTTTTCTATCTCTAGATTATTGTACTGCATAGTGCTAATTTATGTAAAATTTGCATCTACAAATTAATTTTATGAATTGCTAATATTCTTAGTGATACCAGACTTGGTTCGGCCTTCCTGGTTTGAGTGTGTGTTTAGGATTAAGACTGATTGACTACACGGTGCTAGGCCTGAGAGGGAGAGCCTTCCGCCTTCACGATTTGAGGATAAATTTCATTATTTTTCTGTGGATAGATTAAGAAAATTCTGCTAATGTTTTATTAATATTATTTTTTTTTATCATGAATTATTTTATGATTCATGGTATACATATTTTAATGAAAGAGGAATTTTGGAAAAAATTAAAAATTCAGGGACGAAATTAGCAAAAATACAAAAGCTGAAACTGTACGCAAAGGCAAGATGGCCGTTGCTATTCGGACCATCGGTGCGATTAGTGTGGGGGCTATTCGGACCGCTTCCTTGTTACGCTGGTCATAATAATGATTTTGTTTGTTTGATCTTGAATTTTCTCTGTAATATTCTAATGATTTTGCTTGTTTCAACTACAAATTCAAACTTTTAGCATTTTGAAAGTGTATAATGCGATTGATCTACAATTCATGTTTATTTCAACATTGCTGTTAGAAAACATTACAAAATAAGTACAAATGTCATTTTCAGAAAAATCATCCATATATTTGTATAGAAAATTGGGTTTGGTTTGTATCGAATTATATTGGAATGGTATAATTTTTTTTAAAGTAGGAAAAGAAATAAAAAACCAATTGCATCTATGTAGTTGAATATACAGATTTATTCATATGTTATACATTTATTCATATTTATATATATTCATGAAACATATTGCGTAGATTTTTTCAAAGATTAAAAATACTCATTTATTAAGATCTGTTTTCATGTTGCATTTTTAATTTTTATTATTCAATTTTCGAAATCTTTATTATTTTCATTTTTGCTTTATAAAAATTATTTTGATTTATTGCCCTTTTATGAAGAACTTTAACATCATTTAGAGTACAAAATTTCTGTGAAAATAATTAATCTCTACCACACTCCCACACTTAAAAAAAGGTAAAAAAGATCATTTTTCCTGCATGGGGACGAGACACATTGTATTATTTCTAAATTTCACTCTTTTATCAGTGCTAACTTATTCTCCTTGGAAAAGATGGTCCGAATAGCCTGTACACTAATTGCACCGACGGTCCGATTAGCCACTTTGAGGCAAGATATCGAAATGAAATACTAGAATTTTGATGACAAAATCTATTACATTTGAGTAATAAATATTTATTTTAATCTTCAGTGTATAAAAAAAAGAACAAACATACATCAGAAACATAAAAAAGCTTTAAAAAACTGAGAAGCTAAATGTAAATACACAGTTTACACTTGCTTTACAATCACAATAAACGATGCGTATAAAAACTAAAATAAAACTATAAAATACTAATTCTTACCTGAATAGATTAGTAGATTAATCCCAGATATATATATATATATAAAAAAGAGACAATTTAAAAAAATTAGAAGTTTGATTCGTAAACAATAATCCGTGGCGATAAGAAAACAAACTAAACTAATTTCGTAGTTGTCTGCAGTGTTGCCAATCAGAAATTTGCTTTTTACATTTTACTGTTTATGATCCAGCGGATGAATACAGTGAAATATTTTCTCCTTAAAAAATTGTAACTTTATTATCAACAATTATGAAATAGAATCACCATAATTATAGAATAGTTCTCTATTTAAAATATTATCGAAATAGTTTTTTAACGAAATGCGAAATTTTAAAATCTTAAATATTTCCTTTATAACAAAAAAAGAAAATATATTTAAGTGAAATTTTATTTCTTATATATACAATAAATATTTAAAACAAACAATAAAGTTTCTTTCTTGCTTTAAAAAAAAAATCTAAATTTTTTATTGACTGCATTCAGATTGAACCAACCACCCAACTACAAGACCAAACCGAATAACACCTATTCAGAATTCCGAGAGTTAGCAATAGAAATCTGTGAATCGCGGAGTAAAAATAGTTCGATTTTTAAACTGAGTTATAAAAAAAAGAAGAGTTTTCCTAGGGAAAAGGGAGATGTCAGGCACATCAGACAAAAGCGATTAATATCATATATAAATTAAACGACATTCGCTCGAGCCATATTCGAGAAAAATTTGTTCCTCACATATGCTGCCCATTTACAACTTAAATGAGCCAATTCATATCTCGAAATATATTGCACGCAGAAATGTAGCGATTTCAGGGTAGGATCAGACACAAGGTGAAAGACTATTTTGAAAATATCAGAACATAACCTCCCATATTTCCTGAGGCATTAAGTGTCGGCTTTCAGCGATTTATTTGATCTTAAACTAGCTGTATATATAAAGTGTCGCAGTTTCGTTCGTTTTTCCGTTTCCGCTGAGTGTCGTGGCGTTCGTTTGTTCTTGCGCTTGCGTCATTTGAGACTTCTTGATAAAGCAAATTATGGTTTCTTAAACTAAATATATCAATGGAAAAAGGTTATATTTTTATAGTAACAGATTTTCAGTAAAGCGTTTGATATGATTTTTTTTTATAAAATATATTTTTTTTTACTATATATTTTCTGGAATCAAAATTACATATAACTGATATTTCCAGAACTTTTAAAAACTTGTTTTTATCAATAATGTGTACTTTCCTTGAAAACTGCAGACAAAGATAGGATATAGATACTTGGCAATAAACTGTTCATTTAAAAATTGATTCCAATAATTTTCATTTTATTTATCTGTAAAAGGGTTTTGTAGGCAGCGGTATGCGATACATCAGTAGGATTATATGAATATTGCGAGTAGAGTTTGGGGTTTTCCACAAAATAATGTGAATAATAATAATGCATTCATAACTTTTAATGCTCGGAAAAAAAGAAAAAAAAAGTAAAAGGATGTAAGGATACTGAAGTATATAAAAAGATGATGAAGTCTTTCTTACTAGCTAAATGTATAGAATGCTTGGACACTAACATATAACGGTTTAAAGTTAATATTGAAATAAAATATTCTAGGGAGTAATAACATGTTAATAACAGCATCAACGTATTTTTACCATTTTTACTTTATTTTACCCATAAGGTAGAGGCAGTATTGTAATTGGGTCAAATTTTGAAAATTGGATTTTTGATTTATTTACACGTTTTGAGGCCCCTGAACCCAAAATTCCTCTTTTTAGCAGTTGATTGGTGTGTGTCAGGTGTGTGCGCCTGTCTGTGTGTCTGCCTGTCTGTGTGTGTGTTTGTCTGTTATCAACATATCGCAAAAACAAATCACAGCAGAAATTCCAAACTTGCAATTATAAATGTGTATGATATAGGGATTCTACACTAAACTTTTCGTTGAGATCAAGAAAATGGTTCGTGTACAGGGACACCCAAGATAATTCAAATACATTACGTCTATGAGGAAAATTACAGGTGAGTACAGTATAACAGCTATAGACTGCAATGAAACAAATGAAACGAATATATACACTGCTCGACATTGAAAATTCTACACCAAGAAGGAATGATAATAACGGAATGAAATTTGTTGGACACATGCATTATAGTAGGAAGAACAATTTATTAAAATTTCAGGAAATTTGGAGTAATATTTACTGAGAAAACAGTACATAAAAACAGCGACCTCTGTGAGCAATAACAGCACACACCTGCCTAGGCATTGAATCGAAAAGCGATTGGATGACATGTACGGGTAGAGCATGAAGTTTTAACACGATGCCACAATTCATCGATCGAAGTTACTGGTGAGTGGTGGGGGGGCCAGTCGCTTTTCAACGATTAATCAGTCATTTTCATTGGTGCGAGATCAGAAGAACACGCTGGCGAGAGCAACAGTCGAACACATTCGGCATCAATGAAGGTCCAGACAATATGGACAACTTGCGGTCGTGTATTGTCCTGCTTAAATGTTGCGTTCCGGAGGCCTTGAACATAGGGCAGAGCAATGTGCCTTAACTCGTCAGAAATGTAATGGCTGGTATTCAGAGTGGCGGGAAGGAAAACAAGAGGTGACCGGGACGTTTATTCAATGGTACAACATGCCATCAATCCAGGTGGTGACTCAGTATGCGGCTACCAAAATTCTGATTAGCCTCAAAACTGCATCATTGATATGGGCGCCATTAATGTTTCATCAACGATGAACCTGGACGCAGGAATGGCTTGAAATCACTTTTCATACAAATCACAATCCTGTTTATAGCATCAAGATTGCATTATCCGTATTCACCGGCATTATGAATACAGCACATTGCCAGCGGGGATTCGGCATCATCATACCGTCCATCATTTGCAATGATGTTATAGGTTCCCATTGAATACAGGTCTCGATTACTTCATGTTCGTATTCCTGGCACTCTGAACTGCGGCCATTAAATTTCTGATGAGTTAAGGCCCGCCCCTCTGCCCTGTATTCGAGGCCTCTGTAGCGCAAAATTTAAGCAAGATATGAACGACCGCAAGTTGTTTGTATTGTCCGGACCTTCTTTGATACAGAATGTGTTCAACTGTTGCTCTGGCTAGCGCGTTCTCCTTATCTCGCACCAATGAAAATGACTGTTTAATCATTGAAAAGCGACTGCCCCCCCCCACCACTCACCAGTAACTTCGATCGAAGAATTGGGGCATCGTGTTTAAGCTTCATGAAGTGCTCTACCCAACATGTCATCCAATCGCTGTTTGATTCAATGCCTAGTCAGATATGTGCTGTTATTGCTCACAGAGGTCGCTGTTTTATGTACTGTTTTCTCAGTACATATTACTCCAAATTTCCTGAAATTTTAATGCATTGTTCTTCCTACTATAATGTATGTGTCCAACAAATTTCATTCCGTTATTATCATTCCTTCTTGGTGGTGCATTTTCAATGTCGAGAAGTATATATATATATATATATATATATATATATATATATATATATATATATATATATATATATATATATATATATACATTATACGTAAAAACATGTTTCATGTAGAATACGGTAGAGAAACCATTCACAGTTCATTTACAGAGCTACACAAAAGAGCTAGATACTTACAATACGTGGAAATTGATGGAAGTGTACTTCAGGTTGTGCCGTGTGTTATTAATATAGGATTATATTTATGTCTACCATGAGGTGTGTACATTACTTTTAGAAGATATAAAGGGCTGCCAATATTTAAGTCATAACATTATTTCTTATTGTTACTGAAAGTGCTTCACTGCAGTATTTTACCATGTACAGGAAAGCTATTCAGGAATTCAAATTAAGTCCTCATAGCCATATGGTAAATAATGTATTTTAAGCTAAATATTCATCGCTTGGTTTTTTGTACATTTAGACGTTTTGATTCTTCCTGAATACCAAAGTCAAGTTTTTAACGTTTGACCTTTGTCTGTGTCTGCTAGAATATATTAAAAACAAATAATTTCATTCCATCCAAATGTATTTTGAAATTAATATGTTTGTTACTAGAAAAGTTTGATCAAGATTGATATGTTTCAAGGAATGCTGGTGTGAAAGTTGTCTCAATAATTTTAAATGAACTTTTGAATTTAATTACATATTCGAGTTGTATATACATGTAGGTACATATATATATATATATATATATATACACATAATAAATTGTTGTATATTAGCCCAATTTCAGTTCATTGTATGCATTTTAAGTCAATATATATGACATTGTAACATTGGCTTTCACTAAGTGAACTGAAAATAAACACGTTGTAAGTAAAATTCAGTCATTATGCTAAGTGGTTTGTGTTGCATCTTAGCCATAACGTTTCATAGAAGCTAACTTAAGCCACATTAATCATTTTATTCTTGCTGACATGACAGAATGATGAATGGGGCATTTTCAGCTAACGATAAAAGTCTACAAATTATGAAAGTGTATGCTTGTTTAGAATGTTCTACAATATAATAATGTATTTCTATTTTAAAAGAATTTAGATGTATTTTGGGGTTAACTTAATTGAAACATATTCTACTAAAATCAACATACGTATTTTTTTATTATTATTTTTTTGAAAACACTAGATAAAGTTTTATTTTCATATTTTTTTTATATAAAATGTATCCCAAATATTTCCTATTAATTTATTTTTTTAAAAGGGTTTTATTAAACAATATAAAACTTTTTGTTTATAAATATATACATATATATATATATATATATATATATTATATGAAGTATTCAGCGAAAATATTTATATTTTCTAGGTTTTGGTTTACAATCGTAACACAAATTATATTATATAATCATACCCATATGTCTTTAATATTAGATTTATAACAAACAGCATAAATTGTTTAGTTACACACAAATTTTATAACTGTACGTAATATACCACAAAAAATAAAGTTATTTATTCCAACTATACATTTGTTCCAGAGATCTACGATTAAAAAATTTCTATAAAAGTATGGCACATTTTGTTATTTTGTTATTATTTATCTTAATAACGTTTTTACTTTTTCTTCTATATTAAATAGAAGGAAGTATTGGACTGGTAATAGTTTTCGATTTCGGGTTTTTCATGGATTTACACGTTTTCAGAGGTGTAGAACACGATTTGACCATTGTTAGAAAATGCCTGTCTGTCTGTTTATGTGTGTGTGTGTTTGTGTGTAAGAGAGATAGAGGCAAAAGTTTGTGGCAACATTATCTCAGGAACTATTCCAGAGATTTTCATAACATTTATTATGTTTTTGCAACTTGACATAAATTATTATCTGTCAACGCTTGGTAAAGATCGTTTAACAGGTAGTGTAGCAATTTTTAACATCGCGATGTAGTATAAAATTCCGTATAAATCTACATAAAATGAATATTTTTTTAATAATAATTACGAAGTTAAAAACAATTATTCTTAATAGTCATAGTCAACTGGAATATATATATACAGTAGGTGCTGCTTAATGTGATCGCGGATAATGTTAACATTCGTTTAATGTTATCAGAATCACGAAGTCCCGAACGCTTGTATATTAAAACACGTTAAAAAAATCGTTTTTTATAATCAGCGCCTTCGTTTATTGTTATCACTTTCAAGTACCATTTTCGATTTCTTTTTTTTTTTTTTCTTTTTTTTTTTTTCATTCAGTCAACAAAAATTACAAACTATAAAATCAAAGGGAGAATCCCCAAAAGAATATAATGCATCTCTGAATTTTTTCTCTCTGCCCATTTGCACTTATAATCCAAGCATTTTAGGTATGGAAAGAAAACGCAAGGATTTAACTCTTAAGGACAAAATTGATATTTTGAAACGCTTTGATAATTTACCCAAGATGAGTCAGATAAAGCTGATACTGCACTAAAAATCTCTCAGCTATTATTCTCTAAAATAAGATAAAGAATCGCGACGAGATTGACAATAAAGCGAAGATCAACGTTAATTTGAACTGTAAGAGAAGACGTACTGGAAAAGATAGAGAAGTCGAATCTGCTTGGAAACTGATGTTTGCCAATGTTAGGCAAAATGATGTGTGCATAAATGGTCCTTTAATGCGGCAGAAAGCTGAAGATCTTGCTTCTAAAATGGGCAAAGGAACCGCAACGAACGGTGATTTAAGCGTCGGTGAAAAAGAGAGAATATTGTGTTCAAACGTACCCATGGAGAAGAAAAATATGCTGATTTTTCAGCTGCAGAAAAATGGATTTCCGAGAAATGACCGGAATGTATGCCCGGCTGTGTGAAAGAGGAAAAGCATCAGATGAAGAGGATGACAATCTTAAAAACAAAAATAAATTCAAAAACTGGCGTACAGACAATAGCAAGAAATTAAAACTTATTCACACACCATAAATTTTAAATCAGCACAACCGGTTTCGAAAGGACGTAGCCTTTCTTCATCAGGTTCAAACACGTGCAACTGGTTATGGTGTGTGAAGAAGTTTTAATTTCTTGCTATGATCTTAAAAACATTGTTGAGAATCCTCCAACTGCTACTAAAATGTGACAATCTCTCCATGTCTTGGGATTCGGAGTGCAACACAAAGACACTTCTAAAGACTGTCACGAACATTACAGGTATGAAAGTTTTATCAATAAATTGCTGACACAAAATACAAGGCAGACAACTTTGGAAGACTTCTTTAATTGACCTATTTTAACGATTTGTTCAATATAGCGTTTAAATGGACCATTGTCTTTTATTTGTAGTTCCAAAAATAAATGTTACGTACGTAGTAAAATTAACATTTTGTATTCATGATACTTTTCGTTTATTGTTATCAAATAGTATATGTCCCAAAGTGATCACATTAAGCGGCACCTACTGTATATATGTAAAAGCACGGATTCCCCTCCCTTTGGTGGATAAATTTCCATTGTGGGCACCTTTTAAAAAAATTCGTTAATTCCTTTAAAACGAATGGTACGAATAAAATATACGATAATTTGAAATAAAATTATCGCTTTTTTTTTTTTTTTTTTTTTAAGATGTTATACAAAGAATAAAATTGGCTTTCCTTTGATATGCTGGTGTTATATTACTTCTTTTGAATGGAAAGTCTCTGCATTTATCATGGGAGATAAATTGTTTTTGTTGGTGAATGTGTATAGGAAAATACAGAAGAAAGTCATGCGTTGACCACAACATATTAGTTTCTTTCTATCATAGCTCAATTAAACACTTTTTGTTATCGTAAAAAACACAGTAATGCAGTAATGTTTACACAATTTTTATAAACATCGCAAAATACGCTTGTTATACCTTCATGATATTCATTTAAAGTTTAAAATAATCTATATAAAAAAGAAAAAAAATACACCCAGATTTGTAATGTATCGTATCACATAAATCTTTTCGAAGTTAGAATAAAATTTAACTTGTTAAAAAAAAAAAAAAAAAAAAAAAAAAAAAAAAAAAAACGTTTTATTTATATATTTATTTTTTCTTTTTTTGTCGAAAAAAATAAATTGGCAACAATTAAATTATGTTGAGATCATAGACCTATTATGAGGGTGGACGAGACAAGGCAACCTTTTTTAGTGGTAAGGTCCATAAAAAGGTCTTGTGAATGTTGATGTACAGGAAGCCAAACTATTGAAATTTACTCGCCATGCTCTAAACTCTGCTTTCTATCAGTGTTGGGCATAATTGATTAAAAAGTAATTGAATTACAATTGAATTACAATTAAATTACAATTATTTTACTGTCAATCAATTAAAAAGCACTTGATTACAAATAAATTGAATTACTTATTCAATAACTTGACTTACTTATCCAATTTATTTGTAATCAGTTACTTAATAATCGATTGACAGTAAAATAATTATAATTTAATTGTAATTGAATTGTAATTCAATTACTTTTTAATCAATTATGCCCAACACTGCTTTCTATTAAGCAGATGATATTTTCCCATTTCCTTTCAAAGTTCTTTAAAAAAAAAAAAAAAAAATTCACTTTAAAAGTTAGATTGTTTTGAATTTAGAAAGAATTTTATAGCAAGAAATAGTAATTAGATGTACTTTAAAAACCCTAGAAGTTAGGTAAAATAAGGATTTTATTTCACAGGCAAGATTACATTTAATATTTTATTATTTCGTTCTTTTTAAGTAATTATTTTTATAAAATGCTTATAATTGCTATACTTATTTCTCTAAATTGAATTAGATTGAATTAGTTTAACTATATCACATCTTATATTATTGCAAAAATGGCCATAATGATTTATGAGAGTTAAAACGAGTAAAGACAAACCAAAGTTATAAAAACTTTTGAACATTGTTCGATCTTAATAACGAGGTAAAAATACATTTCAGCAGTTGTAATATTTTACACTAGTTTTGCTTGTTGTATCTTTTAATAATAATATGATATATAAATTTACATTCAAAACAAAAATTGCCAATAACGCGATAAATGCCAAAAAAGTTAACTTTTTCAATATTCACATGGTTTTATCTTTGCACCTTTTCTTGTATTCCCTTAATAATAGAATGCTCCGTCCACTCTTATAATAGGTCTATGGTTGAGATTCACAAACATACCGTAGTGAATGACAGTAAGTAGATAAGTATTTGGGAAAAAAAAAAAAAAAATTCTAAATGTCAGTAGGTTTGATAATATTTCATTAAAAATTTATTATAAACACAATTATTTTTTGACATAACTAGTTTCACAAAATTTTAAATGATTTAATGCATGGCTACATTTTGTAAGATAGTTCATTACTGAAATTTTAATTATCTGAGAGTAGCGAAGTTAATACTATGATATTGTGTGCATGCATAGCTACGATAGATACCGCACATTTCGTATTCTGTCTTCAATGATACATTTTTATTCTTATTTAACGTAAGTATACTGGTGTGGAATAAAACGCGACAATTACACTATTATGGATTAAATTATAATAATTGTTAGGTCTGTGGTAGTCAAAATATAAGAAAGTGTATCAACAAGAAGTTCATACCCTTGGCGTATTGTATTTAGAAATTTCGTGCGTCCCAAGTCGCTTCTTGAATTAAAATAAAATAAAATATAATAAAATAAAATGAAATAAATAAATAAATAAATAAATAAATAATCCACATAATAAACTTATATAGTAAAGATTTAGAATACAGAATTTTGACTTCTGTTAATGTATATTTTTTAATTATACTGATAGACACCGCACAGAAAGATACATACACAGTCGCGTGTTTCTCGACGTTTAACGTTAGCAAAAACGTAGTTTCGAAATTTAGACCCCTCGCCTACCCCCCTTCCTACAAAAAACAAAAAAATAATAATAAATAATAATAATAATAATAAATCTGTCATATATGGGTAAGAGAAAAAAAAATATAGTTTAGTAATCATTATAAAAAAACTAAAATACAGTAAAGTTATAAATGATATATTTAAAAAAAACTTTTAAAACCCAAATTCTTAATATATCGTATTACATGTATCTTTCCGAAGTTAGAATAATATTTAATTTGAAGAAAAAAAAAAAAAAAAGGAACTTATTTGTTTATTAACCAAAATTGATGAAATTTGAACTGCAATTTGGTTTTGTGTTGTACAGGCTGTATATTATTTGTTTGTGTTCGTGGGAGAAAAAAAATGAAAATTGCAACTTTTAATCCCACTTCAAAATCATGTTAATTAATGAGTAGCAGATTTCCCCCCCCCCCTCTCCAAAGGGTTTCCATACAATCTTCTGCTGTTGCCTCCTAAAATTACTTTCATACTTTAGTTAATTAAAAAAAATTCTAATTATCCGATCGATAAGCTGTGTAAAGCATCGGATTCACAAAAATCGCCCCTTTCATTTGGTATCTTATTTGTAACGATATGACTGATATTTATGATTTATTTTCTAATTTTTCTAATTTATTTTCCTCATTTTAAGTAAATGTACTTTATTTTTTTTTTTATTTTTTTTTATTTTATGTATTTATTTATTTATTTATTTTTTGTCGAAAAAAATTGGCAATAGTGAAATCATGGATAAAATTTAGCTTGAGATTCACAAACATACCGTAGTGAATGACAGTAAGTACATAAGAATTTGGGGATAATTATTTTAAGTTATCTGGAGTTATGCAGGAGTAATTACATGTATACGAACAGTCCTGACAAAGAAATTACTCTTCGTTAACGGTATAATTAAAAAAAAAAGCTGCTTTGGTTATTTCTAATACAAAGCAAGTGGCAGAACTAGATGTTATATCGGTCCCAACTACACAATTTAAATTATCTGCGACTACTGTATTTTAATTAATTTGAAATACAGCCTGAGTGTAATTTTTCGTTATTACAATGCTTATTTTTTATTTTATACAAGCAAGTAAAAAATAAAAAATGTCAAATGGAAATTTTTTTTTTATATAAAATGAACATAAAAAAGAAGAGAAATCAGCTACGTTTTACCATTTTTTGATAAATACAATTAAAAAATATATATATTAAAAGAAATTTGTTTTACTGAACATTAATTTTTTTTTCTTTCCTATTTACTTTAACTAAACATGAAGAAAATGGAACATTTAAACAGAAAAGTTACAAAAAAGCTTTCGTTTTCTGCAGTTATTTATACAAGAGACAATAGGAGTATATAAAACAGAAATGTAAGAAACAATTTGTCTAAAAGAAAAAAAAAATCCTCCTTGTTCATATTTCAAATATGGTCTGACATGTTCTTAGATAAGCATATGTTTTAAAGAATAAAAAAAATGTACATGTAAAGGAAAAGAGAAAAACATTGAGAATTTCACAAATAATAAATAATTTCGAATTTAACTCTTCGTTTTTTTTTTTTTTTTTTTTTTTTTTTTTTTTTTTTTCATTTCATTAAAATTTTTATGGTTTTACTTTCATTTCCTTGAATGCAATTAAAGTGGTATATTATAATTAATAGTTTAGAACATCCTTGTAAGTACAATTTTTGATCAAAGAAATGAAAACAAATTTTTTTTCTGTGGTAAATAAATATCAAACACCGAATATAATTTCATTATTTTTTGAAACCCAATCATTAATTTGATTTACACTGCACAATTTTCGCAAATATATTTTTATATTATTGATCATAAGTAACTTTTTTTTTATATATTTAAAATTTTGTGAAAATAATAAATCTAATTTTTTATATTTATACTAATTAAAAAAATTTATATTTTTTTAATAGTAAAATAAATTTATTTCAATAATAGAAACATTGTTTAAACTATTGATAAAAAAGAAAATAAATGATGTGTACTACTTTATATAATATTTTATTATTAGAAAAAAAATAAGTAGAAGGAAAGTATGAAGTAAATTTCCCTTTTTAAAATAGTAACTACACATTATAATACAAATGTTGCTTTAAAATAGTACAGTCGGTAACAAAAGTGTCCGAACACTAGCGAAAATTCCTATGTAAAAAAAGTACACTTCCTACGTTTTTTTTAAATAAATCCTTATCGAATCATGTTCTTACACTGACTAACAACATGATTCGACAAGGATTTATTTAACAAAACCGTATGAAGTGTACTTTTTTTACATAAGAATTTTTGCAAGTGTTCGGACACTTTTGTTACCGACTGTATTCTGGTCAAGAATATTGGAAAAAAATTACTTTAAAAAAATTATTTTGCATATTCTTAAAGTTTTGACTTTTAGAGAGTGTCGAATAAGAAAATATAATGAAAGTAGCGTGTCGTTTTATAACTTAGGGTACTCTGGCTACCTGAAACTACGCGTTTTTTTTTTTTTTTTTTCAGAACCATTGTATATATGTATGTAACATGGTTGGCATGATTTTTAAAAAGTACCACAGAACTGGTATTTATAAGTAATAACTTATTAAAACTAATAGGGAAAAATACCCCTTTTTTTTTCTTAGAGTTCGACTTTTACGACCCCCCACTCCCCTCTTGAAATAGGAGCGATAACTTCGTTTTTTTTTTTTTTTTTTTTTAAATATGTTTCAGGCAATCAGAAGGACTTTTAGAACTTTTATATACACCTCCTCCCACTCTAGCAGCTTACGTTTTTTTTCTGTATATTTTTTAAATCATTAATAAATATTTTGTTAAAAAATGATTATTATTTTATTTATTTTTTAATCGATATCGAGGAAACACCTAAAATATATGCCTGTATACCAAAAAACCCCTTAATACATGCATATTTTTAATAGAAAAATTATGATCCTAAATGAAGATTATTCATTCATTATACTATCTGCCTTCTGAGGGATAGTTGGCTCCTATGAAAATATAGTTTTCAAACATGATCGTGTTTGCAATACGCATATTCACTTCCTCCTCAACATAGAATGGTCGAATTACATAAATTACTAAAATTAGTTTTATTATTTTATTATATTTTAATTTAGGGATGTTGTGAACCACCGCGCATCAACACTCATCAAATTAATTAGCTTTAATAGCGCTCGATCTGAACTATCGAAATACAACTTAATTCAGACGCTAAGCCCTACATTATAGGATAGACTGACGTCGGACAAAACTCCACTGCACACCACGCACTTTACGAAAATAATCTCCTACTTATACTTCCTTCCACAAACTTTCCTTCTCTTCCCTTCAACCAAACTTTAGAACCGCTTCACATTCGTCTACACTTCGCAGCTTACTTCCTTCGATGCAGCGCTAAGTCGATGCAACACAAAACAGTTCCGACCTAAAATTTCACCGAGTTACTGGCGCCGAAGTATTTTAACAATCCCAACTCATTACTTTGCTGGATCCAGAAAAATTTCAAACCAAACCTGTGATGACCTACTACAGTCTCGACCTCACAGTCCCCCTTATAAAAAAACTAGTATGTTGTGGCCACCACAAGACTTTCTTCTATATTTTCCTATATACATATTGAATCAGTAACAATATTTAAAAAAAAAAAAAAAAAAAAAAAAAAAAAAAACGATTTTTTTCTAATTTTTTTTTGTTAAAAGTAATACATATTTAACCAGTAACAATATTAAAAAAAAAAAAAAAAAAATTACGATTTTTTTTTCTAAGTTTTTTTTTTTTTTTTTTTTTTTTTTTGTTAAAAGTAAAAAAAATCGTTTACTTTGTTTTAAATTATCACAGATTTATAGTTCAACCATTCGTTTTAAAGGTATTGACGAGATCTTTCGAAAGATACCCATCTTGAAAATCGCCCCCCCCCGGGGGATACTACCCCCCCAGGGGGGGAACCGGTGCCCCCACATGCACAAATTTTTTTTCGTAGTTAACTACTACTATTATCAATAATTCATATTAATTTTACAATCACAAGTTTAAAATAACGCTCATTATGTACATTTATACGAAATTTTGTCCTATTCTGCCATGTTAAAAGTTTACATAAAATGCGATCACAGCGCCATCTGCTGGGCGATTGATCCCCGAATCTAATCAGACACTTTCCATGTCAGGGTCCAACTATACACCAAGTTTGCCTCAATTCCATTCATCGGTTCGTGAGATACGGTGAAAAATACGAAATTTTGCGATTACAGCGCCACCTGCCGGACGATTGATCCCCAAATATAATCAGCACCTTTCCCCGTCAGGTTCCAACTATATACCAAGTTTGGTTGAATTTCATTCATTGGTTCGTGAGATACGGTGAAAAATACGAAAATTTGTCCTATACTGCCATGTTAAAAATTTACATAAAATGCAATCACAGCGCCACCTGATGAGCTATTGATCCCAAAATCTAATCAGCACAATGCCCCGCCAGGGTCCAACTATATACCAAGTTTGGTTGAATTTCATTCATTGGTTCGTGAGATACGGTGAAAACACTAAACCACAGACAAACAGACAGACAGACAGACATTTTCTAAAAACTATCAATTCGTGTTCAGGACATCCCAAAACGTGTAGATCCGTCAAAAAACGGAGGTCGAAAATTTTCGCGAATGCAATACTTTCTCTATATTACATATAGAAGAAAGTAAAAATTAGTCGGGAAAATCCCCCAACGGGTTTTACCGAGTAATTTTAAACACATTATTAATTCCACGTATAACTAATCTCAGACATCGTAAGCGTGAGTGCAGCCGTCACTTAAAATTTTGAGCAAGTTGAGAGTAACGTAAGAAAAAAAAATCGTTATGACCCTAAGCGTAAAACTACCCAACTCAAAAAAAATAAAAATAAATAAATAAATAAATAAAATGTTTTAAAGAAATGGAGTTCTTTTACGGGTAGAAACTTCTTTTACACGCTGATTGAGTTATAGCCAGAACTATACAATAGGGCATTGACATTCATCTTCCTGTCAAACCAAGAAGGCAATTTGTTAATTTGAAAAAAAATTTATATTAACATAAGCAAGTCGCTGTTCACAAATGCGACATTCACGAACAAAGGGCAATAGCAAAATGTTGAAAAGTTCATGCATTACAAAAAATATCTTGTAATCTAAAGTTGTGCATGATAACAGTAAGTCTGGAGCGAAGTCTTTATTAAAAAACTAAATATTCCTTGCATTGACTGGTATAAGAATTGTAGAATCAAACCTGAGTACTAGATGGCGAAACGGAGAACAGGATGGGCTTCAGACCTTAATTGGCTCCGGCTTTCCACGTCCGGTTAAAAATCAGACTGCGATGTTTGACAGCAGTTTACGTAGGCAATTCATCTCCCTTTAAGATCAGACTAAATAGTTGCGGACATCCGTTCAAGAGGTTTTGGATATCAGAAACAGATCATCAAAAAACATTATTCTAAAAGACAAAAGCTTCTTACAGTACAAAATATATAAGTGAAGTTAAACTACATCTTGTAGGCAATTAATCGAGACAGTGTCTCCAAAGATACATAAATAGTACATATACAATAATTATTTCCCACCTAGATAGTGCATGAGCGAAAAAAGCTAAACTGTTAGTTTGATTGATGTTAGAGTTAATCACGAATTGCATGCAGATAGCTTTAAAAAAAATTCCCACTGTCAAAGACATACATTTTCACAAACTTTTAGAACGTATACAAAAGTTTGACAAATACAAATACTCATTTTATACATGCATATACATCATTTATAGAAATATGAAGATGGGAATATTTATACAAAGGGCTTAGAAAATTTTTTACAGAAAATATATATTAGAACAGAACGAAAATGATGACATAGAAGCTAAACATGCTTTCATGAAAAGTTCGAAAGGGTAAAGTCCTAAAAGGCTTCATGTTATGTTCAACATTTTGTTGCAGCTCTGTCAAAAATAACACACTTTGTACCAAAAGAATAAGGAACGGTATCACCTCATATATGTGAAAATCTGTAACCTCGGGAGGTTTCAAACATCTTAGTCAGGCTGGTCTGTGCACTTGTCGGGGAAATCTCAGGGCTGGAGTTTTGCAGAACGAAGTCAGGCATCGGAGAGGCACTTTTCTGAGTTCGGCTCGAACCCAGCACTCTGTCGCTTTTCACAGTGTCAAAAGAAGATTCAGCTCGCTCTCTACTCCTTAATGCAGAGGTCCTCGATGGCTTACAAGCTTTAAAATATTTCAATGCACTAAAGGAAATCACATCATTTTCTTTTATTTTGACGACATTTTCATTAAAATAAACGACTGTGTCGACTTGGCAGTTTGTGAAATGTAATTTATCAGGAGGTGCATTTAAACTACTAGAGCAGTCTGTTGACTTAACAGATGTAAAACATAAATTTGATCCATTTACGAAAGGTTTATCCGCATCATTTAACCCTTTGCAGCACAAGACAATTCGGATCATTTAAATTATATGTGCCACCGCAATTCATGAACTAAATTAAACTAAAAGAAATTATTAATTTTAAGGTTAAAAAAAAAAAAAAAAAAAAAAACAGCCTTTAAATTATATGTGCCACCGCAATTCATGAACTAAATTAAACTAAAAGAAATTTTTAATTTTAAGGTTAAAAAAAAAAAAAAAAAAACTTTTCTGCTGTGTTATAAACGTAAATTTTTGCTAAAAAATTTCCGGAAGGAATTTTTCGCAGCTGGATCTTAAATTTTGCGTCCTTGCAGCGAGGACAGCGCGCGTTATGGGGTTAACCTTTTGAGAGGGGCTCTTCCGAAATCCTATGGTGAAGCGTGACAGATGCTGTCACAGGAAAGTTCAAAGTAGAAAAGCATTGAGAAGAAAAATTTAAATGGTCGTTATCTTCTTATAAAGAAATAGCATGTTCGTTTAGCTTAACTTGCACAGGAGTACCAGCAATAACTAAAATGTTTTTAGCAAAATTAATTCGAACAGTATGTTCATTCAAAAAAATTAGGGCAAGGATACAGGGATACTGCAGATTTTCGACTACATAAAAAGGCTAAAGCGCTTCGAACTCGTTTAATTTTACTTTTAAATTAAGCACTCCCCGATTTACACAGGGCTCGCCTTGAACCGTAATAACATTAAAATGAGTAGGATTTAATGGTTTAAAGGAGAAATATTTAACATACGTACCATATAATAAAAACAATCTTTCAGCACCAGTATCACAGTAAGCAGGCGTAACAACATCATGTAAGAGAATATTCAAATGAGGTAAATTTACTGAACAAGTAGAAATTGAGGAGGAGGTGTCGAGCGAAAAAGTGCGCCACTGTGAGGAATTGATGGTCATCATTCCTCAAAGATAAACTTAAGTATTTTAAGTAGTAAATAAGAATTCCACAAGACTCAAATATCAAATGAAACTAAGAGTTTATTCAACGAGAATAAAAGGGAGTGTTGACCTGGTATAACGTAACTCAATCAACGGACTTAAAGGCTTTAACAAATATATATATAAAAATTAATTTAGATAATTTCAAATATCTCACCACAGAATATAGCAGAGGGTTAGCGACGGGTTCACTCCTTTCCTTAGCTGACGTGAACTTCAAATAAATCAGCGGATTCCCGGCTGGTTCACTTTCTATTTACTAATACTAACACCACTGCACATCAACACTCATCAAATTAATTAGCTTCAATAGCACTCGATCTGAACAATCGAAATACAACTTAATCCAGACGCTACTCCCTTCGCTGCAGCGCTATGTCGACACAAAACTATTTCGACCTAAAATTTTGCCTAGTTTCTCGCGCTGAAGCATTTTAACTATCCCGACTGATTACTTTGCTGGATCCAGCATAATTTCAAACCAAACCTGTGGTGACCTACTACAGTCTCGACCTCACAACATAAATAGTTAAGAATGAATTGTAAAATATATACTAAGAATGAAACATTTACATAGTTGCATTACATAGTTAAAAAATCATACTTCTTATAGAATATAATAAAAAATGCATTTATTATCTGTTCACATTGTCTAGCAATATATATCGAATATATATAAAATATATAAGGTTGGAAGTTGCTAGATGGTTACTTCAAACTTGTCTATGCATTTTTTACAGTGATAAATTTAAGATCTGAATATGGTGCGTGTACAATTTATATGAAATATTTAGAGCTTCAAAAAATAAATCCAACATACACTCTTCTATTCAATATAATTAATAGAATAGCTTTCATAAATTGCACTCTGTTCAAGGAAAAATTACTATAAAATACCGCAACCGACAAACAAATTTAAATAAAAATTTTCAGTTATTATCAAATTTCCCATTCACTAAAACGTTTAGTAATGCAAATTAAAGTATATTTTTCAATTAATATATATATATATATATATATATATATATATATATATATATATATAGATAGATTATAATTAGTAACATTCCAAGTTCCAACGAAGTCTTTTATTACGACAAATAATCGCTTCATTCCCATAAAAGTAATGGAAATTTTAAGAGTTTTAAGATTTATAATTATTATTATTATTATTATTTCGCTTTTTAATCTGTTTAAAATATTATTACAATATTTTAAAGACATTATCGATTAAACTTACATATATTTTTATAGATAATATTTTTTAAAGCTAATTACTAGATAAACACATTTCCTATGTGTTATTATATGTATTTGTTTTTATTAAGTATAACGTCGAAAACGGATTTTATATATCTATTTTTATTTAGCTATATTTCACATCAGACGCAAAACTATCTCTCAGAATTTTACGTTGATTTTCGTATCGTCTTTTTGTATCATTCTCATGAAAATTGCATCACTATATGTCAATTTTCAAGCCTTTCACGAACATTAAAAAAAAATAAAACTTTTCATTTCGTCAAAGGCAATAGACATTTCAAAAATATCTCTCTCAAAAATGTGTGATATAATGTTATACGTTTTGTGTTAAAATCGTAAAAATACATTCAATACAATTAAATATTAAATGCTCTGAACAATTTTTCTTATGTCCAGGATCAATATTACTGGCTTCAAAATAAGGCATTCTGTCGCTCTTTATATTGATCACTTATACTCTGTTTCTAATTAATATTAGTTCAAAAATTTCTAAGTTAAAATATCACTTTAGCTATCTAATTTTAGAACTCATACATATTTATAAAATATTTAGGCGTATATTTAAACTTATGTTATTTTATTTTAAGTTGTTCATTAATTTATTTTTAAATATTGAAGTTCAGTTTTAAATTTACAGTGCTTTTAACTCTTTTATCTTCGCTCATAAGGGAACATACGAAGGTTATACATTTTGTGTTAAAATCGTAAAAATACATTCAATACAATTAAATATTAAATGCTCTAAACAATTTTTCTTATGTCCAGGATCAATATTCCTGGCTTCAAAATAAGGCATTCTGTTGCTCTTTATATTGATCACTTATAATCTGTTTCTAATTAATATTAGTTCAAAAATTTCTAAGTTAAAATATCACTTTAGCTATCTAATTTTAGAACTCATACATATTTATAAAATATTTAGGCATATATTTAAACTTACGTTATTTTATTTTAAGTTGTTCATTAATTTATATTTAAATATTGAAGTTCAGTTTTAAATTTACAGTGCTTTTAACTCTTTTATCTTCGCTCATAAGGGAAAATACGTAGGTTATACTTTTTGTGTTAAATTCGTAAAAAATACATCCAATAAAATTAAATATTAAATGATCTGAACAATTTTTCTTATGTCCAGGATCAATATTATTGGCTTCAAAATAAGTCATTCTGTTGCTCTTTATATTGATCACTTATACTCTGTTTCTAATTAATATTAGTTCAAAAATTTCTAAGTTAAAATATCACTTTAGCTATCTAATTTTAGAACTCCTACATATTTATAAAATATTTAGGCATATATTTAAACTTATGTTATTTTATTTTAAGTTGTTCATTAATTTATTTTTAAATATTGAAGTTCAGTTTTAAATTTACAGTGCTTTTAACTCTTTTATCTTCGCTGATAAGGGAAAATACGTAGGTTTACTAACTGGTTAAAGCAACTGTTTCGAATGAAATAAAAATGATAATGATATGTTATATATATTCCCCAATAACACATCACTTTAATTTATGTGAATTTAAAATTAAACGTACAATGAAATAACATTTTAATATTTTATTAAAAATTGTACAAATTTTCCTGTTGCAGATTGTATGAATATTTTGACAAAGAACAGTATTATATTTAATTCAATTTGACTTATCTGTAATTTTTTTTAAACTACTATTGTTTTTTTAAAGGAAGATTTTAAACGTGTGAATTTGAGTTTCACGTAAAAATAAATCACGTATCACGAGAATAATTAATGTTTTTGTGTGATCGTGTTTGAAATTAAATTAACATTAATTTTAGGCTAGTGGAAAAATCACTGAATGCAATTTCTAAACTGAATAAAAGAAATTCGAATTATAATATATTCATTTTCTGAAGTTTATAATGTCAAGCATAAAAATCCAAACTTTTATAATTATAAAATATATGTAAATCCATTTTTTACTTCCATTATCCGACTACCGTAGCAATTGTATTCGGTTCAAAAATTCGATATCGAGATTTCACCTGATTTACTTGTTTTAAGGGCCCCTGAGTCCAAAAAGATGTTTGGGGCAGATGGTCAGTATGTGTGTGTGTATATATATGTGTGGAATATTCTGACTATTATATTACCAAAACTAATAAATATAATAATACGAAACTTCAAAATTTAGACAGGTCTGGCGTATAGATGAAATTTCCAAATATTGGTGAAAATTGGAAAACCGGAAGGAAGACATCCGCAACTGGAAGTGGAGCAGTAAGTCCGTATCCCAAAAACGGCTCAAGCGATTTTCTTCAAAGTTGGTATATAAATACTCTATTAGATGTATTTTCGTATGAATTAGTTGTTTAGTTAAAGAAAATATATAGGCGTCCTGTATAAATCGCGTTCCTTCAAAAATGGTTGTACGGATATTTTTAAACACGCATATTAACAACCCTTTTAGATATCCTTTTGTATGCAATTGTTGTTTTCCAGTCAACTATTCAGTACGCCATGTTTTTGGTAAAAGTCGGTATTTCAAAAACGTCTCTAACGATTTCCTTGGAAACTGTTACATAAACCTGTTATATGTATCCTGTTATAAATATTATGGGGTATTACAAGAAAATTAACAGTCTTCCTGATTAGGCAGGTCAGTTTTAGATCTTCTAAACTAGTGTTCCAAAATTGCCTTACATTTTTTTTTTTTTTAAGTCGATATGTAAGTTCTGTTTTATATGTCTTTACAGGCATATGAACTTTCTCTTACTGGAAAAAAAAATAGGTGTTTACATTGTTAGGCTAGATTTATGTGATGTGATCACATTATCTTCTAAAAGTGCATATAATACGTGTAATAGTAGGTAATGTATGTCGTGTGGTTGTTCACACCATATTTTTATTGTATTGTATTTTATTTTTATTTTTTTATGTTTACTACCATGTTTTAGGAAATTTTTATTGAATGAGTTCAGAAATTACGGAATTTACTTAGCTAATAAATATAATAATACACTTTTTACTTATTATAAAATCATATTTCTTTATAATGCTTTATTTAAATGTATATTCAAACTTATGTTAATTTATTTTAGTATGTTAATTAAATTATTATAAAATACAAATGCACAGTTTTAATTTTAATGATTAATGCAGCTGATTTAAGAGAAAGAAAAATATCGAACATATATTATTGGATTCCCTTAATAATCCATTAGTTTTCTTGTTGAATAATTTAAAGTTAATCATTATAGTTTTCTCTCCACATATTTTCATTGATAGTTTGACAAAATTCAATTTACATGTTTAAACTTTTCATTTAACTATAAATTTTATAAAATTGCCCGATGCAGTTCTATTACTAATTTTAAATTTTATTTATCTTATTAATATTTTCTTAAAGAAAAAGAAAAATATTTATGACAATTTAGGAATGATTCGTAAAATATGAAATAAGAAAGGGACAATTAGATATATTTTTGTAGTTGTTAAATCATACCTCGTTCCATAATAGATTATCCGTTTACACAGCGAAACAGTAGATTTCAAGCATATTGGGCCTATGGTTGTAATTTGATAGATAGTCAGTTCAAGCTATGCTATGCTTTTCTTGCAGTGTTAAATTTAAGATCTGTCATATTTTTCCTGTTATACTTTTATATTAAAATTGTAAAAATACATTTAATATAATTAAATATTAAATGCACTGAACATTTTTTCTTATGTCCAGAATCCATACTGCTGGTTAAAAAGAAAAAAAAAAATCATTCTGTATTTTATAGTTTATATAATGTGCTTAGTAGTGAATGATGAATATGCTTCCATTCGTGAAATTTGACACATACTGTATAAAAATTAACCTGGCGTGACTACATTAAACTTTCTGAGTGTTTGGAAGAAATTGAGGCTTTAAACAAATATGAAACAATGAATTATTCAGTAAAAAATAAGCACTAAACGTATAATAGGATGTTTTATTAATTTACCGCGAGTTCTTATATTTGTACAGTGGGCGTAATGAATTCGACTCTTTATATAAGAATCTGTACAGAAATTCTATTTTATGCACGCATATTTTAGAAGCGAACATTCTGCAGCAAAATTCTAAAACATGCATAATTTAATAAACTTCAGTACGAGGTACTTGTAAATCCTTTCTTGCGAAACGTTATTCGCACAGTATTTTTCACAATAAACGTGTATTTAAAAAAAAAAAAAAAATGCAAATATTATCAATTTCTTTCCTGTTTCAAACATTTTAACATTTAAAAAATCTATAAAAAAAATAATTTCATAAACTGATATGAATAATAACACTATTTTGCATCCCTGTGAAAAAAGAACAAGTTTTAAACTGGTGTAAATCTATACTGTCTGTTACAAAATTATAAAATCAGAATATATTTTGCAATAAAAGAAATATTTCAGTGGAATTCAAAATCATTCTATGCCATTATATTAAATTTTTAGTAGAATAAAGCAATTAACATAAATGGAATTCATTTAGAAAACATAAATATCAATAAAAGAAAAAAGTGCGAAAAATTAATTTTTAAAAATTATAAGACAACATATAAAAAAAAAAAAATCAGTTTCCGTAAATTTAGTAAGATGTTGCCACACTATTTCTGTTTAATAACTCTTATCGCATGAAAATTGCCTCTGACACCATTTCAGCATATTCTTATGTAAAATCACCTCCCGAATCGGAATATGACGCTGGTTTTGCCCTATCACCCACCTTTTTTAGGAATGGCCCCCTACTTTTATCATTTTTTTTTGGTGATTTTGAGTCTATAAATTTGATTTTTAAGAGGGGGGAAGGATTATTTTAACCATTAAATATCTCCTGATGTGCTACAGCGTTGGAAAATTCTAAGGCATGGACATTGGCGAAAAGTAAAAATTATGGGGGGGGGGGGGATTTGCTAATAAAATTATGCATTACATATCTTATATTTTTTTAATTTGTTATTAATGTTATTTTTAAACTTTATATATATGTTTTGATTTTAGGTAATAAATTAATTATTTTTATTCTTCAAACCAAATTCTCGAACAGGGAAAGAAATTGAGGGGGGGGGGCTGTGGTGTATCTAGAAAACGGTGGGTGTCAGGGCAAAATGGGAGTCATATTCGGATTCAGGAGGTCATTTTTCATATCAGCAAGAATCGGTATCAGATTTCGATTTTTTCTTTTTTTTTTTTTTTCAGAGCAGTATAATTTGAAACACATAATTTCGCATCGTGTTAATTATTTTTTAAGGAAAGATTACATATGTCGAATGGGAATATTTGTTATTTTTATATACTTAATTAGATAAACAACTTCACAGATTTTCTATGGTCAAGGCTTTGACATGGTCAATGTATATTATCAATCTTTCCTCTTTAAGCCACTTGTTTGTTGATTTAGACTTGGAGTTGATTATGACTGGGAGAATTATCATGTTGAATTTTTATTTTACACCTCCTAAAAGTGGTCCGAAATGCTTCAGACTTGAAATAGCATTCGTTCGCATGTAATACTATAATTCGTTTACAATTTATAAGGTCTGAAATTAAAACTGTTGTTAATCTTTATATAGATGTCTTTAGAATATTATTTTCTTTATTCAGAAATATTTTAATATAGAAATGCCCTCATCATTTAATTGTAAAGGCGTAATATATATATAAATAGAGTGATTATATGCTCACGGAACAAATTTGGAGGGGGTAGATAACATCACCAGGATTGAGAAGTGTATGGGAACCCTTGACCGTAAACGTCATTTTAACCCTTTAAGAACTGGATATTTTTGCGATGATATGGGCGTGGCTTCTGTATGTTCCTTTTTATATTAAAAAAAAAGAGAGAGATTTTGCATGTCAGTGTTTATATAAATTATTTTCGTAGTAATAATTATGTTTTTTATCAATGTGTTTTGTATCACATATTGTATTAATACGAACACTGTGTATGGTTTTGGCAAATAATGCTGCATAGAAGATTTTAAAAGTTGCATAGTAGGCGGAGCTATCTGGATCTCATTGCTGAAAAATAACCAAAAATCCAGTTCTTAAAGGGTTTAAATGACGTTTTCAGTAATGGACTTCAATACCTATACGATTCTAAATCCTTGTGATGGTCTCTACCTCTCCTCCTAGCAGCACAAAGGAAAGCTATAAATATACAGGGTACTTATCATAAGCGTTTCTTCCTGAAAGGGTTATAAATTAAAAAATATTTGATCAAATAGTATTAATATTGGTAAGAGTTTAGAGGAGGTCATGAAAAAAAAAATTGCTACTTGGGGAATTCTCGTTGTATTCTATTTTATTAAACTAAATAAAACATAAACGCATCGTTAATGTTTTAATCGTTCCCGAAACGTGTTACAAAGTATATTCAATATGAAATCTACCCTTTTCTGAAATCATGTGTAGTAAAATTACTTAATTTTCGATAAAAGCTCTCAGTGTATCAGGAGGATTGTCACAGATTTTAGTGTCGCCCATATCCAACAGTTTTGAGTGTTTACATAGCACCTTTAGAAAAATTGTTTATTACCCGTCCACAAAATTGCATCTCCATCTGTGCAAGTTAATTAGGACGCGAAAGATTTACTTACAGAAGAATCGTTACCTTCTACTTCTTGAACATGTTTATCTTGTATGGGCAGAAATTCAGAAATTCACTGATAATTTTGCAAATTATACTTTATTGGATGCCTATTCGGCGTGTGGCAGAAAATAAGTTGCACGCTTTTTCTGTGCTGTCAATTTTGTTTCTTCTACTGCTAATGCAACAACTTACATGGTTTCCAAAGACGGGTTTCCAAAGACGGGTTCCAAATCGTTTGCTGCAAACTTTTCCATCATCTCCCTCCAACCCTTTCGTGTGATTGACTCTCAGATTAATTCCTCTTATGGTACGCACCACTGCACATCGCGCTGTTCATTGCAATCGAAACCAAATTTACACTTAAAGAGAAAAGCATGATATTGCATGATTAGAGACATTTTTGAACCCTAAAAAGGATTATTCTGATGTCGGAGTTCAATTTAACTAAAACATCAAATGATTTGCAATTTGCTTGAATCAAATTTGCATTATTTCTGCTTTTCGGTAATTCATGTCGTAATTTGTATAAGCTTACAAAGAGGTTCTCTTAAAAACTATAAAACGTTCTGATACTTCATTTACTGCATTATGAAAGAATAAAGTATTTAAAATTCATTTTTTTTTCAGTTACTTAAGAGTAATACGTAAATATATGTGTAATAAATATTAAATATATCAATCATCTATGCAAATTTGACTTAGCAACGTAAGGTTTCCATTTGTTTGTCTGGACAAATAATTTAAGGACACTCTAGTCAAAATTTTAGAGCTGAGAGGGGAATAAATTGGACTTACTTAAGTCATTCGAAATCTTTCAAAGAGAAATATATTTTACTGCGATAATAAAATCTATATCCTCCAATAGTATTGTGCGGTATTCGAAATAACTTTCCTTTTTTAGAATAGATCGAAAATAAATTTTTCCTTATGTTTTTTTTTAATAACGAGTTCTTATTTATATACTCGACTATTTTTACTAAAGTGGAATGTATGTTTTAACTCCCCATTTTTCACTAAAATGTAACTTACATATTGAATGTTTCACTATTTTTAATTTTTGTATAATTTTTAGAGGTGGAACACTGTCGCAAAACTCATACCACTATCAATGAAACAGATTTTTCTACTTATTGAATCAACGATATTATAGGTAGAGAAATTTGTTAAACAAACACCGGTATGAGCTCTGCACCATTTTACCAATCCTGAATTATAATTTAAAATTATTATTAATAATAATAATAAATTAAATTAACTTAAAAAAAAAATAAACTTACTTCAATAAAAACCGAAAAATCTTATAGCAGGGTTCCCACGGCCCGATTTATTTCAAGGACTCTTACACCAGTATTATCTAAAAATGAATTTATTCTTAAGTGTACACTGTATATTTAAGAATAAATTTATCTTAAACTTATTCTGGTGAAAGAGTCCTTGAAAAAAGGCGTGGCCGTGGGAACCCTGAACAGTTAATAAATATTTTATTATTATTTTCATTTCCCCCTTTTTTTATATTAAAAACAAAACATATATATATATATATATACATATTACTTTTATTCACTACTTATAATTACTTTTCTCATTGGATTTTGCTAACGAATTTTTTTAGATTTTTTTTCTGTAGTATGCGATCACTAAATAATAAAATTATGTGAAGAAATAACCCCAAAGGTCCAGAAGAATTAATAAATTTCATTTTTAACAATCTTTACATATAAAAAATACTCAAATTTTTGAATGATTGATAAAACGGCAAGTGTAGTTAGCAATTAATATAAAATATATTTTTCTTCCATCCCTTATTTTTCTCTTCAGTAATATAGAGTTGCCAACATTTATAATTTTTCCCGAAGCATAGTTCGCTCCGCATTTGTTTTACACCAGTCATTTTGAAGATTGTTTTTCTTCTTAGCCATTCTTTCTCACATATTGATGAGAAATACACTACAAAAATCTCTGGTGCGAGAGGAAGGTGGGGCTAAAAATGATTCAGAATAATTTATAAATGTCTGATAATATTAAAGTCATAAGTAATCTGATATTAATTATATATAAGATAAAATAATAAAATATCATTTAAAAGTTCAAAAAGTAATTTGTTAACAGTGTTAATCAGTTACAACGTCTTTTTGCAACACAAATATTATTATTTACCACGTATGAAAACCTAACTATGCAGATTATCTGAAAACGGATTTCTTTACGTATAAGGTATTTATTGTTAATAGTGATTTTATTTTTTATTTTATTTATTTATTTATTTATTTATTTATTTATTTCATCATGTTAATATAAATAATCTGTAGAATGTGCTAAATTATAATAACATGTTTCTTTAATCGAAATACGAAAATGGAAATTTTTTTTTTAAATCAGCAAGGAAAAAAGATCCCACAAAGCTGAAGTGTAACATATTCAGTTTCAGAAGAGAAATATATTTTTTTTCTCTTGCAGTTTTTCACTTTCAATCTGTCAAAATAGAAGATTAACTGTCAATTTCAGATTTTGAGAAAAATACAATAATTCATTTTTGAGAAACAGGGGTTATTTTTAGACACCACTAAACAAAAGATATATTAGATAGTCATGTTACTATGCTTACGTTTAGATATTTTCTTGGGATATTTTGGCACATTTTTTAAGATCTTCCTTTGCTCTAAGAACTTAAGCAGAGATTGTTCACATAAAAAAAGTATATATGTTAGAAGTTTAAACTGCAGAAATTCCGTACTTAAACATTTGTATGATGATGTGCAAGACAATTCAAGCAACTCTATTCATACAAATATTTATCACAAGACTGGTACAATACAATAACAATAATAATAATAATAATAACATTAAATTTATTAAGTTAAGTATACACTTAACAAATTCCAAAATACAAAGCAATGAATTAAACGCAAAATATAATTTTATTCAATTTAAGTGTTATGGATGTTTAAAAAAATAGGGTAGCAGATGTAATCTATAAACAGAAAAGAAAGATGTCACTGTCAACGTTTTTGAGCTATTTTGAAATAAATTTCGGTTTAGATGCAACTTTAGAAACTACATGTTTAAAGATATTGAGCTAATTTTAGGTATAATTTTAATTTTGTAAATAAATAATTATACAATGCTTAACCACATTCAGGTTATATGAATTATTTCCAACTACAAAGTCGAAAAAAAGTTTTTCAATCACAAATCTCGTATATAATAACTGTAGGTGTCAATATATTGAACTTGTTAGTAGTATATTTAGATTCTAAATGATAGCAAAAACGCTTAATAACTATAATACTTACATGCTTAAATAGTTAATATTGAAATCGTACATTTCAAAAGAAAAGTGATTCCAGATTAGCTGTAATTAGTATTTTGATGATATTTTTCACAATTTAAATAGTTTCTAATACTAAAATGGCACTACTAGAATAATCTAAAATAGCACTAAAATATTGGTTGTATAGCTATTGAAATCATTTTCCAGAAGACTAGTTCGACACACTGTTAAAAAGTAAAAAAAAAAAAAAAAAAAAAAAACTACTGTTAATCATTTAACTTAAGTCTTATTGTAAATTAGACAGAAGAAAAAAACAGAAATGTTAAAATAAAAAAAATATATATATATATATATATATATATATATAATTAAATATATATATATAATTAAATATATATATATATATATAATTAAATTCATTTATTAAAAAAATGCATTGCATATATACATTTTAATGGCTAATATTAGTTTAATTAATTATTGGTGAATATATTTGAGACTTAGAATGACTTTTTTTAAGTAGAAAAAAATATGTTTATTTTATTTTATTTATTTTTTCATAAATTAAATAATTAAAATAACGAAACATGCAGCATAAAATTTGAAAATCTCAATTTATTACTTTCAAGTAAGAATTATTGTAAGTTCACAGAAACTCTGTATGAACATTTCAGGAATTTATAGAAACTTTTTACAGTGTGGATAAAGAAAATAACTGAATTTGAGTCCTTGTTTGAGTGTTTAAATAAATGAATAAATAAATAAATAAAACTCTGAGATTTTAACAGATTTTCTCCAACAAATACAAACTTACTTAGGCATAAAAAAAGAAAGAAAATTTAAACTTTTGGACATTCCAACAGTTACATTTATTTCGCATTAATTATTAATTCTTATGGTTAATTATCTCTATGTAGTAAAAAAATTTCAGTTGTGTATAATTTTATAAATAGGAAACAGATGCCAGAAAATTTAAGTGCACCCCATACGCTTTTTTCATGGAATAAGTTCCAGAAAACTAGTTCGACACACTGTTAAAAAGTAAAAAAAAAAAAAAAAAAAAAAAAAAAAAACTACTGTTAATCATTTAACTTAAGTCTTATTGTAAATTAGACAGAAGAAAAAAACAGAAATGTTAAAAATATATATATATATATATATATATATATAATTAAATATATATATATAATTAAATATATATATATATATATAATTAAATTCATTTATTAAAAAAATGCATTGCATATATACATTTTAATGGCTAATATTAGTTTAATTAATTATTGGTGAATATATTTGAGACTTAGAATGACTTTTTTTAAGTAGAAAAAAATATGTTAATTTTTTTTTATTTATTTTTTCATAAATTAAATAATTAAAATAACGAAACATGCAGCATAAAATTTGAAAATCTCAATTTATTACTTTCAAGTAAGAATTATTGTAAATTCACAGAAACTCTGTATGAACATTTCAGGAATTTATAGAAACTTTTTACAGTGTGGATAAAGAAAATAACTGAATTTGAGTCCTTGTTTGAGTGTTTAAATAAATGAATAAATAAATAAATAAAACTCTGAGATTTTAACAGATTTTCTCCGGCAAATACACACTTACTTAGGCATAAAAAAAAGAAAGAAAATTTAAACTTTTGGACATTCCAACAGTTACATTTATTTCGCATTAATTATTAATTCTTATGGTTAATTATCTCTATGTAGTAAAAAAAAAATTCAGTTGTGTATAATTTTATAAATAGGAAACAGATGCCAGAAAATTTAAGTGCACCCCATACGCTTTTTTCATGGAATAAGTTACGTTTTATAAATATTCAAAAAAAAAAAAAAAAAACAAGAGAGACAGAGAGAGAGAGAGAAGCAATGTCTTTCCCATGTGTATCTGTACTTTTGACTGAATACACATTTAGTGAATTCTAGATAATACATATGGGATCGAAATAGCATGTGTGTATGCGCGCTAAAATTATAAAAAATCTATCATATATATCTATTCATAGAAAAGAGTACTTCCACTCACTCACTGACTCATCAACGCACAGCAAAATCTACTGGAGCTACTGACACGAAACTGGGTCAGATTATAGAACATATAGTGTAAGCTTCCCTAAGAAGCGATTTTGCAAAATTCGCCCCCTAAGGGAGAGTAGGGGGCAAAATGTGATTTCAAAAAAAACCTTCATATCTCAAAGAAAAAAACAGATATCCGTAAAGTTTTTGCTTTAAAATATAGCTAACGTAAATATAGAAAAAACAATTTCTGGAATTTTAGAAATTCGGTCCCCTAAGGTGGAAAGGGGGCAAGACGTGATTTCACGTGCGCAAAACGTGGTTTTACACACTCCTATATATCTCAAAGAAAAAAACACATATACGTGAAATTTTTGCTCTAATATATAACTAATACAAATAACTAAAAACCAATTTCTGGAATTTTAGAAATTCAGCCCCCAAGAGGGGAAGAGGAGACAAAACGTGACTTGAAATAATCCTTAATATTGCCACAAAGTCAGCTTTCTTTACAGCCGGCGTGGCGCAGAGGTATGTATCTGGACTGTCACCCAGACGGCCTCAGTTCGATTCCAGCCGGGGGAAAGTAAATTCAAAGACTCTAAAAAATATTTCTAAATTCTTATAATTATCTTTGCATATTTAATTTCTTATTCTAGCAGTTTCTAGAATATTCTAATTTATGTTAAGCTTGTATTCTGGAATATTCGAATATTGTATATAAGCGACTTGTTCCTCAGTTTGTGGATGTTCTCAGCCGAATGTAGCTGTGTTACAAGTTTGTTCTACTAATAAACTACGTTTGTTACTTAACTTCGAGTGTTCACTTTGACTCTTCACGACCTCTGTGTGACAATATCGCAAACAGAAAAAAAGATGCATGTGAGATTTTTGCTCTAAAATATAGCTCCCAGAAATACATAAAAACTAATTTCATTAATTTTAGAAATTCGTCACAAGTGGGTCGGGAAAGGGGGAGGGGTATAGGGCAAAAAAATAGAAATACAGTTAGACCGTTCAAAATTGGTACAGATAGGTTTTAGAGGCATGCAAGTCGAATGAGGATATTTTCGTGTAGCGTTATCAGGAGGGTTAGAAAAGAGGGGCGGAGGGGCAAAAAATAAAAAATAAAAATAGAGTTAGGTCGTTAAAAATTGGTACATAGAGGTTTTTTATACTTACAAATCGATTGCGGATATTTTCAAATTTGTAAAGTTAACAGGAGGGGTAGGAAGGGGGGAGGGGCAAAAATATATAAATAAGTGTTAGAGCGCTCAAAATTAGTGTTGTTAGCTTTTGAGGATAAATCGATTGCGAATATTTTCGAAAGTACAGAATTATTACGAGGGGTGGGAAGCGGGCAGGTGCAGGGGTAAAAATAAAGATATTAAGATGAAATGTTGGAAATTAGTATTATTTGGTTTAAAAGCCCGAGAGAACGATTGCGAGTATTTTTTAAAGTCTCAAATAATTAGGAGGGGCGGCAACATTAGGTGAAGGAACATGCGCGCCGCGTGCGCCTGTATATGCTGCCGCAAGCAGTGGGGACCCGGGCCGATTATTTCACAAATGGGAGAAGATTTCTTTTTGTATTTTATATTTATGTTTTTCCCTTACGATAATAGAGTGATTCGTTAAGAGTGTCGAATATAAATGACCGCGCGCAGCGTACAATGACCTGCGATGCCGAAGGCAGTGGGGACCCGGTGCGACATTTTTTCCAATGAAAACTTTTTTTCGCTCCTTTTTTTTTTTTTTTTTTCGCATGATAAAAATTAAATTGAAACTTACTATACGACCATTTTTAAACTCTGTTTTGTTCCGAGATTTTAAATTTCATTTAAAATTGGAAAAATTTAAATCGGACCTAAATGAGGTAATATTGTTTTAAATTTTCCGTTTAATAATGTACACAAAAGGTAAACAATAAATGTAGGTAGTAAAGCTTCTATGTGTTACACAGTATATTGTTTAGATGAATTAATACACACACACCCATATATATATATATATATATATATATATATATATATATATGCATTATATTTTTTCAATTTTATGCCTGACTAATAAAGCACTCAAGAAGGAGTATATATATATATTGAACAGGTTATAAATCACATTCCAACCTGATCTTGTTTTTGTTCAAAAATTAGAAATAGAACAGGATTTATTTCGAAAATATTAATATTCTCTAACGAATGTTCCCACGAGTAAATCTCTTACATTTTTCTATTATTATTATTATTACTATTTTTTTTTTTTTCTTTCTGATTCTCGAAAAATGCCTAACAGTTATTTCGATGCAAAAATTAGGAATGTGGTTATTCCTTTTATTCTACTACAGTTTCCATTTAGACGTTCTTATCGTATTTTATCTATAACTCTTTACGACTGCATAAAGCATAGCCGAAAGCAACAGATTTGTTCTAACAAATATACCTGAAACTCTCATGGCTGAAGAAGAGGAAACATATATTAAAAGATTTAAACAAACGTTTCCTTAAATGTTCAATAATTTTATTTTACTTTACATTCAAAATAAATAAATAAATAAAATAAAGTAAAATAAGCAAAATTTCATCAAAGAATATCAAACGTGAATAGCTATTAACAAATGATGTAGAACAGCCCAAATGAACTGGAGTTGGAGTTGAAAAATAATAAATCAATATATATGTATATATATATATATATATATATATATATATATATATATATATATATCACTTAGAACACAAGATCGAAATGTAATCTTTTACAATAAAACATATAATATAGTATATAAAATAATCATTTATAATGTATTACATGAATTATAAAGCTTTCAGTTTATGTAGCTATGTACATTTCTATGTAGTATATATGTATTTCACAGTGCATTAAATTTGGTAAGTAAATCAGTAAATAGTAATAATAATAATAATAGTAACATAACATAGCAGAAAACAAAATTTCACGCATTTTCATTGACAGCGTCTAACAGATCTAGAATTTTTGTTTCAGACTGCTCATTTATGCAGTTTACATCATTTTATATCGAAGATATGATATCGAAGATATGATATCGAAGATCTTCTTTATGCATACCGGCTGATTCAAAATTAGTGTGACCAATTTCAGAGCATCAGAAATGTTTATTGGGTTAAGTGATTTACATGAAATTTTCAATGTGATTTCCTTTAACATAGTACACTTTAAGTAAACGTTTAGTCTAAGCCAAAAGATCATTTTCGACCATTTTTGGGGGTATTTTTTTAACTTCCTCTTTGATTGCTTTTTGAAGCCTTTGGAGTGTTCTTACTTTACGTCTATTTTTTTTTTAACATCCCCATAAAAAATAATCACGAGGAGCACAGTCAGGGAATGATGGCAGCCATTTCGTAAGAGGAATATATATATATATATATATATATATATTTAATCTTTTAACCATTTTACAGTTGATTTTGAGGTATGACTTGGTGCAGAATCTTGCTGAAAAGAAGCTTTACTTCAGGGTAAAGACGTTTACTTTCTTTGATCATGTGCTTGCCAACATTCTAATTATGAACCGGAAGATTTTTTAGTACACGCCCCTTTTTCCTCACCAGTATATTATTTGAGTGTTTTTCTTCGTATTTAATCGTATTTAAATTTGCTTGAAAATCACTCTAAAATTATACTGGTGAGGAAAAAAGGGACGTGCACTGAAAATCTTCCGTTTATATTTAGAATGTTGGTAAGTATGTTTATGTCTTTTTTACGTGCTTACACTATTTCGCATTATGTGTATTTTTAATCATACAAATTTATAAAAATACATGGGTCATTCTCTGAAAAGTGGGCATTTTTTTTTTTTTTTTTTTAAGTAAAAAAGATAAAACCTTAGTCCAAATAAAATTGCTCCATTTTTTTTTTTTTTTTTTTTTTTTGTACATGTACAAATATGTTACAATTAATAAAAAAAATAATATAAACCAAACTGTATCTGATAATTTTTGATATAGCAATTACTTTTATTAATTAGAAAAATGAGGGAATGACTGTGAGGGAATGACAAATTTCTTCTAAAAACTACTTTATAAAAATATTATTAAGTTTAGTTATATTTTCAAACACTAAATATTTATTAAAACATATTTTTATTAATATAATATCATAAAAAAGCAAATTTGATTTATTTTAGTTAACTTTATAATGAGTGAGGGAATGACGTATAATAAAAATACTGTATTTCAATCTAACGTTTGAGAGCCTTATGCAACTCATTGTAAAAAGTTTCGAACAGAACACAACATGGCTTTTTACTTTGCTGCTATACAAATTAAGTTTGACTTATATAAAGCACGGGCTGCCATTAATGGAGTAAGTAGGGGTGTGATTATAGTTTGATGAGGGAATGATATCTAATACCAGGGACAACAATAAAGTGTCTTCTAATTTCTTTCATTGCATAATATATAAATGTAGTATAATGGATAAATATTTATTAAAGTATGTTTAATAAATTTTTAATTCAAATAATCCAAATATACATGCTTTAATACTACAGAAACCATTTTATTTACTTACATGTGGGAATGGGGACACAGTGAGGGAATGATATTTTGCATTTTAAAAATTATTTAAAAATTATATTTGAATTCCAATAACCAAAGAATAACAGTTTATATGTAAAACCAACTAATATTGATAGTTTAAACAGCGTTTTGTTTTTGTGCTTTTAAAAATATACCCTCAAGACTACTGGGACATGAAATGACCACTTTTCAGAGAATGACCCACATATATACATACAGTGGGTTGCCAAATTAATGTGGACACTTGGCTTTT
This sequence comes from Salticus scenicus, assembly GCA_963930645.1. Classification (NCBI taxonomy): domain Eukaryota; kingdom Metazoa; phylum Arthropoda; class Arachnida; order Araneae; family Salticidae; genus Salticus; species Salticus scenicus. The sequence continues at coordinate 93,102,432 of OZ005654.1, forward strand.
TTTACATTTCCGCGTTTTTATGCCACTTATAATTCCTAGAAGTGGTTCTTATTTATCGTACTGGAACACATTTTTATAAATTTTTATAATGCTACACATTATTTTAAGAGATTTAAACAAAACATACTGAGCTTAGCAACATTTTTGTGGCAGTCACTTCATTTCATGTTGCAAAGTACTCTCAACGTGTAATACTGAACGTTCATTTTGGATCTTTAGAATTGAGATTTAGTGTGAATTTTGACGCTTCTTTAATAACAAAAGTAAAGTTTGATTATTAATTTACAAATAAATTTATTTTTACTACATTTTTTTAACTCAATTAATTTTTTTAAATTTTATTATGATCAGAGGAAGTGACATTTTTCCGAGAAAAAAATACGAAATAAAATCTCTCCTCCAGCACTCAAAGCATTCGCAGAGGAAAGTCGCAGATATTGTTAGGGTTTCTAAATCTCCTGTTAATAAAATAAAAGTGAATTTAGACAAAAATCTGTCGTTAACACCGAAAAGAAAAGGAAGTGTGATAGAAAACGCCCAGAACAGACAGATAAATTAGGTACATTTGCTTACAAAACAAGAAAACAAGTGTTGCTACACTGACTCAGATTGTTCAAGAGTCAGGTATTGCCGTTTCCAAAAGAACTGTGCAGCGTAGATTGTCAGAAGAGGACCTAGCAGGCCATCGTCCAGTTCGCAAGTCAAAGCTTATAGAGGCTATGAAAACGAAAAGACTCACATAGGCTCCAGACCATCGTTCCATGACTGTGGAAGATTGGAATAAAGCAAAACAGAATAGTTTCAATGATTTCTAAGTTTTTTTGCAATTAAACCATAAATTATTTTAATTTCAGGTGTGTTTCTCATACGAGTTGTTTTTGAAATTTTAGTTGATAAAAGAAATTTTGTCTGACGGCGCCCTGGAGAGCAGTTCCACCCTGATTGCATAATAGAAAGGGTTAAACACCTACTAAAGGTCATGGTTTGCTCTATTTTAAATACCAAAGGTGTAGGACACTTATACATTATTCAAGGAACTATGAAACTGGACCAAAATAAGGAAATTCTACGAACTCACATTCTTCCACAGCTGGAAGAACGGTTCCCGGAAGGTGAGTTCGGTGTTTTAATGCACAATTCTGCCTCTTGCCATAAAGCCAAATGTGTTACCGAGTTCACGCGCCAAGAATATTGAAGTAGTATCGTGGCTTGGAAATTTGCCCGGTATGAATCCCTTAGAAAATTTATGAAAAATTACAGAAAGAGAAATTCCCAAGAAAATGATTACAACCAAAAGGAAACTGATCTAAAAACTTAAAAATGTCTGACATCATAATCCATTACTTAAAGAAAGTGCAAAATCCTGCATAGAAAGCATGTCGCAACGCATTGAAGTGCTGGTATCAGCCGAAGGAAGTGTCACCAAATATTAAAGCCTTACAAAATGTTACATTTTTTGTGTTTCTATTACATATTTTTTATTATATAGCTATTAACTATATGTATTAACATTGAATAAAGTAAAAAATACTAATTGTATCATATAATGTATTTTTATTTAGAAGGAAAAACACGATAACTTGATTTTTAAGAGTGTCCACATTAATTTGGCAACTCACTGTACATATATATATATATTTATAGTTTAGTGTAAAAATATTAAAATGTCTTTTTAGAATATTCCCCAATAAACTCCAGTGTATTTATTTATTTTGTGTCATCTAAGCACGAGTTTTTTGTCCTTTGTACTCCACTTTTTCGTACTTTTCCATTTCAAGACGTGTACTTGATAATTTGTCAGTTTTAATTCACGGTGACGATAAACAAACAGAATATTTTTAGAGAATTCGATTAAATGGAAGTGCATGCTGAAGTAAATAAAATGATCATAAAAATTAAAATAGAAAATAATAATAATAATAATAATACAAATAAAATACAGGTAATAAAATTGATCTGAAATAATTTACAGATGTAATTTTTATCCAAATCTTCATTTCAAACAAAACATCAAATGAAATTAACAAGAACATTAAGAGATGATTTAAATTCAATATATGTATATAAATATATATGTGTGTGTGTGTTTATTTCTTAACTATGTATAAAATATAAATTGTTAAAAACTACGCGTATAAAAATAACCAATTAGCAATTCAAGGAAAAATTACGATAAAAAATAATAAGCCAGTAATCTAAAATTACATCAAAAATATTTCACAATTTTTCACTGGTGCATATTATAGTAATTAAATAAAAGCATAAAACTACAAATATGCAAAAGAACGAAAGAACACTTTAATTGAAAAAAAAAAACAAAAAACTATTAACTAAATAGAAAATTGTATTAAAAATTGTCGTCAGGTTTCACAAAAGACTAATATGCAAGTTAGACTTTTGGTAAAATATTACATTTTTGCCGAAACGTCAGTGGAGGCCTTCTGTTGAGACTCAAAACGGTTTTGGTCTGTGTCTGTCTGTCTGTCGCGCGATAGCGGCCGAAAAAATAGCGCTATTGACTTGAAATTTGGTACACATGTTCATGAGCCCTACGAAATCAGCTGTATAGCTTTTTGGTATGTATTCAATTTGTAGTTCGTATACAGGGACACGCCAAAGTTTTTCTTATCATTACGGCCTATGGGAGGAATTTGTATGTATCGCGATAGCGACCGCAAAAATAGCGGTATTGACTTGAAATTTGGTACACATGTTCATGAGTCTTACAAAATCAGCTGTATTGTTTTTGGTATTTATTCCATTTGTAGTTCGTATACAAGGACGCGCCAAAGTTTCTCTTATCATTACGGCCTAAGGGAGGAATTTGTATGTATTGCGATAGCGGCCACAAAACTCACGCTATTAACTTGGAATTTGGTACACATATTCATGAGCCTAACGGAATTAGCTGTATAGTTTTAGGTGTGTATTCCATTTGTAGTTCGTGTACAGGGGACACGCCAAAGTCATTCTGTCATTACGGCCTATGGGAAGAATCTGTATGTACCGCGATAGCCACCGCAAAAATCAAGCTATTGACTTCCAATTTTTGCCGAAACGTCAGTGGAGGCCCTCTGTTGAGACTCAAAAGGATTTCGTGTTCCGTCTGTCCGTCTGTCTGTCTGTCTGTCGTGCGATAGTGGCCGCAAATATCACGCTATTGACTTGAAATTTGGTACACATGTTCATGATCCCCACAAAATTAGCTGTATAGTTTTGGGTGTGCATTCCATTTGTAGTTCGTGTACAGGGACACGCCAAAGTTTTTTTTATCATTACGGCCTATGAGATGAATTTGTATGTACCGCAATAGCGGCTGCAAAAATTCTCCGATTGGCTTGCAAATTGACTCATATATTCAGGCTCGGTATAGAAATAGCTATTTATTTTCTTAGGTCTATACTTTTTATGGCTTGTATACAGGGACACGCCAAAATACTTCACATTACGGCGTATGAGGTGAATTGCGTTTAAACGCATTTTAACATCTTTACTTTGCAATCAAGAAAATTAAACTAGCGTACGTGAGTAAGATGTTTAAACTTATGTTGTTTGAAGAAAATATGTGCTCTTAAGCTTTCTAATTAATGAACCTTACAAAAGTGTTCTGACAACGTCACGTAGTCATCCAAAAGATGTTAAATTTGGAACAATTATTAATTTTAAATGCAAGTAAGCTGAATAATTTTTACTGGTGTATACAATGTTTATGGTTTGTTTACAGAGACACGCAAAATAATTTCGTAGCATTAGAGCCTATGGACAAACTTTTATTTAAGCGCGCACTTTAATGCGTTTATGCTGAATTGAACTTAATAAAATTAACATACATTATAAAGTTGCTTAAATTCATGTTTACTCTTAAAAAAGGTTATGTATAGACTAAATAATTTATGGGACCACACAAAATAATTCCGAGTATGTACTGTAATTATCCAAATGATGTCAAATTAGTTTGAAAAATTAATGAGTTATAATTAATTAGGTTTAATCTTATTATTGGCGTTTATAATGACTGTGGCTACTTTTCCGGGATACAAAAATAATTTCGTACTATTACGGTCTATAGTCGATATTTCTTAAAAGTTTATTTTAACATGGTTACACCCCATCAAATATAATGAAATTCTGTTAGACTTTTAAAAGCATGTTTTCTTGTTGATAAATGTGGGCATAGAATTCGAATATAGTTTAAAGGTGACGCAAAATATTTCCGATATGCTATGTAATTTTTTTGTATGAAATTTGGTAGTTATGAAATTTGGTATTTATGAATTTCAGGGAAATAATACAAAACTGTCGTTTATTAAGAATACATATTGTTGCGTACTTGGGGGGTTCGTAAGTTGTCCGAGAATGAAAGACAAAACTTGCAAAAATTCAGTGATGTATTCACAGGAAGTTCCAGAAAAATACAGGTCTATAAACCAAGTATCAGCTTCAGTTCAACTAGTAAACACAGCTTAAACAACACCCGTTAACAGCAAATCAACAGTACAAACTGTTTAGCAATAACACATAAAGAAAGTCTCATCTAAAGAGGCTCAAAGCAAAGCAAGCATTTGACGAAACTGACACAGATCTGAGACTGACCGCCTTGGCGAAAAAATGCTCCTTTTATACTTTTCTATCGAACACAGACTGTTCAAGAAAATTCTCGTATCTCATAATGAGATTAGAGCTTCCATCTTTGGTATATCCCTAATAAGGATTTTCTCGCCAAGATCGCCAAAAAATCGCCAAGGAGGAAAACAGTCGCCAAATTTGGCGCCAAATCCATTTCTTCCCTTATTGGAGCTTTTTTAAGTGTTTTTAAAGGAAAATTAGGCTATTTAACACTAAAACGACTAGAAATGCACAAAGTTAGCATTCTATTAACTTTACTAAACCTCTTTGAAAGAATTGATACAAAAATAAATGCAATTATTTACAATTCCTTTACACTTTATAAGATATGCAAATAGAGACACAGCGGGGGGTTGAGGGGGGCAGCAGCCCCCCTCAGAAATGTATCTGATTATGGTAACAAGTCGATCGAATCAATATATACGATTATATAGTAAGGAATAAATAAAAATGACCTATTGAATAATGTCTGATGTAAATAGGACGTTGAGGCTCCTGATCTACAGATCCACTAGTGTATATTTATGTCTCATGTGAAAATGTACGGAACGGCTTTTTTTAGTTCCCCATCATACTATAGGTATGGGGAACTTAGGTAATCGTGAAAAATTTCGACCTCGATTTTTTGACTTTTTTATACGTTTTCAGGTGTGAGGAATCCGAAAATGAAAAAAATTGTATGGTGCCTGCTGTAGGGTGTCTGTTAGTGTGTCAGTCCGTTAGTGTGTTAGTCCGGTAGTTTCTTAGTCTGTTTACACGATATCTCACGAACAAATGATCGCAGAGAAGTCAGATCAGTTTTAAACTATTATTTTTCAATACTGGCAAGAATCCTATTCATTTGCAACATTCGAATTAAAAAACTTCGTAAGTTATTAGAAATTTACGATTTTCTTAACATGGGAGAATAGGACAAAAATTCACTTAAACGTGCATTAAATGGAAACTTTGTATTGTAAAAATGTCAGACCAGTTTTAAAATATCAGTTTTGATGCCAGAATGGACATCAGTAACTATATATATGCTACTTTGAAAATTTCGCAAGTTATTGGAAATTTTCCAAATTCTCAACATGGCAGTATAGTAGGGATAAATTTCCCATAAACGTCAATTTTGAGAAATATATTCATCGTAAAGATGTCAGACTACTTTTGAAATATTATTTAGGACATTGGCATGAATATTAATGACTATGAATTTTCCAATATAAGAATTTCGTAAGTTATTGGAAATTTACGAATTTCTCATCATGGCAGAATAGAGCAAAATTTCACATAAACGTCAAACTTGAGGGATATTTTCATCGTAAACATCTCAAACCACTCTCGAAATAATATTTAGGATACTGGCATGAATATCATAGACTATGATTTTTCCAATTTAAAAAATTCGTAAGTTATTTGAAATTTACGATTTACATAATATGTCAGAATAAGGCAAAATTGAGCATAAACATCCACTTTGAGGATCATAAAGCATTAGACAACTTCAAAATTACATTTATGATATTTGTATGAACATGATTGAATACAAATAATCTAATAGGAAAATTTCGTAAATTATTCGTCATTTACGATTTTATCAACATAGCGAAATTGTAAATTTTTCATAAAAATATGAATTTTGAGGATTATTGTATTAGAAATAGTAGCATGAAAACTAAACAACGGAATCGACCCTAATAAAATAAATTAATAGATTAGAATAAGATAAATATATCGAAGTGAAAGGTGGATAGCCTATTAGGAGGGGATTTCTTTCTGTCACTGTATCAAGCTTTGGTCAAATTCATTTCTTTTAACATGATTATAATATATTTCGCACTAGAAATTTATGAGAACATAAATATGATGGGGAACTAAGCAGAGTCCACCCATGCCAACTAGTTTCAGTTTGCTTTTGTTTACTACATTATGAGCTAATCAAGTTTTTCTATAACCATATAAAACCTGTACCGACTCATACAGATTTTTTTTTTTGTTGTTGGTTACATATTGTGTCAGTTTTAAATACTGATAAATTGGTATCTGAGAATTGTTGAGTTGGAGTTGCATACATCTCGTATATCGTGGCTGCGAATCGTCGCCGACTATGCGGTTTGTTTCTGGCTGGTGGAACTCAGAAATATCATTTAATGTGGGATATTTCACAGTTTGTTCTACCGGGAAAAAAAAATATTGTTCATAAATATTTTCGGTATTATTTTGCCCAGAAAAAAATTGTGAGCATGTTTTTTGCATAGAATACGGATATTTTCTGGCAACGTTGCTAACAGGAACTATGTGTAATATATAACAGGATTATTTTACAATGTATGATGCTATTTTCATTAGAACAACATTAGTTTATTTTAACTGTTTTCAAATTTTTTGTATTAAAAAAAGCATTCAATATATGTTATCTGAATATTGTCTTACGATCGTTGCTTCACGCATGAGAATATCAATATCACCGTAATTGCAACTATAAAGTTTTTATTCAAAATTTTACATAACAGTGAAATCACTGATTTGCTTAGCCTTAAGTTTAGTGAAGGATACTGCCAAATTAATGCTCCTTTTAAAAATGTACTAAATTTATTACGCTGGGAATATTTGATTTAGAATGTATTGTAAGGTGCTTTTTTTAGGGACTATTATGTGATATATTTTTATAATAATAGCAGTATTATCAAATATTTGCAATGGTATTAGAATTTATTTTACGACATTTGAGTAGCATTTGGTATTTTCATATTCCGGATGCAGATTCTATTAACACAAATCATCCATAATTTACTGCAATCATAAGAAACGTTGAAATTATTCTGCAATCTTCCAAATTAAAATGTTAAGATTTGAAATGCATTTTTTTTCCGTACAATTATTAATATAATATTCAGAAAGTTCTTAACACAGTACCGTAAAGCCTCTTACTGACAAAAATTTACAGAGCATTTCTTTAGTTTCTAATTTTAAATGTAATCTAGTAAAAAAAAAAAAAAAAAAAAAAAAAAAAAAAAGGGCAAATTTACTTAATACATATTTTATAACATGGGAGGCCAACCCGCATCCTGCGGGAGTTTTCTGTGGCCCGCGTAGAGACTAACGATATTTAAAGTTTGATAACTTTGGTTAACAGATTAAAAGTTAATAAATGTGTTCTGGCTTTTCGAAGCGGAAATACCTTTCAACAATTATGGTAGCTAAAGAATCAGATTGTTGTAATGAAATATTATTAGATCTATGATTCATTCATTTTATTGTTATTAATGTATGTATAGTCAAAAAATGTTCACTATGATACTGTTAATTTATGAATGAGAATAATTTAAATTAATCTATTCTGCTTCGAATTTTTACCCTGCCCTCTCCCGAAAAAAGTATATACATACATGATTCATACACTCACAAACGTATATATATATACATACACATACATGCATACGGTGCGTCCTACCTGATTAAAATAGATTTCCAATACGACCCACAAAGTGTTTCGGATTGGATAGGCCTGTTTTAGAAGACAATATTGATAATTCATAAATTTATCATAAAGATACACATATGGTTGCTTGCTTTTATAATCAAAGTAATTCCATGGTATTCCAAATACACCTATTATTATTATTCGTAGGGCATGTTAATGATAAAAAATTGTACTGTGCGTTTCATTAATTTCTCATTTTTTATATGCACTCTTATCAGAAAAAAAAGGATAATTTTTAGTATTAACTGTCAAATTAAACTAATACATATTTTAGAAAAAAATAAAACGAAATATTGGTAATTCATAAATTTACCTTACTTTTATTATCAAAACATATAAATGATTTCCATAGTATCCCAAATCTATATTTTATTCAATTGACTTATATATTTACGCATACTAATTAAAAAATAAAATAAAGAAGATGATAGTACATAGATTATCATTATAGTGAATAGTTTACAATCCGTTATAAATCACTTTATTATCTAACGATAGGGATGAAGTTATGATGACATACGTTGTTTCACCGCAGTTCGTTAAACTAGGTTAATCACGAATAAACGATCGTCGTGTCACAGTTCGATGAAATTTTGCTTCAAGCAAATCAGATATTATTTCGATAACAAGCCAAAATTGAGATGTAAAAGGGATCGATGGGGTCGGCAAAGACAATTTTAATACGTTCTAGTGAAGACTACCATGAAATATTGATGGTTTAGTTTAAGAAAAGAACATTTCATCGCATGATCAATTTAAATTTTAAAGTTAAAAATTGTACACGTAAAACATTTAATACGAATTTCGATTCCATATATAATGTTTTCATGTTTATATATTTATATATTTAAAACGTTTATTGCTCCAGAATTTATATCATAACGTTCAAATGAATTTTTGCTTAAATTATTAAATTTAATGATACATTTTACATAATGTACGCTGTTATGAATAAATGTACATAAAAAATTTCCCAGACAGCATCTGGAGTGTATGAACTCCAAACTAATTGTAATAAATATAACAGGTAAAATATATTTTAAGACTAAATTACTCATATTTTAATATCCACTGGTAAGGTAATAAAAATGTGTAAACTGAAAAATCAGTTATTGGACGTCATTAGAATGTTATCCAAAGAATTATAAATTTATATGTGTATATTTTCAACAATAATCACATTTTAAAATCGCATGTTCAATTCCGGATGCTTGAACTTTTAATATTTGTTAATATTCAAACCAATGTTTTATAGAATCATAACTTTATTGCTTATCTTAATTTTAGAAACATGTTATGCTACTTTTGAAGAATGTGACAGTTGTAAATCAATTTAAATGAACATGTTTACCTATCTATCTATGTTTCTACCAGCCTACCTCTCTCTCTCTCTCTATCTCTCTATCTATCTATATATATATATGTGTATATATATATATATATATATATATATATATATATATATATATATATATATATATATATATATATATATATGTATATATATATATATATACAGAGAGAGAGAGAGAGAAACATATAGTGTATGAAATCAACTGTGCTTAAAAATGACCCGATAAAAAAAAAAGACATTAATTTTCGCTTTTCTATTATGTAGTTTTATGGAACGGACAGAAGTAATTCTCATAGGAACATAATTTTATTAGCTGAGAACTAACCTGAATAAAGAAATGTGCGAGTAAATTAAAAAATATACGCATTCAGTTGTTCCTTCTGTTTGGGATCTCCATTGTCACATAATGATATACACACATATGTGCACATAGACTGAAAAAATCCTTTTGCTTTAAATGTAAAAAAAAGAGTTAGGTAATTTTGAAGTGTGTCACATTTTAATTTAATGAAAAAAAAAAAGTTATTTTTGAAATGTAATTTTTTTAATATTGATAAAGATTTAAATTTTCTTGTAAAATTTATGAAATTTATAAAATTTACTTCATTTTGATTTAAAAAATATTTTATTTATTTATTTATTTATTTTTTGCAGTATTTTAAAAAATATTGAAACAAATTTTGATATATTTTAATTTTACATATATTTAGAATTTTTAAAATGTACAGGAATTATAAAATAATGAATTTGAAAGTTTGAAGCTTTATAAGATTACACAAAAAATTCGCTATGGAGAAAATTTATTAAATTCCTATCATATTTTATATAAATTATTAAGAAAAAGACATTGTCATTAATTAAATTCATATTAATTAATTTTTTTTAATAATGCTTGTGTGGGAACGCATATAAAAGAAATACTCCATCGATTTAGGAATGGAATTTTTTCAAATTAAATAGAATTTAAATTTTGTGGTAATAATGCAGTGTTAGTAACCAAGCGGTTTATAAAATTTTAAAATTTCTTTTTACAATTTTAAGAAAAATCATAATGTAGAAAAAATATATATATATATATTTAACATAACAATCTCGGATATAAGACATTCTTAAAATATTCTCAATATACATAAAAATATTTATACTTAAGAAATTGATTAATCACCTTGAGGTTATGTATAATATGTTTGACATCTATGGATGCAATTGTACCATTTACATAATCCGATTTCAACGAGTCTAAATATTCTAAGACGTTTATTTATATATTTATATATTTATTTTGATATTTTGATGTAAAACATTAAGAAACCAAATACAAATGTGTTTTTTTTTATTTCATTATTAAAAAAGAAACCAGATTACACAGAAAATAAATAGAAACTTGTTTTAAGTACAATTATATACAAACTGCACCTATTTAAAAAGGTACGCTATATAAAATTAATTATTTCAACAGATTTATTTCTGCATTGAACATATTTATTGCTGAAGTCTTAATATTTAAAGGAGAGCGATGTTCTTTCACCATAAATCATCGCTGTGTAACACATAAATCAACAAATTAAGATAAAATAATTAATTTTTGTTACGCTAAAACTTGAATACAAACATTCATATAAAAACCAGAGCCAGGTAAAAATTAGGCTAAAGTGCAGTATTACTCCCTGCTTTGTCTGAAAGAACACGCTACTTGCGACGCCGTTCAATACAAGTGGTTACAAAAATAATAAAAATACATGGGGAATAACAGCGTAATACATGCCTTATATTGTATGTTTTTAATGTACCTCCAAATTGTAATTATTGACACTAGTGAATCCAGATGCTGATTTAGCTTTACGCTCACTTCGACTGTAGTTTTTGTTTAATTTTAGACATTACTATACACTTAAATACCCGTCCACAGTGGATCGAACAATGTAAAATAAAATTAATTAAACTAAATTGAATTAAATTAAATAAACGGACACAGGACCAAAACATAAACTATTAGGAAAGTGATTTTTGTAATGAAATGATTTAAAATAATGTCTACAAAATAGCAATATATATGTATTTTTGTATATAAACAAAAATGTATCACTTATATAAAGCTCAGAAAATAGAATTTATAATAATAGAATTGTGCTGTGAGCTTTTAGGATACTCAAAAGCGATCACACATAGCGCAGGGATTAATTAATGCAATAAATAATTTTAAATAGCATTAATATTTCCCTAAAGCATAATTTTCATCATTACTGACGCAGTTTTGTTTGAATTTTATATATGTCGAAAACAGTAGGTCGACAATTTTCATGATTTTATTGCTTTCTTCTTTTTTATGTAAAAGCGTACAAAAAGAGAGAATTATTGAAAACTGAATATGTAACTGACCGTTTAGTGGGCTATCAGTAGAGCAATTCTGTATTTAATAATAATTTACGCATTTCTATTCTACGAAAAAAAGTTAATATTTAAAAAATCTTATTTTTCTTTCATAACTACCTAATTATATTTTTAATAAGTGAATACTGTATTACTTTTAGAAGATGGACCTAGAATGATTTAAAATTATCAAAATATTTCTTAAGACATTTTATTTGCATTTTATTATGTAGGAAATATAAATACCTACACCTTATTTATTATCCGACTCTCTATTCATGCCTGCCTAGCATTATGTTTAATAATCTCTCAGCATGAAAGGAATGTTGAAAGAAAAAAAAAAAGAATTATATAAAAAAGTCTTGAAGTATTTTCTAGCAGTCAACTTCTTTCTTTCTTTCTTTTTCTTTTTTTTGTTAAGCAGAAGCGTTTGAAAACTATTTCAGAGTTTATTATTTTTATTCTATTTGTTGTTATTTTTTAACGTTTTTTATTACAATTTTTCTGCTTTAAAGTCAACATAATTTATGAATTATAATTTATGATAAAGTATATTATTTATTGAGTTTTATGAGATTACTTAATTATTGAGTTTGATGGACTTATACACTACTCGACAAAGTAGTAATAATATAAAGAAATGAAGAAAACTATGCTAGACGGTCATGTATAGGTATAAAACGGCGATAAGACGTTTAACAAAAAGCAATACAGAAAAACACAGTTTAGAGATTGCTGTTCTATCCCCAAAGAACTTTAATTTCAGAAAGTAATGCCTTGGTTTCACTGCATTGTGTCTTTTGAATGTATTCCAAGCATAGTGGTTCGGATTTAGGTTAGTGTATTAGTATTCAAGGACTATGTTTACAAGAAGAGATGAAATAGAACTTACTTTACATTACAAAAAAAGAAAAAAAAAATCTGGAGTGACTCCACTCGACTTTCCGAACATTGAGTAATTAACAGTTTTGTAGATAAAGTAAAGAAAGAGTAGTTGTTAAACATACAAAAGAGAGAAAACCATAATAGAGTGTTTGCGTATTTTTCTCCATCTATTACACGTTGTTTTATTTAACGCTACTGAACTTTCAGCCCATAGATCATAATGACAAAGAAATTTTCGTTGTGTCCCTGTAAAAACCTATAAATGTTAGATTCACCAAAATGCTTATAGTTAGTGCAACAGTGATTTATAATACTCATATAAATTTTCAGCTGAATTCAATAAGGCGTTTAGATGCTATCGTACTTTTAAAAATTTAGTCCCATAGGCCATAATGATAAAGAATTTTTCTTTGTGTCCCTGTAAAAAAACTGTAAGTGCTAGATTCACCAAAATCTATACAGTTAGGTCAACTGTGATCTATAACATGTGTACAATTTTTTTGCTCGGATTAATAAGGCGTTTAGACACTATCACATTTTTAAAAATTTGGCCCCATAGGCATAATGATAAAGAATTTTTCTTTGTGTCCCTGTAAAAAAACTATAAGTGCTAGATTTTCCAAAATCTATACAGATTGAGTATTTGTGATCTATAATATGTGTATAAAATTTTTGCTCAATTGAATAAGGCGTTTAGATGCTATCGCACTTTTAAGATTTTGCTCCCATAGGCCATAATGATAAAGAATTTTTCTTTGTGTCCCTGTAAAAAAACTATAAGTGCTAGATTCACCAAAATCTATAGGGTTCGTACTATGGTGACTTACAATATGTGTACCAACTTTCAGGTTAATCGAACGAAGCGTTTAGACGCTAGCGTGTTCACCCACAGACATACACACATACACACATACACACATACACACACACATACATACATCATCGTAAAAATAGTGAAAACGGACTCAGGGGACCTCAAAACGTATAGAAACATCAAAATCTCGAATTCGGATTTTTGACATGATTACAATACTTTCCTCACTATAGTGTTCGGAAAGTAAAAATAATCAACAATAAAAAAGCCAAGTTATGACATGCGTGTATCGTATTTCGTTTTTATAACAGTGGATCGCCAATGTGCTACCATGTAGGTTTGTGCGTCCACTTATGTTGACTCCAGGAAATATCGTCGGGCGACTTTGTCTGTTATGTAATATTTAACGAAAACATGTGGGTGTAGTGAGAGTTCTAATTAACAGGAAACTTCCACAATGATTAACAGGTTTTAACTGAACAAAACAACAGCAAAAATAAGAATAATAATGATAATTAATTCTCAACTGAAATAATTAATATTTTTAAACATTTTCTAATTTTAACAACGTTGATTTTGTATATATCATCATTAATTGCATTTTTATTTTTATTTTAAGATTTGAAACCGCTATTCATTTTTTATGATATTAGTATGCAGCTATTGATTTCATATACATTTTTCATAAATTATTTACTTAGAATTTTTAAAAGAAATGTATAATACTAAATAAAAAGTAATATGGGCTCTTTATTTAATATAAAAATTCTCTTTTGTAAATTGTAGAAATTAATTTTCTTACACATTTGTAAAGTAATTTCATATTTTTTGCCATCAACCAATATTTTAATATTTTCAATCACAGAATTAGCAAGTAAATAGAATATTCAATGTTTATTTAGTATAAATATATGTGTGTGTGCGCGCGCGCACTTGTGAATAATTTGTTTCTAATAATTTTGACTTCCTAAATCAACAGTGCAATACAAGTAGAAGAAGCATAAAAAACATGCTGAATTATATATACATACATATATATAATTACACCGTTCATTAGTTATTTTTAGAGTAAACATTGCATGTTTAAATAAACATGCTTAGTGAATTTTTTGGATTTCCGAAATTGAATTTCAAAATGAAACATTTAGTTCGATTTAAAATTTAAAATGTTTATAGAGATTTAGATCTTCAATTATTTCTGTTTTTCAATTTCGCTTTGACTGTTAGCTTTTACTTTTATGCAAATCTATTTATTTAAGAGGGATTTAAAAAAATGAAATTACAATTTACCTAGATTTACTCAGTGAGGATGACGTATGTAAATATTTTATGTACTAGAAAAGGCTTAAAATTTTTAATTTAATTATATTAGCTTTAAGAATTTTTCCATATCAGCATATCAGTTCAATGATTCTTAAAATAAATATTATTCAAAGCATGAATAAAAAAAATCTGTTCTGAATAATGCAAATATGTATTTATCTTTCTGGTGTTTAATCGTTGTTTATTCAATATATATATATATATATATATATATATATGTGTGTGTGTGTGTGTGTGTGTGTGTGTGCATATGTATATATATGTGTTTTTGTGTGTGTGTGTGTGTGTGGTATAAGTTATTTCCTCTATCATGATTGTAAATGTTTTATACAGTCGGTAACAAAAGTGTCCGAACACTAGCAAAAATTCCTACATAAAAAGAAAGCTTAATACAGTTTTGCTAAATAAATCCTTCTCGAATCCTGTTCTTAGACTGACAAAGAACAGTTTTCGACAAGGATTTATTTAATAAAGCAGTATTAAGTGTACTTTTTTTATATAGGGATTTTTGCTAGTGTTCGGACACTTTTGTTACCGACTGTACTTTTAGCTTTATTTTACTTTCTCATGGATTTTAATTTTCTGCAAATGTAAGATATCGAGCAAAATCCATAAAAGTGTAGAAAATCGCAAAAATGTAGATGTGTACTTTTTAAGAGTATTGTACGGCAATGAGTAATGGCTTTGAGCCAAAAAAGATTTTCGACTTTGTTTTATTTTATAAAATCTCGACATTGAATTTACATTAAATTTAGAATATCTGTCATCAAGAATTTCAAATAAGATTAATAACACATGCATTAGATTGAATTAGAATAAATTTAAACTACTCACCCCTCTACCAGCAACCGGGGCCAGATTAACACAAGAGCTCACTCAAAAATCTCCGAAATCCAATACAACTTTGTCGAATAATATTTATTGTTACATGATTTTCACTTACGTTATGTAAGTATGATGAGATTAAATTAATACGAATAAGATTTTATTATTTAGAATAAGTTCTGGTTTGAATGTTCAAGGCGCAACGCACCTCTTGAGATTTTCGTGAACGACTACTAAACAACCTGCTCAGAGAAGTTCAAAAAAGTTTAGTCCTGCGCAGGCTGGTATTCCTAAGAAAGTTTAATTTCATTATTTGGGGCTGCCATCCCTCTTTAAGGATAGCAGTTACTTTCAATTCAATACTTCCCTCCATCCTCCGGCGGGGGGGGGTGAGCATGGCAGACTGGCAATTCGATTAAGAGGTCTTTTGATGACTCCCGATGACGTCTTCAGAGTTACGATTCGCACGATTCCATCATCACCAGGATGTAAGTCCAGAATTCTGGTCATGTTCCACTATGCTGGCTGAGTACAGGGCTCCAAGACTAGGACGACCTGACCAGGATGCAGATGTGTAAAACCCGTTTGCCATTTTGCACTTGACTGCAGAGAAGTATGATAGGATCGTTGCCAGGTTCTCCAAAAATTTGTCTTAAGTTGTTGGAGGAGGGTCCATGTGGAAAATAAACTTGTACAAAATTTATTAGTATGATTATTAGATTGTTCAGGAAGCCGAAGAAGTGGAGCTCCAATTAGGAAGTGTCCTGGGGTAAGTACCAGATAGTTTTTGGGCTCGGTGGAAATTGGGACTAATGGGCGTGAATTTAAGCACGCTTCAATATTTGTGAGAATAGTATTAAACTCTTCAAACGATAGACAACTGCCTTTACAAGTTTTAAGCAAATGGAGTTTCGCCAATGTCACTGAAGATTCCCATAGGCCGCCAAATTTGGTCCCGTAAGGTGGCATAAAAGGCCAATGAATTTATCTATTTATTAGGTTGTTGTGAATGGCGTTTACTTTTGAAAGTGTCACTAGCTTTTTTAACTAGGCATGGGCACCAACAAAGTTGCGACCGTTATCGGAGCAGATGTCAGTAGGATAGCCTCGACGATTGATAAATCTTTGTAGGGAATTTAAGAAATGTTCGGTTGATAAACCACTAACTGACTCAATATGTATTGCCTTGGTGCACATGCAAATAAAAATACATATATAAGATTTGAGTCTTATACCTTTTCTTTGAAGATCACATTTAGTTTGAATAGGGCCTGCGTAATCAATTCCGACATGTTGTAATGGTCGACAAGGGTTGACCCTGGCACTGGGTAAGTCACCCATCATTTGCTGAATTGGGGTTGGTTGGACTTTGGCACAGGTGACACATTTTCGAAGCTCTTTTTTTACGGTTGATCTACCATCAGGAATCCAATAAGACTGGCGAATTACATTTAACACTAGGACGACACCTCCATGAAGACTATAAAAATGGTAATGTCTTATAGATGATGTAAAAGGGTGCTTTTTAGGTATTAATAAAGGATGCTTAGTGTCATATGGTAAGATCTTGTTTTTGTCAATTCTGCCTCCCACTCGCAGTAGATTTTCTGAATCAATAAAAATATTAAGAGATTTTAATTTACTATTGGTTGCAACGGGTTGTCCACGCTGCAAAAGGGCGATTTCTGAAGGAAAGGACCTTTGTTGGACGACGTTAATAACAGTTTTTCTAGCCTCTGAAATTTCTTGCACTGAGACTGGTCCCTTCAACTTTGTAGTGTTTCGAGTGTTTATTATAAATCGCTTAATAAATGCAACTACGCGAAAAAGTTTTGTACTCGAAGAAAATTTTGAAACCAAATCCTCTATCACGGAGTCATTCATTGAGTTTGACTCTATTAGTTCAGGGGTGCTCACAACTGTATATTGGGCTGATGTCGAAATCTTTGAATCGTGATCTGAGGCTGGGATCTTTTGCCAACTAGTTCCAGACCACCACAAGTCAAAGTTCTTTAATTTGTCTGGAAACAGCCCACGGGTTGCACAGTCCGCTGGGTTGTGTTTGCTTGGTAAGTGATACCATATAGTTGGGTCTGTCAGAGATTTTATTTTGTTGACCCTATGTAGGACATATGTGTTACATTTTAAGGATGGATTTAAGATCCAACTACGGGCGATTGTGGAGTCTGTCCATAGGAGAATTTCCAAAATTGGATAATTTAGCGAGCTCTGGACGACTGACAAAAGTTCCATTAACAATACAGCTGCGCATAGATCCAATCTGGGCATGAGTTTAAAAGGTGCTACTCGGGTTTTAGCTGCAATCAATTTTAAAGTTGAGTACTGACTTGGACGTATATAAATTACGGCAGCATATGCCTTTGTTGAAGCATCACAAAATCCCTGTATCTGGTAAATAGTTTTGGATTTCAAATTTAAAAATCTAGGTACTGACATGACCATAAAGGAGGTAATTTTTTCATAAAATTCATTCCACCTGTTTTGAAAGTCTGGTGGTAGAGAATCATCCCACCCAAGCTTTTGCTTCCAAACATCTTGTAGCAGCAATTTTAAATGAATAGTGGCAGGGGATAAGAAACCCAAAGGGTCGAAGATTTTTGCAATTACTGACAGTAATTGTCTTTTTGTTGTTACGTTTTCTTCAGTGCTAACTTTAACCTGCAATGTATCCGATGTCAAATTCCAGTTTAATCCTAAAATACGTTGGGATTGATCAGGCTTTAATGATAATTCATGGGTTGTTGATTTTAAAGGTTCTGGGACAAGAACTAGAGCTTCCACACAATTTGAAGCCCATTTTCGCAGCTTGAATCCCCCAGCATTAAATAAAGCCTGAAGGTCTGTTACCAAGTTTTGAGCGGCCTCAATTGATTCAGCCCCTCCAAGGAAATCGCCCATATACAGGTTATTACGGGCAGCTTGCACAGCAACGGGAAAATTGGTTTCCTCATCCATCAGTAATTGTTGTATTGTACGCAGGGCCAAAAAAGGTGTTCAGGCTGTGCCACAAGTAACCTTATTTAGTTTATACACTCGGAGTGGATCTGACACACTGGCCCTCCAAAATATTCTTTGAAAGTCTCTATCTGGCACTGCGATTAGAATTTCTCTAAACATTTTCTCAATATCGCTTGAGAGGGCGACTTTATTTAATCTAAATCTAATCAGATTGCTAAATATACTCGTTCGAATTTTTGGCCCTTTATGCATGTTAGAGTTAAGTGATTGGCGATTTGTTGTCAAGGCCGACGCATTGAACACTACCCGTAGTTTGGTGGTGCTACTATTTTCATTTATAACTCCATGATGAGGCATATAATAATTTGGTTTACGGTTAAGTTCTTCAGTTGGAAGTAGGGTCATATGACCTAGATCTGAATATTCGCACATAAACTGACAATATTCTTTTTCTAAGTTAGGGTTTTGAACAAATCGAGCTTCAAGTTTTTTTAAACATTTGTAGTGCACAGTTTGCACTTTCACCCAAATCTATCTCATCATGGAGGGGTAATTTGACAATATAGCGCCCTTCGGGGTTGCGCTTGGTCGAAGATTTAAATAATACTTCGGCCGGGTCGGCTTCGTCTTCACCACCCTTAGAAGATATTTTTGGCTCATTATCAAAAAAGGCATTCAAGTTCAAGCAGTGGAGAGTGTGACTACAAGTGGCTTCTGGCTGAATTCCAGTCTTTGAGATAGGGCCACATAGTAAATATCCAAGAGAACTGGGAATAGCTGAGTGTTCTCCTGATTTCCCGTGTACTGGCCTTCCACTAATTAACATTGAGAAGATGTCTGCGCACAACAGCGCATCTATCGGTTGTGGCTTGGAGAAATTCATGTCGGCTAATTGAAGATTTCTTATGTGAGGCCAAGACGTCGTTCTCACCCGGAAATTTGGCAGAGGGGCAGTAACCCTATTTACTACTAGTGCCTTCAAATTTCTATACTCGCACTGCAAATAAAGGCGTCTTAAAGTAAGACAAAAAAACGTCTTAAAATGGATTTCAGACAGGTAAATATCTTAAAATGATGCTCAGACATAATAGATATATTAATTTAAGACACTTTTGTGTCTTAATAAACTGGTGATGAAAAGAACTAACATAAAGTATCTTAAAAAAGCCTGATGTCTTAATATAAGACATTAAAAAATGTCTTAAATTCACTTCACATTTCATCGTTGACTATTAGTAGTGGCGCCATCTTTTAATGGAAATCAAAATCATCTTCATTGTCTCGTTTTTTTCATAGCAAGATGCAGGTTTATTTTAATAAAATGAAAATTTATTTTAAGAATTTTCTAACTTAGCAGCGGAAAAAAAAAAGTATTTTTTAAAATTGAAATTATAATCAAATATCAAGAATTTAAATCTCTTAAGACAAAATAAATAAATAAAATTTTTCAGTAAATTTTTTTGTTGATGAGATTTTTCTGAAAATCATTTCAAATGAGTAAAGCTAGCCGCTCTTATTTTACTCCTAGTTTGACACTTTTTCAATTCTATTATTAAAATGGTTACTTTTTATTTAAAGCTCGCTCATTTAATTAAATGAAAAAGATTAAGACGAACTTGCAGCGAAGAATATTCTATCGCTAAGAAAGCGAATTTCTAACTAATTTTACGCACAACTTGTATATAGCTGCTTTCTTTCTTTTCTTTCTTTTTTTTTTTTTTTTTTTTTTTTTTTTTTAAATCTCTTTTGATATAAAACTCTTTTCTTTAACTTTTTTACCTGTACCTAGACGTAAAACAAAACTTTTGTAGTTTTCATATTCATTTTTTTTTTTTTTTTTTTAATAAAAGTTTATAGAAAGAAATCATTTTTAAAACATTACAATCTTAGATTTTCATATATTTATTTATATTTTACAAAATTTTTACTTCTACAATTAAAATTTAATAGAATTAATACATATTGAGCTTTAGATTTAATCTCGATAGTTTTAAGGGAAAAAATTCCGATTATATTATAACACTACAATCCCTTCCGCGAATATTACATTCTTTATTACCATACATTTTTGTGTGAAATCGTGGCGCGATTGGCAAGAGCGTTGGTCTACGGTAGTGAATATAGTAGGTTCGACTCCAGGTGCTGGATTTTTTTTTTTTTTTTTTTTTTATTATACTTTATTTATGGTCTAGAATATTATAAAATATGTTTTAAACAGAAAATCAGAATCACCACATCACCTTTATTTATTTATTTATTTACTAAAAAGCCTTGAAATGGCAGATCTTTTAAGCCTAACATGGCGGTGTTTTTAAACATAAAAAGATGGCGGTGTTTTAAGACATTTACAGTGTCTTAATTTCAGATGCGGAAAGTTGTCTAAAAAAGTAAGACACTTTTTTTTCACTTAAAAAATGACCATCCGTTTAAGACACTTTTGTAACTGAATTTAAGACGTTTTCGTTTACAGTGCGTTAGCGAAATATGGCGAGAATGAAAACTCCGTGAAATTTAAATCAGTTTCTGCGCACATACCGTTTATCCCTACAAGTCGATGAGAAGTGCCAAACAGAGGCAAATTTAGCTTCTAAACGCATTCTTTTGTTATGAGACTATTTTCTGAGGCACTATCAACTAACGCCCGACATTGAATAATTTTACCGTTAGGTGACCTAACCTTTATAAGGGCAGTAGACAATAAAACCTTTTGTTGATTAAATTTTGAATTAGACTGTGCATTATTTGACACAGATGTAGTAACAAGTCCACCTCCCTGATCTGCAGAATTCTGTGTATAAATGTGCAGAAGAGTGTGATGTGAACCAGCACATACCTTACATTTAATATTAATCCTACATTGTCGCACTTGATGGTTAGCTCGCAAACAATTTTCACATAATGCTTATATTATTGCACAAAATTTAACAAAGTCCCAACAATTATTTTATTGAATTTGAGGCATTTAAACAATTGATGTACTTCAGAACAGGCGACGCATTTATTCACTTTGACTATTATTGAATTATTCACACTAGATTTTTTTACACTACTACCTTTTACTGGCTTCTTAAACATCCCTGGTTTATTTTCAAGTTTAGCTTGACTCGACGCCTTCCTTTCACTGAATGTACGAAACGATTATAAATCGGGAATAGTTTGCGTATTCTCTAGACTGAGCTCCCACGTATGCCTAACGGATGAATCCAATTTTGAAATAATGAAATTTATAAGAATAAGATCGCTAAGAGGATTCGATTCCAATCCGAGGATCGAAAAATTTCGCACCGCTTCGTTACAAGTATCTATTAAATGGAAAAACGATTTAGGATCATCCGCCTTTTTTACCTTTACCGAAAAGATTTTATTTATTTGAGTTATAGCTTATTGGCGTTTATTCTCATAGCGCTGACTAAGGATTTCCCAACAGTGTTTAAGATTTTCTGATTGTAAAGCAAATCCACGAATAAGTTTCGACGCACTACCTCTTACACACGATTGGAGGTATTGTAGCTTTTCAACCTCGTTAAGGCTGTCATTATCCAAAATAGATGATTTAAATAAATTTTTAAATGACAACCAAGATTCATTATGCCCGTAAAAATAAGGTATTTCAAGCTTACGGAGGCTAATATACGAATTTTCAGAAGTCCGTGGTTTGGTACGTGTATCATTATTTACATTAGGTATATTTTATTGCGATTTACTTTCTAATACTACTGATAATTCTAACAGAATGTCCCGATTTTTTAACACTTCTTCAAAGATTTCATCGTTTTCCTCTTCGGAAATAATTGTAACCATTTCCTCGAATTTAACTTCCAATGCATTTACCTTATCCTTTAGGATCTTTAATCTGGCTTGATCGCCACTATCACAACCATTGACTTTCGATTTTATAAAATCTATCTCCTTAATAACATTTTCAAATTTTATCGCTTCATTAGATTTTGGGAACAACGCGCTCTGTTCTACATCATTTGTTTTTGTACGACCTTTCCAAACCATTTTTTGAGCAAACTAATTACAAATAATTAAATTTAAATATGAATTAATCGATTGAATTAAATTATTATTCTGCAGATCAAGAAGTAAAGAATGAAAAAATAATGAAATTATGAAAAAATAATTAATAAATAAAAAATTAATTAATAAAAAATTAATTTATTTATTAATTAATTTATTTATTAATTAATTTTAATTAAGTAATTTTAATTATTTTTTTAATTAATTTTAATTAATTTTAATTAATTAATTAATTAAAATTAATTTATTAATTTATTAATTAATTAATAAATAATTAATTAATAAAAATAATTAATAAAATATGAATAATTATGAAAAAATAAGAACAAATGAAAAAGAAACAACACATATAAAATACTTTTTTTTTTTTTTACTGAAATAAATAATCTAATAAAATATTAAATGCAATTTTTGCATTGTCATACTTAAATTTATTCAACAATTATTTAATATGAATTTTTGTTTCTTAAATTCTAAACCGAAACTACTAAGTATACACCAAAACTTTGAAACCCAAAGTACCTTAAATTACGTTTTAACTTCACTTAAAGTTCTTATTCAGAGAATTTTATACGACGTAAACAAATATTTTTTTTTCAATTTTCAATATTTTTTTTTCTATTTAACGAATTGCAACTAATTATCTAATTAATAGATAATTGAAACTCCGTTTTCGGCGGACCACTATGGCTTAGAGCCAAAGAAGATTTTCGACTTTGTTTTATTTTATAAAATCTCGACATTGAATTTGATTAAATTTAGAATATCTGTCATCAAGAATTTTAAATAAGATTAATAACACATGCATTAGATTCAATGAGAATAAATTTAAACTTCTCACCCCTCTACCAGCATCCGGGGCCAGATTAACACAAGAGCTCACTCAAAAAACTCCGAATTCGAGTACATCTTTGACGAATAGTATTTATTGTTACATGATTTTAACTTACATTATGTAAGTATGATAAGATTAAATTAATACGAATAAGATTTTATTATTTAGAATAAGTTCTGGTTTGAATGTTCAAGGCGCAACGCACCTCTTGAGATTTTCGTGAACGACTACTAAACAACCTGCTCAGAGAAAAAAAAAAGTTTAGTCCTGCGCAGGCTGGTATTCCTAAGAAAGTTTAATTTCATTATTTGGTGCTGCCATCTCTGTTTAATGATAGCAGTTACTTTCAATTCAATACTTCCCTCCAAGTAATAAAATCTTATAAAATGCGTGTAAAACTATACAGGGTTCTTGTGACTTTAAAGATATTCTTGTAAAGATGTAAATGAGTGAGTACGAGGGAGAGTATGAGGTTAAATGAAAATGACACTTTATTTCTCTTAAGTAAAACATCATTTCATTCAACACAACACATCAGTTCTGCGTCTAAAGATATGTCAATTTTAATTCATTAATTTTCAAATCACAGTCGGTAACAAAAGTGTCCGAACACTAGCAAAAATTCCTATGTAAAAAAAATACACTTCATGCGGTTTTGTTAAACAAATCCTTGTTGAATCCTGTTCTTAGTCAGTGTAAGATCATGATTCGATAAGGATTTATTTAACAAATCCGTATGAAGTGTACTTTTTTTACATAGGAATTTTCGCTAGTGTTCGGACACTTTTGTTACCGACTGTATCTTCAACTACACTAGGACTACAACTACACTAGAGAAGAATAACAAACTAAACCTTACGATAACTTTCAATCAAGGACAACTACTATCTTTGCTTCCTACACGATGATAATTAACTGATAATAATATTTTTGTGACTTCCTTCACGAAATCAGCTCTTAAAAGTACAATCTCTGCTTCGCATTTACTATTTTCCTTCCAATTTATTTCCCATCTGTTTTTCCCCCTTGTTCCACTCGAAACAGCTGGAATCAAGCAATTCATCCTCTTGGTGAAAATCATGGATAACAGTTGGATGTGTATATATAATATATATGGATCTTCATAATGCTTATTAATAAATTTATCCATCATTTTGTTTCAAAATAAATTATACCTTAAATTATGTGGCATTTGAAATCAGGCTGCACTTGGAAGTTTGAATCAAGATAACATTTGAAATAAATAAATAAATAAATATATATATATATATATATATATATACATTTGGTAACAAATGTGTCCGAACACTAGCAAGAAATCCTATGTAAAAAAAAGCAGAGTTAATACTATTTTGTTAAATAAATCCTTGTCGAATCTTGTTCTTAGTCATTGTGAGAACATGATCCGATAAGGATTTATTTAACAAAACTGCGTGAAGTGTACTTTTTTTACATAGGAATTTTTGCTAGCGTTCAGACACTTTTGTTACCGACTGTATATATATATATATGTATATATATATATATATATATATATATATATATATATGTATATATATATATACGTATATATGTATATATATATATATGTATATATATATATATATATATATATGTATATATATATATATATATATATATATATATATATGTATATATATATATATATATATATATATATATATATATGTATATATATATATATATATATATATATATATATATATATATATATATATAGTGGAAAAATTATCCACACGATAACTTCTTAAATAATTCCCAAATCTGATCCACTGTTGGATTGAGGATTTATCTTACAAATATTTTAGTTGAGTTTATTAAAGAAGTTATTCGACAATACGCGTATAATGATCTCATTGGCTTAAATTTTGATGCATACATATATCATATGAGGGTCTCCACGAAGTATATTAATGAACTTGATACGCTATTTTGTTTTAAAAATGCTGATGCATTAAATTATTGGGTCCTCTTGAAATCAGGCTTTAAGTTTGAGACAATGGAAGGTCGCCATAATTTGAAAATTGAGCTGTATTCCAGCGACTCCCGGTGAAGTAATAGACTGGAGATGAGTATGTTCCACGCAAATGGTTGACGAAGTTTCAGATAAAGTCAGAATGATTTTGCTCCGGCATAGAGCTGCAACGGAGAAAGTAACTTACGGAGTGTGAAGTGGATATTAACAAGTTTTGAAGTTTTGCTAAGTGTAGTGATTGGATGCGGTTGAGTTAAGAATAAATATCGAAGTATTTTTGGTAGAAGGTGTGGTGTTGACGTTATGTTGACGATTTCTGATCTTATGCTAGCGCTAAGTTGTCATTTTGTGGAGATTGCTAATTTTGACGTATAATAGAGTATCACTGCGTTAAGGATAAAATGAGATTTGTATGAAGGAATTGCCGCGCAAAGAGAATCCTGCCGACAATCCTTGAATGAGCGTAGTTCAGTCGATCGACTGGGTGCAGTTTTCATCAAGAGTCTACTATTCCTCCTGGGTGAGATAAATGCTTTATATTTCTGTAAATTGTTCGCCCCCCCCCTCCCCCGACTTTGAATTTAAATAAAAGCTATATTTGTATTTTACATTCAAGTCTCGTGTTCTTCTATTACCTATTTAGTTATACAATTAGTTAAATAAAATGGAGTCTGTAACCACTCACACTTCACAGTGGCGGCGCCCTAATCTGTTCGACTCACCTCTCCCCCGCTAGAGTTTATTTTACAGGTACAAATAATGTAAATGAAATCTTTACTGAGCTTGAAGAATATTTTGAACTGTCTAAAATTGAATATGCAGACTGATTTAATCTTCTGAAGTATTCCCTACAGGGAGACGTAAAACTTTGGTTTGACAATTTCGCCTTTCGTGCTCTTGGCCAAAACCCTACATACGTTGACTTAAAGCTTAAAATCAAAAATACATTTTCTCCAATTACTGATGCGGCTAGATTGCGCCAAGAGCCCTACACGACTAAAATGCCGTTTTATGATAAGCCCACTACCTTTTTATTACGTAAACTGGTTATAATCAAGCAACTGGACTTAAATTTATCCTTTGCTGCCGTACTTGAAATTATTACCCTCCTCTTTACTATTTCTATTCAGGGTATATTTAGACGTTAAACCTGTCACTTCTTATGATAGTCTGTTTCAAACCCTGGCAAAGTACCAAGAAAGGCATTCTAAGATATCACAAAATAACTTTTATCGCCAGCGGGATAATATAAATGCTCAAAATGCAAGGCGTTAAAATTTCGCCGCTCCTCAAAATGATAATTTCAATCGACCGCAACAAGCTCCTAATTTTCAACAGCCAAGACGTAGTACTAACTTTTCCCAGCGAAAAAAACAGCAACGTACATGAACCTGAAAATGCTGCACGGAATCCAACGAACTCTCATAATAGAAGAGTAAATTCTATCTTCCTAAATACCATTGCTATTCGTCCACTGAACTTACCTCACTTAAATTTTATCCTAAATGATGTTGTTATGCCTGCATATTCTGACACAGTAGCCGAACGATGTTTTTTTATCTTATGATATTTATGTTAAATATTTCTTCTTTAAACCATTAAATCCTATTCCTTATAATGTAATTACGACACAAGGCGAATCCTGTGTAAATCGGGTAGAACTATATTTAAAAGTAAAATTAAACAAATTTAAAGTTATATGACCCTTTTATGTAATCGACAATCTCCAATATCCGTGTATAATCGGCCTAGATTTAATGAAAGGACACAATTTTAATCTTAATTTCTGTAGCAAATCTATATGTATTTCCGAGACTAATGTGCAAGTTGCACCGAGCGAGCGAACTATTCCTTTAGAAGAAAATTACACTCATTTAAATCCTGCTTCTAAACCTGCCTGATAAATATCAGTTACCCATCAATTTAAAAGCGAATGATATTTAACTAAATGTTGCTGCTAAACTTCTTTTTTGTAATCGTGATTCAAATGTAAGTTTTAAACCTGTACAGCCAACCTATATTTATCTATTCATTTAAGTCAAAACGATGTTCAATTACGTGCTGTTATTAAGCCTTTCTATGTTAATGAATCAAGTTTATGTTTTACACCTGTCAAGTCGACAGAGTCATATATTTTTACTGAAAATGATGTAATTGAATATGTAATGTTAAAATATTTCAAACCTTGTTCACATAACTGTGCTTCTGAAAATTCACCAACCACTTTCAAAGAAAATGTTGTAGTTGAAGGTGATAGAATAAAACGTCTCCACGTTAGTACGCAATCTACTATCGGTGAACCTGAGAATACGGGTTCAGATGTTTTTTCACGAACCATTCTTAGCAACTCTTTTTTAGACAATACAAACAATGTTAACTCTCTTCAAGGGCATAAAAACATTTTTAAAATGAGAATTTTTAAAGAGAGAACTGAAACTTCTCCTGACATTCTGGGCAGCGACAGTACACCGGGTTCTAACCCGAGGAAAATTCGTTTTCGACTCCCAACCTCGTTCAACAAGCCTCGAGCCCGACGAGAGCAACGACCTTTTACCCGACGAGAGCAACGGCCAGCATGACCAAGAGGCTTCATCTTCCTGGATGTTACAGATCCAAACATAAATCTGGTGATACCCTTCAATATTTCTTTTTAAAAGGTGTATTAATTCTATCGAAGCTGCACCAACATGTTCGACATAGCTTAAAGCCTTTTTGGCCATTCCTTTTAGACATTTTTACAAAAGCATGGACTTTCTTAAAAAAAAAAAAAAAAAAAAAAAAAAAAAAAAAACATGAACTTTTGAACTCTGAAATTCATGTTAAGCTTTTATGTCACCATTTTTGTTCTGTTCTATTATATATTTTCTGTATGTATGATAAATTCTATTCTTTTATTAACCTCTTTTAGAAATATCCCCTCTTTATGTGTATATGAATTATGTATCTGTACTTTAAAATGAAAACTTTTGTATCGACACTAAAAGTTTGTAAAAATGTATATCTTTTAGAGTTGTATTTTTTTTATTTTTTTATTTTTTTATTTATTTATTTATTTATTTTGGGGGGGGGGGGTTATGTTCATTGAAATCAGTATTAACTCTTAACAATAATAAAACTAACAGTTTAGTTTTTTTTTCGCTATTGCAATAGCCAGGATGGGAAGGATTATTATGTATAAGCTAATTTTATGTCTTCAGAGACAAACTCTCTCGAATATCTGTCTGCAAGCCGCAGTGTACCTTCGCTTATTTTTATTTTTTTCTCTAAGAAGTTTTGTATTCTAGACATATTCTGGTGCGATTTCCTGGACGTATTTTGATGAGATTTCCTGAACGTTTAAGTATCTCCTTGGCTGTTCTGAACATAAGACTGAATGCCGACATAGTCTGCGGGCCTCAGTACAGTACCTCATCTAGCCAAGGCCAAACAGATCCTATCCTCAAGTTACGTAGTCACCAGTTGGAACCTCTTTGACAACACACCTATTTGCCAGAAAGCTGAAGCCAGTAGAACTTGCCTCCTACTATAGCCATTCTTTCTTTTTTTCATGAACTTTTTAATAAAATTATCCTATATTTATATCGCATTTTGTGCAAAGCGACATAAGTCAAAACAAGTTCAAGGATAAAATTTGCTTTCCTGGCTTAACAAGGAGACGTATGTAAATACCTTTTGTAGTAATCACCCCAAACTCAATAATATATATATATATATTTTTGTAGTTCCGGAGCTTCCGGCAGTAAACGTTCTCAATTAACCTAAAAATAATCTTTCTTCTTTTTCGGAGTCAGCCAGTTTTTCACCCAGGAACATAACTACAATACTTTTTTTTTTTTTTTTTTTTTTTTTTTATTACTCACCCTATTTTCTTAAGCAGCAATCATTTTATTGCTTTTTAACTTAAACTTTCCCCACATTTCTCAAATATACTTCTTAAAACAAGTTTTAAAGTTGTAGATGAACGCTGCTCTCAAGGGAATATGTGTTAGATTAGATTGTTGATTGGAATAAGTATTAAACTTCAAAATTCCTCGGGTAAAACCAGTTGGGTATTTTTCCGACGAAGTTTTATTTTATTTTTTTTATTTATTTATTTTTTTTTTTTTTGGGGGGGGGACTGTAAAGTTTTGACAATGGTAGGTCGCCACAGATTTAAAATTAAGCTGTATCCAGCGACTCCCGGTGACGCAATAGATGGGATATTAGGATGTGCGACGCAAACGGTCGATGAAGTTTCAGATAAAGTCCCTCGTAGCGCACTTGCCCAGAGAACATCCTTAGGAAGTTCATAGGATTTCCCTTTTATCCACAGAACACCCTGGGGACTCTTTTCGGAGACGATGTGCTGCTGGGGGTCGGAATGATTTTGCGCCGACATAGAGCTGCAACGGAGAAAGTAACTTGCGGAGTGTGAAGTGGATATGAACAGATAATAACAGGAGACTTGGCGTTGGAACCCGAATAAACTACTACGTCAGAAACGCCAAAGAAAAATATTTTAGATGCATACAGCTGTTTCGGTAGACTTAAGCGTACCGTCTTCAGTGCAAAAAGCACTGAAGACGGTCATGCATCTAAAATATTTTTCTTTGGATATGAACAGGTTTTGAAGTTTTGCTAAATGAAGTGAATGGATGCGGTTGAGTTAAATAAATATCGAAGTATTTTTGGTAGAAGGTGTGATGTTGACGAGGTGAGATCTATACTAGCGTTAAGCTATTAGTTTGCGGAGATTGCTAATTTTGACATATAGTAGAGTATCACGGCGTTAAGGATTGAACGAGATTTGCGTGAAGGAACTGCCGCGTAAAGGGAATCCTGCCGACAATGCTTGAGTGACCTCAGTTCAGTGGATCGACTGAGAGCAGTTTTCATCAAGAGTCTACTATTCTTCCTGAGTGAGAGAAATGCTTTATATTTCTATAAACTGTTCACTTATTTAGTTATTTGATTGACTTCGAAAAAGGTAATCTTCACCCCTGACTTTAAGTTTAAAGAAAAGCTATATTTGTATTTTACATTCAAGTCCCGTGCTCTTCTATTACCAATTTAGTTATCTAATTAGTTAAATAAAATGGAGTCTGTAACCATTCAGACTTCTCAAGGCTGCTACATGAAAACTTGTCATTTTGAGAACTTTAAAAATTCTGAATTAATTCGAAACAAAGTTAGTCAGTTAACACATCTTTATTTCAGTAATATAAAGAATTGTTAAATATATATATATATATATATATATTGTAAAATATTCTTTTAATTTTGAAATACATGTGTAGTAATTAAAGTAAAAACAAATTTTAAAACATAACATTTTAGTATTAACATCAAATAGTAAGAATAATTAAAACTTAAAGATAGTTTTAATTTTTTATACATGGGAAATAATAGTTAATTAGAATTTTAACTAGTAGTTACTTTTCATTTTGTTCTAAAGTAATAATTAATGTAATTACTAAATTTCAGATTTGGATTTAAGGATTTTCTATAACTTAGGTTATGTATGAACAAAAATCCTTTCTTTAATTTTGTTTTTCTGAAATATTTGCAATTACTATTTGTTTACTATAATAAATGCCATAAACATAGACTAATACTGACGTACCTTGGGTAATAAAATGTCTTGGTAATAAAATGTCTTAGAATGCCATAGTTTTATTTCATGAATTCACAGAAGTCTGTGTAGAATTTTAGTTCATAATAAAATGCAAAAATTTTATCCTATTGTGGATTAGTTCATTTAACTTTTTCGACATCAGAATTTGCTCAAAGTTGCTGGATGGAATCATGCAGAAGAAAATTGATATAATCTTGAATGAAATGCAAAATTCATTTATTAATTGTTGGATTGATTGAATATTTTTATATCCATTACATTAAATAAATATTTCATCCATTTTTATTTATTTATTTTTGCGCATACTGTCTACCAAATTGGACAAATTATAGCACTTACATTTTATCAATGATATCTCAAGCTTTTTTTTTTTTTTTTTTTTTGAGAAATTTTCACTGTTAACTCCATTCGAATTTCAGTAGGCAACAATGGGTTAAAATATTTGGTGAATCATGACTCATCGTGCACAAAATGTAACATCCTGTTTGTCGTCTCCATCATAATTAGAAGAACGTGTTTACGTTGACATTGAGTTATGGTACTCATTAATGGATTACGAAAGATTCGGTAATATTACTGTCGCTATATTCACTCAAATTATTAATTTGCATTACATAAATAGAGTATTTCGCATTTCAAAATTTAGTAAAATTAAATATTTTGTTCTTTTAATAAGTCACAATATAGAATGATTTCAGTAGGAAAAAACACAAAATGTAATAAAAATATGCGCTTTTAAAAGGGTCATTTGATATCAATTTTATAACCTGTATTTCTTGCATTTTTTTAAATAAAGTATATATGTATGCACTGTATTATACTTTATTTTTTTTTCAATTAATACAGCCATACAGTTTCAGAAACCTTGCTATATTGTAGCTCTTACTGAAGGAATGTATGTGCCCTGAAGGTGGAATACCTCTAGTTTGATAATTTTCTAATGCTTATTTCGAAATTGATTTGTTCCTTTTTTTAAACTTGTTGGTTTCTTAAATATATATATATATATATATATTCGTTTCTGATTTTTTTTTGTTGTTGTTGTTATGGAAAAAGGTCATTTTATATTTGTTTGCATGAGTGGGTATAATAAATAGTAATTATCGTAATTATGAAATTCAGATTTAATCACCAATAACGGCTTTAATTATTTATTTATTAGAATGTGGCTGGTAATAATAATGTATATCCTGTTTGCTACAATGTATCTTGATAAAAAACTATTTTTTTGAATTTTGAACAACGTGTGTTTTGTATCTTAAAAATTATAAAGACTTACAATTAAAACTTAATATATATATATAAATATATATATATATATACATACAGAGAGAGAGATGGATAGATAGATTATATATAGTTATAGACATAGATATATAGCTATAGATATAAAAATAACTTATTACATATATATATATATATATATATAACACAATAGAAATATCACCTTATTTGCATGCAACATTCATTCTGTGCCCTTGAAAAAGTAATGATGATGTATGTTTTAATATCAGGATGCTCAATTTTTAGTAATCTTTAATCAATTCTTCTTCTAGTTCTTCCTAGGATATTTGGTTTCATATACTGTAAGATTTTTAAAGGTTTTCATTCAGTGTACACACACACACACACACATATATATATATCAGTCGGTAATAAAAGTGTCTGAACACTAGCAAAAATTCCTATGCAAAAAAAGTACATTTCATACGGTATTGTTAAATAAATCCTTGTCGAATCCTGTTCTTAGTCAGTGTATGAACATGATTCGATAAGGAATTATTTAACAAAACCGTATGAAGTGTACTTTTTTCACATAGGAATTTTTACTTGCAAATATTCCTATATATATATATATATATATATATATATATATATGTGTGTGATTTTTTATAGCTGAAATCACACGGCTAAGTGCTAAATTGTAAAGATTTCAATGAAACCTTAATTTCATAATAAATAAATTAATACATTTTCTCAATTAATTTTAAAATTCGTAGAAAATTCGAAGACATAAAAGGAAAAAAGAAGAAAAAAGAAAAAGAAATTCTCAACTATTTCTGGAATTTTACTCATAAAGAGTTTTGCACTTTATGCATGAAAAATGCATTTATCTTTTTTGTGTTCTTTTTAGCATTTTTAGAATTCCTTTCACACCTAGAGGAAGTTAAATATAATGCTGGGAAGTCAGGATAAAAGATGTGAATTACAAAGGAAAGTTTTGGAACCTAATAATTGTTTCGCAGAAAATTGCGTGTATATTTTTCTTAAAGTATTTCTTTAATATGAATACATTTTATTCTATATTGTTAAATTTTTGTGAGTTAAGATTATAAAAAAAATATTAATGTTAATATGTGAAATTTTGTCAAAATTGTATTCTAATTTTAATATCAAAAGTCCCGTAAATAATCTAAATTCGCCATATAACGTTTATATTTCATTAAAAGACTTTATCAAAATCTCATAATAAAACTACATTCATCATTTAACATTTGTTCTCTGTTAAAAGACACTTTCAAAACATGCAGATGTAAAAAATTATATTTAATTAAAAACTTATTTACAATTTAAATGCATTTTTTTTATCGCTTCGATTAACAAAGCACCGAAAAAAAAAGTTCTTTATAATCTTGTTCTTGAAATGTAGAACAATATATATTACAGTATCTTACAGTTATAGACGAATTTACGCTTAAGTCAGAGGGGAAAAAGTTTGAAAACAGCTTTCATAAAAAAGTCTGAAGGAGTTATGCCATGTCATAGAACAGTAATTCAGGTGTGGATCTATTGAGGTCGTTTCTCGGAAAAGAAGAGACCGAAGCAGCTTGTAGAAGAAAACAGGATAAGTCAGTATGACGGTAACTCTTTGTTTTACAAAATAGACTTTTTGACTGTATACCTGACACATTATTAGCTCTTTACAAGTTTTCTACTAGATGCATGCAATTTAAAGCCTTGTGAATATCCGTATGCTACCTCTACAAATTCTTCTGAAAATTTTGACGCCTTGCCGAACTATCCAGTTTTCATCTACAAGCCTCTCCATTCTCTTCTTTTCCGAGCAACCACCACAAATGATCCACATGTCATGACGTTATCTCTTTATTACCGAACATAGATCCAAAGAATCTTATCCTGCTCTTAGTCAAAAACTGACTTTTTTGTGAATGACATTTTCAAACTTTATTCCCTCTAGTCCAAGTGTGCTATTGCCTAGCACAGTCAGGTTCGTTTCACACAAAAGCCGGATCGTAGAATCGTTAAAAAAATAAAGTAGAAGTCTTTACTTCAAAATAATCAGGATACACATCATTTTAGTACTGTGATTTATTAATGCAGCAATATAATATTCAGGTTGCAGTCACCTATAACTTTACATTTCATTCCTATATTCGTAAGCAGATACAAAAATTCTATCCCCATCAACTAGACAGAGAGGGAGGAGGACCTCAAAAATTTACGTCTACTTAGTACTTGATCAAAAGCGAAAAGATACACTAAATCTGCTAGCCACAGATAGCTTAAAATCGCAACCCCGGAGATTGGCATCTTTGAAATGCAGCCAAAAGAATGCCAAACTGTTTCTTTGTTCTTCTAAGATATTCATACTAAATTTTGAATATAAAAAGTTCGTTACAAATATTAAATCGATTTGACATTGAGAAGCCATGCCAAATGACCTTCAACTCTCAATGAACAAAGAAGGCGACGCCCAGACTATCGAACAACCCTATAAATCTATTTTTAGAATTATAATGACCCTCTTGAAATAATAATAGGTTTTTTAACATAAACATACAAGGGTAATAAACATGAAATCAAATGCTTGTTTTATTTTATTAATAGCTGTATATAGTAGAAATATGTTGATAACGGCTTTTTAAATTACCCTCTGAAAATAAATAATTATGGCTAAATAGATTTAATCCATCCGGGGAAAATGTATACACATACTATTTTTCACAAACCCCAATATAAAAATTGCTTTATTTTATTCCTAGATCAATGTGTTTTTAACGATAGAAGAACAAAGAAATGAAAATTTTGATTTAAAAATAAAACGGGAAATTCTCTATAATTAATTACTTGAATTAGATAAATTTAAAAAGATTTATTTTATATAATCTATATTAATCCCTCCTTTTTGTTATATATTAAATTTGGATAAATAAATAAGCTTTTAAAGGACATATGTGTGAGAACACTCACACACCAAGCTTAACTTCATCTGTAACTGTAATGTACTGTGATATATATCGA
This sequence comes from Salticus scenicus, assembly GCA_963930645.1. Classification (NCBI taxonomy): domain Eukaryota; kingdom Metazoa; phylum Arthropoda; class Arachnida; order Araneae; family Salticidae; genus Salticus; species Salticus scenicus. Next base: position 93,137,808 of record OZ005654.1, read on the forward strand.
ACTGAACTTCAAGAACAAGATTGTAAAAAATGTTTTTCCAGATAAAGCTTTGCTAAAGTGAAAACATTCGAAACAAATATGTCTTATTAGAAATTTTTAAATTATATGTTTTAACTAGTATCTCTTTCTGAGAGGTGATGACTTTTATATATCGTTTAGTTAAATTTTAGACTGTGATAAAAACTACTGGATTAGTTAGTCATTTTTTTCTATTTTCGAAAATATTTTATATAATGCTAATGGTCATTGTTTAAAATTTTATAGGTATTTTTATAGAAACTTATGTGAATGCTTATTTTTATGTTTTTTATGAGAAAGAGTTAGTTCTAATATAAAATTGTTTATATTTATTAATGGTCTTTTAGTACTTTTTTATACGTTTTCGTAGATATACACTCCTTCTCATAATTATAAGGACACCCGTTTTTCTATATTAACTAAACACTGAACACTATTATTTAAACATACATACTTTTTATTAATTTGAATTTCATTAATAGACGATATTTAAAAACTTTTATCGTTTTTCTATCTCAAAAAACTTTAAATACGGTCAAAAAACGAATTTCAGGTGTTCACAATTATAAGGACAGCTCGAATCTTAGTATTTTTTTTTCAATTATGCTTTAAATTAATATTTTTTGGGGTTACTTTTTAGGGTGAAACAGTCAGAAGGACAGCTCGAATCTTAGTATTTTTTTTTCAATTATGCTTTAAATTAATATTTTTTGGGGTTACTTTTTAGGGTGAAACAGTCAGACATTCTCTCTGGTATATATATATATATATATACATATCTTCTTTAATACTCAGTTCCAATACCATTTCATACAGCATAGATGATATTCTAAATACATTTAAACTATTTAAAATTACTTTTCACTTGCATCCACTTTTCTAATATGATAAGCTAAGATTTTTTCAAATTTTAGACCACGGGAAAGGCAACAATACAGAAGTTTCTTTCTTCAAACTATTTCCTATTGCTCTAGAAGTAGAGCAATGTTGAAAAAATTATTATTACCCCCCAAAATCTAACAAAAATCTGAGAATTCATAGTTTAAAATTTGCGGATATTCTCTTGATGTTCATAATAATAGAAAAAATTACTAAATTCATTTTGCCTTCAGTAGAAACAGCTCCCCAGAGCACCATAGTACCACATTTAAAATGTCCGATTCATATCTGCCTTTAAAAAATCTGCTCTGTCTTTCGCTATCTTCAGATCGAGCCAGTAACTGTTAAAACCATTTGATTAATCAAGAATAAAAAATTTTTCATCCGAAAATGCAACATTTTACCATTTAATATTGTCTTTCTTCAAATTTAACACAGACGTTCTTTCCCCCATTAAATGATTATTGATTATTACAGGTTTTTTATTAATTTTAACATATTATTAATTATTTTAAACATGCATATATGTGGACCCCAACCTTTCGTTAAAAATTACGAGCAAATTCAGCAGCAGTCATTATGAGTAGAACAGTAAGATGAATTATGAGTCTTCGATCTCTGTAAAACATCTATGATTTTGCATCAGATCTCTCTCCGATCGAACCAGCAAGTCAACGTTGGATCACATTTCGTTCAGCAATTTTCGATATTCGAATTTCATTAGAAATTCGACGGATTGAAATTATCATTCCACTTAAAAAACACATTTATCATACTTCACTACATGAACGTTCTTTTTTTCGAGGAATTATCAGTAATGTCCGTCCAAGAAAATTTGAAGGCTTATATATGAATTAATCTAGCCCAGTAGTTAACAAATTCGCATGTCAACTGTAATTTATCCGCTAGTAAGCTAAATAAAACGAAAAAATCTTGATTGTCCCTATAATTATGAACATCTAAAAACGTGGAGAAAAAAATATTTTGCACTATTTTTTATTAATTTTGTTTCATATTAAAAAAATTATAGCAGTTTTGGTTTTTAGAATACTATATATATTAAGTGCACTTAATATAATCTTGTTCACAATTATATTTACATTAGTTATTTCAAAATATAAAGTGTCCTTATAAATATGAGAAGGAGTGTATACTAAGGATTTAATTTTAAAATCGGAAGTAATGGAGGTTTGATATATTTTTTGTATTTAAAAATTAGGTTAGTTAAAGATTCATAGGATAATACAAATCGTGATACAAAGTTAATCTTCAGTTTTAAGGTTACTTGTTAAAGTTTTAATTAAAATTTTATTACGAAAGTTTTATATTATTCTTTATATTAAAACTTTTAAAAAATATCTTATTTATTATATTCCTAGAATTAGAAACATTTGCATTAATTGCAATTGTTTTCAATTTACATTCTGCAAATTTTTGACACTGTGGAATTAAATATTTATCCGTCCTACAGTCGGTAACAAAAGTTACCTAACACTAGCGATAATTCCTATGTGAAAAAAGACACTGACTAAGAACTGGATTCGACAAGGATTTATTTAACAAAACCGTATGAAATGTACTTTTTTTTTTACATAGGAGTTTTTGCTACTGTTCAGACACTTTTGTTACCGACTGTACGCGTTAATTGACATCTGTAAATGATAATGTTTACGTTTGACTACCACCTTCTTAGGTTTTAACAACACTGTCAATAAAATTCTGTAAATTAATTGAACTGTTTATCCAGAGTCTCTGTAAATTTACAACAATTCTCAATTAAAAGTAAATAATTAAGATTCTCAATCTTTATTCTGTATTTTTTCTATTTTTAAAATTTAATTTCTCAAAAATATATTAAAAATGAAAATTTCTGCTAAGTCACTGATATATTTTGTCCAGTATTTAATAAAATGAATATTAGTCATAAAAATTCCTATCAGGTAGGTGATATCGTGCGGTCCCAGGTAAAAAAATCAGCAAAAAACCTTTAAAAAAAACCTTCAGGAAAACTGCAGGTATTTCGGACTATAGCCTACATCTTTTTTACAGGTAAAAAACCTGCACTTTTCCTGAAGGTAAAAAACCTGCAGTTTTTCTGAAGGTAAAAAACCTTCAGGAAAACTGCAGGTATTTCGGACTATAGCCTACATCTTTTCTACAGGTAAAAAACCTGCACTTTTCCTGAAGGTAAAAAACCTGCAGTTTTTCTGAAGGTAAAAAACCTTCACTTTCCCTTTTATTTGTCCGAAATACCTGCAGTTTTCCTGAAAGTAAAAAAACCTTCATTTTTCCTTTTATTTGTCCGAAATAACTGCAGTTTTCCTGCAGGTAAAAAACCTGCAGTGTTTCTGGAAGTAAAAAAACCTCCATTTTCCCCCTTTAGCCTGTCATATATATCTGCAGTTTTCCTTAAATTTGTTCCAGAAATAAATTTTCTTACATATAAAAAAGATCTAAGCAGTTTTCTTTTAGGTATAAAGTTGTTGTACCTAATCTGGGTTTGACTTTTAGTATCCATTGTAATATATGAAAAACAAAATATTTGCAAAATTTTATTTACTTTTATGTAAAAAAAAAAAAAAAAAAAAAAAAAGTTACAGAACCTTTAACCAACAATTTTATATTTAATAATATCAATTATATTTCTTTAAATAAAGTATAGGCAGTCATTTGAAATAGTCATAGTATTAAAATAAGTGGAATTTTTGTGTGAAAAGATTACATAATTTTGTGTACGGTAGCTAAAGCTTAATAAAATGTAACACCTGCATGAAATATGTACGAAACTTTGAATAAACATCATAAAGCAGAAGAATACTCACAGCAATTGCTTTGTAAAACAAGACTTTTCATCGGGGAACAAAAAAGGCACAGTGGTGAGGTTCATTCTGCTTCGTTTGCAGCACTCATATCTACTTTATTCCCTTGAGAAATGACATTTTTATTTTTTTTTTTGGCTTAAAACATTTGTTGCAAGCTCTTGCATGTTATGGTGTCAGGGATCGCGTTGGTGAGCTATAGCGCACCATTGATCCCAATTTTAATGAAAGAGATGCAGAATTTTTTAAATTGCGGGTCACGAGGACCCGTATTTTTCCCCAAAAAAATATCCTTTATTCTAAAACAATAAATTTTCTTTTATTTAATTCTGTGTCATCATTTCAAAGCAATTTATTTTCCTGAGCTATTTAGCTCTGAATTTAGAAGAATGGGAGAAAGATTCTTTTTACCTCCTTCAAAACCAAATGAATCTCTGGCTGTATCCTTCTCTGTGGGCTGTATCTGCTCCAGTCGAAAACAATGCCGTCACTTTTCTCCCTTTCCTTGTGCATTCTGTCTGATGGAGCACATGCGAAATAACCCAAAACCAGCATCAACATAAAGTGATAATAGATTGGAAATGAATTTTTTTTTTTGGGGTGGGGGGAGGGGATTTGTTTGCTTATTTAGTTAGCAGAATCAATCTCATCAAAATTTGCTACATTATTAGCAAATGTTATTTCATGGGAAAAAAAGTGCTCTTTTGAATAAATTGCAAAATACAATATAGTACCAATTATCTGAAATTCCAAAATCCAGAATAATTTAAATTTTTTTTTTTTTCTTTCATGATTTTAAAAGCATTTAGTATTGAAAAACAAAACTTACTTCACTAAAAAAAAAAAAGAAAGTAAGAATGTCAAAATGAACCAAGTCTTTTATAATGTTTTTCAATAATCAGAAAATAAAGTAAATTTATTTTTCTCTGGAAATGGTTAAAAATGTTTATGGTCTGGAAAATCTTCTGCAACCAACTACATAAAAAATTCTCCGATTTTATTTGGTGGTCTATTTCAGGGTTTTTTAATTTCTTGTTCAGACAGTCTTACTTTCTAAAAGTAAAGAAAAATAAAAACTTTTCTTTTAGCGATTTGCTCTTATGATCCAGTCACCATTACATTTAGTGGCACCAACAACGCAGCAACTATGAACCACGGCGCTGACGGGAAGGCAGCGAGCAACCAACCCATGTCGGCTGAGGCCAGTTTCTGAAACGAAATCTGTGTGAAAACACATACAGCAACTGAAGATAATGCAAGAGAAGAGAAAATATGCTTCAAATTTCTGAAGATGAGGGAGGGTGGAAATTTAATTTCAATATTAAGAGGGAGGGGGGGGGACTGAAATTAAACAAACGGCCAGTGTGTGCATGGGGGTGAAGGAGAAGGCAGGACTGCAGATGCAAATTTTTTTTTTGATAAACGGCACTTCCAGTACCATTCTACGCCCAATTCGACTTATTTTTCAATACATTTTTCTTTCATAAATAATATTTAGACGATACAATAGACAATTTTCAATTAAATGTACACATGTACATGTTAATATATGTGTATTATTGCAGTTTTTTTTTATTTTCGGAACTAGATTCAAAAGAAATAAAAATATTGGATTCAGGAGCTGTTTCAGAAACAAAAACAACTACTACTACTACTTAAAAAAAAAAAAAAAAAAACAACTTATGTATAAAAATTCATACAAATTATTCTTGCATAATGATAGTGTTAAAATGAATATTAAATAATGCATCTAAAATATTAGCTTTTATTTTTTTATTTAAAAAAAAAAAAAAAAAAAATTTAAAGAATTCTTTTAAAGATTTCTTAAAAAAAAAAAAAAAAAGAAATTTTAGATTTTTTTAGCTAACAACATGTGCAAAAAGGTAAGTTTTTCTTTACATATACACTATTGTTAGAGAGTTGTGTTTTATAGTTCAAGAAAATCAATTATGGAAAAAAAAAAATCTGGAAACTTCTGAATATTTCCCGCGAAGGATGGATCTGATGGATCCTGCGGTTCCTGGATAATGGATCCTATGCTTTTTTTTAAATATCCTTAATAAGAGACTGTTTTTTTCTTTTTTAAGATTATTAACCTTATTCAAAATCTATTGCTGTTGTTAAAATGATCATAATTTTTACTTCTTTAAAACTTCTTTCAATTTCATTGAATAATTTTCTTTGTGCTTTTTATTAATTTTACTTAAGCCTTAGTTTTTAAGAACATAAAACGCGAATGTCAATGTATTCGGTGTCGAGATTTTCAATTTGCACATGCGTCACGACACTCTGTTCTGCGGATTCAGTGCCAGCACTGATATCAAGGAGACTGATTGGAGCGTTGCGGTATCAGAAATGTTGATATTTGCTTCAGAGTTCTTAAAAACCAGGGCTTTAGTAATGCATTATTTTAACTATATGATCAAACACAAGTTTAACAGAGGTAAGTGCTGATTTCCCACGACAAAAATAATTAAGTTAGAAAGTTATTTTCTTTTTAATGCAATGTTTCAAAATGTAAAACGAAATTGTGAAAAACTTTTTGTGTTTGTGGAAAATATGAGCAGTTACACGCCCCCCCCCCCCAAAAAAAAAGAAAATAAAAATAAATAAATAAATAAAAATAAATAAATTTATACACATATGTTTTTCTGAAAAAAAAAATAAATAATAATAAAATTAAATAAATTATTGTGTATTAAGACATAAGAAATGGAGAATACAGAAATTTCTGAACATAAAAATATATTGTACTAGAATATACAAACATTTTAAAACTATGCATCATATGTATATTTGATTTATTTACTTAAATATTTTATTATTATAGAAAATACATGTATATATATATTTTAAAAAGTGAAAAGTGATATAAAGAATTTTTTATCGTCTTCTTTCTTCTATTTCTTCATACACTAAAATTCTCTCATTCATAATTCCGTCATTTTATTTCTCTCATACAGTACCTGAAAAATAAAAGAAATTGTTTTATTAGCAATTTTAGTGTAATCAAGAGTGAAAATGGCTTACACTCAAAAAAGCCTGAAAGCTGATAGCAGCAATCTTGGGGGTGGGGGGAAGCTTAACAACTGTGGTGATTTCGTGCAACAATACACAAATACAATTTTACTACAGAACAATATAAAATAAACAATTATACAAAAATAAGTTGAACTCATTCAATTAAATATTTTATAGCAATGTTTGACACAACACAATATAAATAATTTTAAATAATAAAAGTACTAGTTTTAGTTTTGATACAGAAATTTTTATATGTCTGAAGAATGCTCAGAATCTGAAGAAAATGGGAATGAACGTGAAAGATCCAGTATGTGTACGTTCCCATAGAATCTCAGTAACAGGTAACAGGAGAAAAGAATACACACATAAAGCTACCTATAAAGGGAGATCTAGGCTCCCTAGGTCGCTGTTGTTAAGCACTGTTTTATGTGTTCCTACGAAGGCACCTATAAGGGGCTCTAGAGTTCCTACCAGAGAGCATCTAAGACGTCATAAATCAGTAGCGCATTGTCATGGGCAAAAAATGACTGTACATTGCAGCCAAATTTTTTTATGATCGCAGACAACGTCTGTCCAAAAGTTGCGGCCAATTTTTTTATTTATTTATTTTTATTAGTGCAGACAAAAACTGCCTGCAAGCTGTTTTTCTGTGTCTGCGACTATGTCGCCGTGTCACAGTGTTTCTGCAACTGGGAAACAACCACACTGAAAATCTTAGATTATACACATAAGAGTAAGCCTGCAAAAAATCTTATTTTGCTTAGTTCTTAACACTATACACTAAAAAAATAAAAAAGGAGTTTCCCACCAAAAATCAATTGTATAAAAGACTGCCTTCTAAACCAATTTCTGGTCTTACCTTACCATGTAAAAATAAAGACATTCATTTGAAAAATATCATGAAAATTTTTACTGCACATAAAGGCTTTTTTAACTTTCAATTTTTACTTTAACATTTTATTTGTTTTATGTTATTTTTTAAAAATATTTTACCGTTTTCGTTGAGAAACATACATTTATAGTATATTTTTATCTGATGCAAAATCGGACTTCACATACCTTCGAACAAACGCGATCTGAAAATTCTATAAGAAGTCTCTTCTGGGCGCGATCTATGTGTCCTCGGTCTGTATATTCCGGTGGTCGACAGAAAAAATTATCGTTAGCCGCGGTTTCTCCGATGTTCTTGTTCACGCCGTTGCTGGAAGCCTGCGTATTGAGGATCTCTTCTGCGTATCCAAGAGTAGAAAATGATTGTTACGGAAACAATATAATACAATAAATAACCACAGAAGTTATGTTAAAGTATTAAAATCGGCACCCAATTCTCATATGCAGGATTTCAAATATTCTGCATATTTCGTATTTTGTGCTGAAGCTAAAATTTTTTGTTTAAAATCAGAATTTTATTATTTTGTCAACTTCATGCTAAAACTAATTTACTTAAAATGTAATCAGCGAACATGAAACAGACCTTTGACAAATGTTTTTTTATAATATTCGGACGATTAAATTGCATATATTTCGGTAATCGGACGCAAAAATTATGGATATTTCGGCAAATATATGACAGAAAAAGGTAGGAATTAGGAATCTTGCTGATTTTTTACTCAATAGGTATATATATATTTAATATTTGTGATATCAATTTTTTTGAATAGCACAAATTTTGTCGATTATAGTTGCGAAAATAGTTGCCTATTTTTATTTAGAGAAACAGAGAAACAATCGCTTATTTGAGCAGTTAGCCGTGATGAAGGTAAATTTTGTTAAAATGTAAAATGATAAATTTCGACAATCCACCGCAAGAATATTATATTTTTTTGTAGTGAATTGATGGCTTATTTCAGCACATAATTTAAATGATTAAAAGTAAATTTTATCGACAAAACGATCCCGTAATTTAGTTAGACTTTCATATCTCATATTTCTGCAATCATGCATAAAAAAGGGTAATTTTATTATTAGGTATTATTATTATTTGTGAAATAATCGCATATTTTGGTATTATTATTTTTTTTAAAAAACATACAAAATTTAAAAATTAGTGGTAAAACTATAGCCTATATTAGCAATTAGTTGCTATTACAAAAATTTCAAAATATCAGTAATATGATTAATTCGGTATTTCGGAAAATTTGTTGAGTATATCGGTTATACTCTTTGCAAAAAAGTGCGGATTTCATGAATTAATATAGAGATAAAGCCTATTTCAGCAAACAATTAGGATTAAAGTAACTTTATTAAGTAGCGGCGATATGATTACGTATTTCAACAATCAGCCACAAAACATCATTGCAAATTTCAGAAATCACCTTTGAAAAGAGTGCAAATCTGATCGATTAACGCCGAAAAAAATATCGTATTTTAGTAATTAGTTGCGTTTAAATATAACTTTTTGACAGTTAATAGTGAAATAATCCCATATATCTGAATTAGGCTACAAAATTATTGTGTATTTTGGGATTCAACATTGGAAAAAGCGTAAATTTCATCGATTAGTGGCGAAATATTTAAGTATTTGAAGATTCAACATTATAAAGAACATGATTTCCATCAATTAGGGGCGAAATAATAGCAGGTTTCAACAATCGGCCACAAAAATATTGTTAATTTCAAGAACAGCTTTAGGGGAGGGGGGGGGAGGGGAAATCGCAAAATTTCATCAATTACCAGCGAAATAATAGCAGAATTTGGAAATTATTTGTGATTAAATGTAAGTTTTGACTATAAGAATTGACAGCGGAGAAAAAAATCCTGTAATTTTTAAATCGGCTGCAAATCTATTTCGTATTTCGGTATTCAGCTTTGAGAAAAAAAGCTCAAATTTCATCACTTAGCAACAAAATACTTGAGTATTTGGGAATTTAACATCAAAAACTGCAGAAATTGCATTGATTAGAGACGAAAAAAATTATGCATTTTGGCGATCAATCATAAAAACATCGGGAATTTCGGGAATCAGTCTTAAAGAATTTTATCGATTAGTGACAAAATTATAGCATAATTAACAATTAGTTATGACTATAAATATATAAATATTGCTAATTTCACATTTATTTTGCACATGCTGCATAGTTTTTTTTTTTTTTTTTTTTTTAATTTCAAAAAAACTAAGTGCATTTTTTTTTTTTTTTAATATAATAATGTAGACTTAAAAATAATAATAATAATAACACTTTCATCTATCTGATCGAGCATATATCAGAGAGACACAAATAGATACCTACTATTCTTTATAGAATTATGTGTAATATAATTATTTATGGGAAATAATACTTAAGACAGTTACACATTAAAGCCTGCACTAACTTTTAAAATATTTGTAGATTACTATTTAAAAATTTTAAATAAACTTATCTCAAAAATAAATATTTTGAAATTATTTAAGTAAAAATTGTTGAATTGTAAATTAGAAATATTTTACTGGGCCCTAATGATCAGTGGTGAAGAAAGCGCCCTTTCGTCTATCAATATGTGGCCTTTTACTCACAAAAAAATGCCCTTTTCTATAAATCCGCCCTGCCCTTTTTTTGAAAAAATGTGAACACTAAAATTATAAGAGTTCAATTTTAGTTGTAAATATTTAGCACTTTATAAGAAAAAACACAAATCGAGAAAAATGTGCTTTACAATATGGTTTGGTGAACTTTTCCAAACTCGCCAATTTGGCACAGTTTCTCGATTTTTTTCAAAATGGCCAATTTTACATGTTTAAAAGAAACTACCTAAAAATACAGCATAAAAAGTAGTTTTTCAAAAACTTCAACAAAGCAAAATACAAATTTGCCTAACTTTCATAAACAAAAACTAACAAATAAACATTACAAAAATAATATAAATGTTCAATAAACATAATATATATATATATATAAATAAAATAGAATGTTTTTTTACTTACTTGTTTCCGATTAATCCTGTGCGGAAACCAGTGGTGTCATCAGAAAAAAAAAAATTCAACGGGGTGCACAACCTGAAAAAAAGTTTCTTTTTAATAAAATTCTGATAGCATAGTTTAAAAACTCTTATTTAGAATTTACCGGGGAGTGGGGGGTGGGGTGTTGCTCCCCTTGTCCCATTGTGAAAACTTCAAAATAAGTATGTACAGTAACCAAATTAACACCGTTTCAAACACTACTGCAAAGCTTTCTTTTAATATATTCAACAGAAAAACTGAATTCTATTAAACCAATAAATCACCATTTTACATAACATAAAAAAAGCAACCATATCAATTACAAACATATCTCCTACAGAAATTAACAAATAGCCTACTGTTGCCAAAATTAAAAAAGTAAAACCAAACGAAACATATCAAATAAACTACTACTATACCAGTGTACATAGGTAGGCTGGATTTAACGTTGCACTAGTACTGTAATACAGGTAATTGGCGACGATCTGGAATTTCGTTTCGCAGCAATCAGTGATACGAACAGTCGGCAGCAAAAGTATTCAAGCACTAGCAATAATACTGTCTCAAAAAAGTACACTTAATACTGCTTTGTTAAATAAATCCTTGTGAAGTCATGTTCTTAGTCAGTCTAAGAACAGGATTTGACAAGGATTTATTTAACAAAATAATATTAACTATACTTTTTTGACATCGGAATTATTGGCTAGCACTCGGATATTTTTACTGCCGACTGCACATCAGTATGCTTCGTGTACATGAAAACCCCCCCAAAAAATCACTGGATAGATACCTCACACGCATACTGCACAAATCTTTAAAACGCACAAAATTTCGTGTTGCAGCAATCAGCAATATGTACGTCTGTACACTCCGTATAAATGAAAAAAAAAAAAAAAATCATTGGATACCTCACCTGCTTCCTGCTTAATGCATGAATCTTTAAAATGCACAAAATTTCATTTTGCAGCGATCAGTAATATGCATGTCTGTACGCTCTGCATACATGAAAAAAAAAAAAAACTGGATACTTCACCCGCATTCTGCATGACTCTTTAAAATGCACAAAATTTCATTTCGCAGCGATCAGTGATGTGTATATGAAAACCCAAAAAAATAATCACTAAATACGTCTCCCACAAACTCCATGAATCTTTAAAATGTACAAAATTTGATTTGGCAACAATCAGATACACGAAAATTACACAGCTTTAAAACAGAGCTGTACTGAGAACTCGGTATATACTCGCTACTTGGCCTATCTACCGAGTGCTCGGTACTCGGCCAAATTTAGGCTATGTATTCGGCCAATACCGAGTAGTTGTGGGAATTTCACTATTTTTATGCATTTTCGAAAGAAATGTGTTAATGAGAGATATTTATTTTATAACTACACTAAAAAACTATGTAAATATAAATACAGAGTCATTATAATTAAAATTTTTGCTATAACAGCTTTCTGCAGTTAAAATGGGCTGTTACCAAACTTAGTATAGAGCCCAGTGGCAGGAAGTTTTGTAGCTGTCTGCGACAGGCTTTTAAATTTTCATAATCTGTCTACGAAATTTGCATGTAATCAGGGGTGAAAATGGCTTACACTCAAAAAGCCTGAAAGCTGATTGGGGTGGGGGGGGCTTAACATCAGTGGTGATCTCGTGCAACAATACACGAATACAATTTTACTGCAGAACAACGTAGTATAAACAATTGTGTGTATTCATTCAATTCATCTCAATCAATTAAATATTTTATAGCAATGTTTGACACAATACAATATAAATAATAAAAGTATTAGTTTTAGTTTTGATACAGAATTTTTTTTTTTTTAAGTGAATTGTTATTCAAAAGTTGCAGACATTTTTTTTTTTATCAGTGCAGACAAAAATTGTCTGCAAGCCGTTTTTCTGTGTCCGCGACTATGTCTCAGTGTTTCTGCCACTGAGGTATAGAGATGATACATGATATGAGCTTTTAATTATAACTATCTTGTATGAATGTAATATGCATTATTTTATAAAAACTTAGTACATAAAATTGTATCTATAAATCACAGAAAAATAAAAGATTTTAGAAAAAAAAGAACCTCTATGTAGTATTAACACAAAACTTTAGTTATACATTTGTGCAAATAAAAGTAAGGCACTTTCAAATCGGTAAGAAAAGATTGATTTTGAATTTTATACAATAAAATAACATAAAAAAACTATCACCTATTCGGATACAGTCTACCGTTGAGCAAAAGGTGCATTTATTTAGTATTTTAAGAACAAAAAAAAAATCAATGTGAAAAGAGGAGGGGACAGTTAACCGAGTTAAAGCTTTTATAGCATTTTACGGTATATATAAAAAAGGTAAATACACTAAAACGTTATTTAAAAAGTATTTTCATAATCAAATCTGTTGTTTTGCCAATTATGGCCCAAAACCACCTATCATTTTACATTTCTACGATCTGAAGATTAATAAAACCTAACCTTTAAAACACCATAGTGAGATTACCACATTTCAAACACTGATCATTCAACGATACATAAACATCGAGGGTACCAATGTTGGCATCTTTATCAGTGATCAAAAACAAGACACCAAGCAGTATCGTAAAGCACATTCTATCCTTTTTATTTTATGTATTAAAATCTAAAAATACCTACTCCTTAAAATTTTAAAAATGACTACTTTTTCATGCTCTGAATTTTTACATTAAATTTAGTGTATTTTATTGTTTGTGTCTGAAAAAGTTTATATTCTTTCTTCAATTCAATGCTTTGCGGACTTTTTTAATCAATAAATGCCTTTTTTACAATGGATAAAAAAATTGTATAATTAAAATTACCTTGATGCGTAAAGCTGTAAACATTTGCAACATTAACAGAATTTCTGAGATTCAAGTACAGTCTTCATTAGAATTTGTAATCTGAGTCGCATTAAGTTCACATTCAGAGTTCTGATATTGTAATGTATGAATTATGCTGAAAGGAATATTATTACAATTAGCCAGTCCATATAATATAACGTGAACTCATAACTTAAACTTACAATTGAGTTTATACACACACATTTACTGTATACCTGTATATTACTCATTTTATTTTTGAATATATTGAGAAGTAAAATTTAGTATAAGCTCACAAAAGATCAACTTATTTTTTCTACTTTATTTTATTTAATTCTTTACTTCTAATGCCAAATTCTCTCTTTTAAAGAAATACTCTCACTTCTAGAAAAAAAAAAAAAATCCTAGCAATATCTCTGTATTTAATAAATAATAATACATTCTGTTTATTTGAGAGTTGTTAAGAAATAAAGAAATTATACTACATGATATTCAGTAAATAATTATATAAACAGCTTTAGTTGTTTTAAAATGAAGCTCACTTTTTAAATATTTCTAGCTTTGAATCTAATGAAGACAACAGTGTCATTATTTTTATTATCTTCTTAAAGTAAATGTGCCAGTAATGAGCATCCTTAAGGAATTTCTTTAAAATTATATTTTATTTATTTATTTTTATTATTAAGTATAATTTAACCAATTTTATATCGTCATATTATTACTCTTACAAACTCACCCTAATTCATAAAAAAAAAAAAAAAAAATTACATTAAGAATTTCTAGATATTTACTATAATAATAAATTAAGTTGTTGTCGTTTTAATAACTAATTTCTAATTAGATTATTCTGTTCTTTAATATTTGATCATACAAGTTTGGTTATTATAAACATAGTTTAAATATTCCGCATGAAATCGAATTGCAACATTGATGAAACAAACTGACGATTACACGCTGATGAAACATAACTTTATACTACATACTTGCAATTAAAAAAAAAAAAAAAAGAATAAATAATAAATGATTAAGAATAAATAATGAATATTAACTTAACTTGATAAATCCACGCTAAAAGTAAATCCGTGTAGTCAGTCACATTTCTTCCATGACGCCGGGCATCCATCTTGTAAATGTAAATAAATAGCGTGTGTTGCCATACCTGTTTTTCGAAGGCTACAAAATATGCCACAGAAATTCTTTGATTTAAATTAACATTTAACATTCAGGTTCAACCAATATTAATAATAATCATAAAAAATGAACTATATTTTAAAATAAAGATGAATAATATACATATAATATTTTATATTAGAGTATTTTGAATGCTCGAAACTTTTGAAATTAATTTGAAATCAATGGTACAGTCAAATTAGGAAAAATAAGGGAAAAAATTTATAAAGTTTTGAAACTTTGGGATTATACTTATGACGGATCTAATAATTCAAAACAAAAAAGTTCCCCACTCTGAGGGGGGAGCTTCCTCCCTACACCCCCCCCCCCCCAAAAAAAAAAAAAAACGTATAATTCGTTGAAATGAAGAAAAAAATAGGGAATTTATTGATCGAGTATTAGAATTATGGCATAACATTCCTGAGGGGTCTGATAATGCAAATTAAAAAAGTTTCCTACCGTGGGGTGGGAGCTAACCCCCTCCCCGCCCCCCCAAAAAAATGTATAATTCGTTTAAATAAAGAAAAAAAATATATAATATTAATTTATAGAGTATTGAAATTTTGGTACAACATTCCTGAGTAATTTAATAACTAAAAACAAAACAATTTCCCATCCTGGGGTAAGAGCTTCTTTCTCCCCCTACCCACCCCCTCAAAAAAAAAAAAAAAAATTAACTTATTAAAAATAAGAAAAATGATTAAATAGAATTTTGAAATTTTGGTATAACATATTCTTGAGGTGCTTAATAATGGGATACAAAAAAAAAAATAATAATAATAATAATAATAATCCACCATGCAGTGGGAACTCTCCTCCTTCACCCCTCCCCCCCCCCCCAATAAAAAAATAATTCAATTTTGCTGAATTTAAGAAAAATATGAAAGCAAGTTATATAAGAGTTTTTAGTTTTAGGGAAAGTTCTCTTGAAGGGTCTAATAATAGAAAACAGAAAAGTTCCCTTCTCTGGGTTTCGGTAATTCTTGTCCATTACTAGACTTTTCATGAATGTTATCCTAAAATTTCAAGCGCTTATAAATTATTATATCTGTTTTTCCTAATATGAAAGAGCTATATGGTCTAGAGAGGAAAAGGAAGGAGGGGGGAGGAATGGGGGGAAGCTCCCCCCCCCCAGGAAGGGGGAACTTTTTTGTTTTGCATTACTAGAGCCCCCAGGAATGTTATTCCAAAGTTTCAAAACTTTATAATTTTTTTCCCTTATTTGGTGTTTTTTGGTCTAATTTGACTGTACTACAATGCTTTCCTTTTAAGATAATTCTAGGTTTTAAGACTTTCAGTTGGGCATAAGAAATGGATTTCAGGATCCTCCTAGTTCGAAATAAATAAATGAATAAAGAAAGAAGAAGAAGAAAAAAAAAAAGATAATACATGATTTTTTTAAGGTAGCTTTTGAAGAAAAAGAAATTCATTAAAAAAATAAATAAATAAAATTGTCTTACGTGGGGTTCCGAGGAACACTGGGGATGTATTCAAATTTTTAAAACACACTGATTATATAATATAGTAAAAAGTAAATATATATATATATATATATATATATATATATATATATATATACATATATATTGCAAAATTCGAATGTACAAACAATTTTGCGAATAAAATGCACAAACTTTGCCAATAGAAAATAAGCATCAATTTTACACAAAACATGTGCACAGTTTTTACAACTTAGAATCTACACTTTTTTGCATGTATGTTAAAAAAAAAAAAAAAGAAAAAATGCAAATAATTTGCACAAAAAGTGCATTTTTTTTTTTTTTTTTTTTTTTTTTTTCGAAGTATTCACAAATATTCAGTTTTAATGCACAAATTGCGCATAATCTACACTTTTTTGCAAAAAAAGTGCAAAGAATTTCTAGCTGGGCTTACACACACCAGAAATTATTTTCTCCCCACCCAACCTTCTTTACAATGTCAGACTTCTTCTCTCTTTAATATAGAGCTGACTTCTGTAAAAAGATTCGATCCTATGAATATTACAACCTTATGCAAAAAGATCTTCAAAAGCCTTTAAGTTACCTGCATGAAAGGCAGTTTTCATTTCCCTTCAAAATACCTGATATAATCTAATTAAAATCGTCTAAGTCATTGAAGGTAATTTGAAGGTGATAAGCTTTCTGAAATAAACCTGTATGAAACCTTTAAAAAAACTTCATATTTCCTGAAGGGAACCTGCAGTTTTTATTTTTGTATGAAACCTTTAAAAAACCTGTATGAAACCTTTAAAAAATCTGAATATTTCCTGAAGGAAACCTGTATTTTTTATTTACCTTCAAAATACCTGTGGAAACCTTCAAGATACCTGCAAAGTATGCATTTTTTTAAAGGTTTTTTGCTGATTTTTTTACCTGGGGTAGTACAAATTTCGCAAATAGTGTATCGGTGAGAAAAAATAGAGAGAGCGAGATGCGATTTTAAGTGGTTGTATAACAATAATAGTAAAGTGCCGACTTGAAAGTGCATATTGATTGCTTGAAGAGTCGAAGATAAAACGTGGTTATTCTGTCTATTTTTCAAAAAAAAAAAAAAAAAAAAAAAAAAATGCTGGAATTTTCACAACTTTTTCGAGGAATTTCAATACTACGATGATTGTACAATATATATTTAATTGAAACAATTTTTTATAAGCTACTAATCTAGATTAAAGGTACGATCACCACGATTTTCTCCAAAATCGAATTACTATTTAATAATTCTGACAAATAGGGCGAGTTTGCGCTTTTGTTATTTAGGAGATATCGCGCATTGATTTATAATTCTGTATTAATGGAGATTTCGTAACTTATTGTCAATTACAAGACAATGAGGATGCGTTTGTTGAATGTATAGAACTGTACCAAGAAATAATTTCGACAAGTGACTGGATTAGTTCAACTCATTCGAGACGGCTCATCTTTTGGGAAACTGTCCCCAGAATCGGAAACTGAACATTTTTCAAGAGTGGCATGAGCAACAAAATCCACACATCTTATGGGATTCACCTGTCGAATGCTAATGTTAGTGTATGAGAAATTTAGCGCAAAGTATTTGAATGTTATTGTATATCTGTTTAGTTTTGCAATATTTTCAGATATGTTGCCCAAGTGCACTGTAAAAAAAATCTGTAGTTTGTACAAGACTACTCTGTATATTTTACAGAAAAGAGCTGTTTTAGAGAAAAAACAATTTTTTCTGTTTTTTTTAACCCTTTATCTGTTTTTTCCCACTTTTCTGTTTTTTAGCATGCTGAATAAAAAAATTCTGTAATTTTTACAGAAATATCTGTATTTTTAATAGAAAAGAGCTGTTTTTAACAAAAAACTGATTTTTTCAGTTTTTTATCCCTTTTTCTGTTTTTTTCCCTTTTTCTGTTTTCCCCCTTTTATATTTTTCAGAAAAAAAAAAAAAGTCTTGTGTGAAGCAACCACACGACTTCCATTACCCACTATTATACGTATTATATGCACTTTTTGGAGATAATGTGATCAGAAGACACAGAATTAACCTAATGGAACTTTTACAGAAAGAGAAAGTTAATACACGCGTAAAGACATATAAAACAGTTTACATAAACGAGTTAAAAAAAAAAAAAAAAAAAAAAAAAAAAAAAGTAGATTTTTTTTTTTTTTTTTTTAGCACCAATTTCCGAGATCTAAAACTGATCAATCTGATCGGGGTGACTATTAATTTTCCTGTAATAACCACGTAAATCATGAGAAAGGATATCTAAAATGGGTTAATGGGTAATTTTCAAAAAATCGTTAGAGCCGTTTTTGAGATACCGGCTTTTACCAAAACTTGGCATATTCAATTGTTGACCGGAAAACAACAATTACATACAAAAGTATATTTAAAAGAGGATAATATTGCAAGTTTGAAAAAAATCCATACAGCCGTTTTGAAAGGAACGCACTTACAGTACCTGAAATTCAGCTATATATACAGGACGCCTATCAATTTTCCTGAACTAACCAACTATATAATTCGAAAGTACATCTAATAGAATGTTTATATAGCAATTTTGAAGAAAATCGTTAGAGCCGTTTTTGAAATACGGACATACGGTCCCACTTCCGGTCTCCGATGTCCCCCTTCCGGTTTTTCAATTTCCCCCAAAATTTAGAAAATCCATCTTTACACCAGACCTGTCTCAATTCTGAAGTTTCGTTGTTCTATCTTTATTAGTATCGGAGATATAATAGTCAGAAGATTCCCCCCCCCCAACACACACACACATTCACACTGACCAATTGCCAAAGACCACTTTTTTGGACTCAGGAGACCTTAAAACATGTAAATCAGGTGAAATCTCGATATCGAATTTTCGGACCGAATACAATACTTCCAATTACCTACGGTAGTCGGGTAATGGAAGTAAAAATAATGCTAAACAAACATAAGTGCACTGTTCTTTTCTCAGTTAGTTCTAATGAAATGTAATCGAAATCGGAATTCAAATATTACTTATAGTAAACTTCTTTAAAAGTCCACCTCTATTCAAGTTTGAGGTCCACACGGGCCGAAATTTTGACGCCCGGCCCGGCATGAAATCGAAAAATCCGGCCCGACCCGTTTATTTTTTACCAGTGTACGGTCCAGCCCGACCCGGCCCTGCCCGGACAAAAAATGATAATAACAGGCTCGACGCGATTCCAAAATATGTAAAACGGCAACAACAACAACAACTTAAGGATAAACATAGTTAAGATAAAAAAATTATTTTCTGTACTTGGATTAGAAATTTAATACCAGGAATAAATATAAAATTAAATATATATATATATGTAGAGTTTGTTATTAATTCTAGTTATTCTCTTTCTTTTTACTTCTATTACTGTTGGTAATGGAAATATTGTATTCGGTCCAAAAATTCGATATCGAGATTTCACCTGATCTACATGCTTTAAGGTCTCCCGAGTCCAAAAAAGTGGTTTTTGGCATTTGGTCAGTGTGTGTGTGGGGGGGGGGGAATCTTCTGACTATTATATCTCTGAAACTAATAAAGATAGAACCACGAAACTTCAGAATTAAGACAGGTCTAGTGTACAGATGAATTTTCTAAATTTTGGTGAAAATTGGAAAACCGTAAGTGGGTCATCCGAAACCGGAAGTCCATACCTCAAAAACGGCTCTACCGATTTTCTTCAAACTTATTGTATGAACATTCCTTTAGATGCCCTTTCGAATGATATAGTTGGTTAGTTCGGGAAAATTGATAGGCGTCCTGTACAAATATCTGAATTTCAGGTACTGTAAGTACGTTCCGTTCAAAACGGCTGTATGGAATTTTTTTTCAGATTTGCAATATTAATCCTCTTTTAACTATCCTTTTGTATGCAATTGTTGTTTTCTTGTCAACAATTAAATATGCCAAGTTTTGATAAAAGTAGGTGTCTCAAAAACGGCTCTAACGATTTTGTTATAAAATTGTTACATAAACTAATTTTAGATATTCTTTTTCATGCTTTACGCGGTTATTACAGGAAAATTAATAGTCATCCTGATCAGATATATCAGTTTTAAATCTCGGAAATTGGTGTTTTAAAAAAAAAAAAAAAAAAAAAAAAAAATTTTTTTTTTTTTTTTTTTTTTTTTTTTTTTTTTTTGTTATGTAAACTCTGTTTTATATGTCTTTCCGTGTGTATTCATTTTCTGTTACTGGAAAATTTTTAGTTGTCTATTTCATTCGGTCAATTCTATGTCTTCTGATCACATTATCTCCAAAAAGTGCATATAATACGTGTAATAGTGGGTAATGAAAGTCGTGTGGTTGTTTCACACCAGATTTCTTTTTTATCTCTGATTATTGGTATATGGTTTATGACTCACACACTAATTTAAACTTATTGGCCACTAGTACCATTATCATCACTCAATGTTGTTCTAATAAAGAAAGAAAGTAATTGCATGAATATATAGATTACAGTCAGAATGTTGATATTCTATACTATTAATTTTTATTAACCTTTTGAAAGGGGCTGTGACAGCATCTGTCACGCTTAACCATAGGATTTCATAAGAGCCCCTTTCTAAAGGTTAATTAAAAGAAAGATGTATATTAATAACTTTAAGGAAGATTAAATTAGGGTTATTGTGGAACCCAATAGATCACGCCTTAATCATCGGAATGCCTTTAATTATATTTTTGGACTGATTTATTTTAATTTCAATATCCACCATAGCGTAATTCCTATAAGATACACCCTATAATCCCTATACACTGCTATTCTTCATTCAAGAACTACAATTTTAGAAATGGCTACATCTCAGTATCTAATGAACATTTTAAGTTTTTTCACTATGTGTTAGTCAAATCTAGATGCGGGTCGTAATTTTTCTATCCCCTTTCATTCATTTTAATTTTAATTAAAATAAATTCATAATTATATTAATATAAATTAATTACATTTTAGAAATTGCAAGCTTGATTGCCATACATTTTAATAAAATCAAAAAATTAATAACCTTAATATTTAATACTATATTACGATTTGATTCGGACCAAAATAGTAAATTTTAAAAATGTAAATGTAGAAAAAAACACATGTACAACTATAATTAATAGATTGTTTACTTCCCTTGGTGCCAGACTACTGCTAAATCACCGAAAACTTCCGATGATTCATTCAAATAACTCTTTTTTTTTTTTTTTTGTTCTTTCTTTCTATGCGTTAAAAAAATCTTTTCTGTTCAGTCTGAAGTAAATTATGATTCAGCTTTGTTGCTCGCTACTCTTTGTTCAATTAGTTTTCAAATCAGTCCTAAGTTGAAAATAATATTTTATTTAGACACCTAAGTGGTCATAAGTTTATGTAATTTATGATTTCCGGACTCTATAGGAAAGTATTGTAATTATGTCAAAAATTCCAGTTTGAAATTTTGGTGTTTCTATACGTTTTGAGGTCCCATGAATTCATATTTACTATTTTTACGTGATGTGTGTATGTACGTGAGTGAACACGATAACGTCTAAACGCTTTGTTCGAATGAGCTTAAAGTTAGTACGTATATTGTAGGTCACCATGCACGATCCCTATTGATTTTGGCGAACACTTCTAGTTTTTTTTACAGGGACACAAAGAAAAACTCTTTATCATTATGGTCTATGGGCTCAAATTTTTTAAAGTGCAATAGCGTCTAAATGCCTTATTCGACTGAGCTGAAAAATTATACACATGTTATGAGTCACTGTCACATGAATTGTGGGAAAACTAGCGTTTATGGATTTTTTACAGGACACAAAGAAAAATTCTTTATCATTATGATCTATATGGGCCAATATTTTTAAACTGCGAGAGCGTATGCTTTATTCTATTCAGTTAAAAATTTATACAATCATGCTATAGGTCACCGTTGCACGAAGTGTATAAATTTACTACGTATAGAATCTAGCAAGTATAGAAATTTTACAGGGACACAACAAAATATTCTTTATAATTATGACCTATGAGCTCAAATTATTCGAAGTGCCATAGCGTCTAAATGCCTAATAAGATTGAGCTGAAAATTTATATACCTGTTAAAAGTTACTGTTGCTCGAACTGTATAGCTCTTGGTGAATCTGGTACTTATATTTTTTTTACAGGAACACAACAAAATATTTTTTTTATAATTATGGCCTGTGGGCTAAAATCATCAGAATCTAAATGCCTATCCGATTGAGCTGAAAATTTATATATGTACTGTTGGTCATCGTAGCATGAACCATAAAGATTCTGTTGAATCTAGCACTAAAAGTTTTTTTTTTTTTTTTTTTTAAACAGGGACACGAAGAAAAATACTTTATCATTGTGGCTTATGGGCTCAAATTATTTAAAATGTGATAGCGTCTAAATGCCTTATCCGATTGGTCTGAAAATTTTTAAGCATGTTATAAGTAACCATCACACGAACTTTATAGATTTTTGGTGAGGGGTTTATAGGTTTTAGGTACTTATAGGTTTTTACAGGGACACAACGAAAATTTATCATTATGTTCTATGGGCTCAAATTATTTGAAACGAAATAGTGTTAAATTAAACAGCGTACTACATGAAGAAAAGTACCCATACGCCCTATTATAATTTTCTCTTTTGCTTATTTAACGATTTCTCGCCCGTTAAACAATCGTTAATTACTTAATGTTCGGAAAGCCCATTCGAGTCACTCCAGATTTATTATTACTATTATTGTACATAACTAATATATTACATTTTTCTCGTTAAATATCTTTAATTGAATAATTCAGGCTCTTTTCTGCTCTCTTCACATAAATATTTCCATTGTATAGGAAGGTTTTTCTCTGCGCATATACAAGTGTTTCAAAATACCAACGATTGAATTTTATTTTTCAGTCAATTTAATATATATATATAAATATATATAACGATCACTTCGTTCTGGAAATTTTATCCTCAGATTGAGTTCATTTTTGTTCTTCGAAACGTACCAGTATAAACGCTGCTAAGCAATGCAGATGATGAAAAAAAAAAAGAACTGAAGTAAATAAATAAGTAGTTTGAATACAAATTAAGACTAGTATGTTGTGGCCACCACAAGACTTTCTTCTATATTTTCCTATATATATTCCAAACAGTAACAATATTAAAAAAAAAAAAAAATCGATTTTTTTCTAAGTGTTTTTTTGTTAAAAGTAATACGTATTCAATCAGTAACAATATTTAAAAAAAAAAAAAAAAAAAAAAAAAAAATTACGATTTTTTTTCTGTTTTTTTTTTTTGTTAAAGGTAAAAAAAAATCGATAACTTTGTTTTAAATTATCACAGATTTATAGTTCAACCATTCATTTTAAAGGTATTGACGAGATCTTTCGAAAGATACCCATCTTCAAAATTTACCCCTCCCCCCGGGGGTTACTTCCCCCCCAGGGGGGAGGGGGGCGATACACCGATATGCACAGAAATTTTTTTCTAGTTAACTATTACTATTATCAACAACTCATATTAATTTTACAATCACAAGTTAAAAATAACTCTCATTATGTACATTTATACGAAATTTTGTCCTATACTGCCACGTTAAAAATTTAGAAAACATGAGATCACAGCGCCACCTGTTGAGCGATTGATCCCCAAATGTAATCAGCACCAGTTTAAGTCAGGGACCAACTAAATACCAAGTTTGGTTAAATTTCGTAAAAAAAAAAAAAAAAAATACGATTTTTTTTCTAAGTTTTTCTTTGTTAAAAGTAAAAAAAATCCATAACTTTGTTTTAAATTATCACAGATTTATGGTTCAACCATTCGTTTTAAAGGTATTGACGAGACCTTTCGAAAGATACCCATCTTGAAACTTTGCACCCCTGGGGGGTACTTCCCCAAGGGGGGGGGGGACCGATGCCCCCACATGCTCAAATTTTTTCCTAGTTAACTACTACTATTATCAATAATTCATACTAATTTTACAATCACAAGTTTAAAATAACTCTCATTATGCCCATTTATACGAAATTTTGTCCTATACTGCCAGGTTAAAAGTTTGCGTAAAATGCGATCTCAGCGCCACCTATTGAGCAATTGATCCCCAAACCTAATCAGCACCAGTTTATGTCAGGGTGCAACTAAATACCACGTTTGGTTAAATTTCATTCATTGGTTCGTGAGATACAGCGTCCACAAAAAAGTGATACAGACAGACAGACATTTTCTAAAAACTATTATTTCGTATTCTGGACATCCCAAAACGTGTAAGTCCATCAAAAAACGGAGGTCGAAAATTTTCACGAATCCAATTGTTTCTCTATATTACATATAGAAGAAAGTAAAAATGAAACTGCAAAAACAAAGAAAAGCATTTTTAAAAAAATCGAAAAAAAAAAAAAAATCGTGAAAGTGCAACCCCGCATGGTTCAGACTTATTTTCTGTCAAGTTTAGTTGATCTGTGAGCTTTGTTGATTTGGAATCGAACAGTAGATTACAGAAATTTCTACCGCAAGATGGCGCTGTAATTTTTTTAAATTTCAATATTTCAATTTCCATTTATGATTAAATTATTTTTAATACATCATTCGAAATATATTTTAAAGTTCTTTTACATTATCGAAAGTTTTCACCTGATTTACACGTTTTGGGGTGTCCTGATTAGGTTTTCTTTTGCATCTCAGCTAATTGAATTAGACCGTTCAAAATTGGTGTATGTAGGTTAAGTAGGAGGGGCTGAAAGGGTGGGGAAGAAAAAGGCGTGCACCGCGCGCGTATCCCCTAACTTGTACGCTCGCAACGCGCACGGAACTGCGCTGCCGAAGGCAGTGGGGACCCGGTTCGACTTTTTAACCGATGAGAAATGATTTTTTTTTTTTTTTTTAATTTCTTTTCTTAAGAATAAAAATTTGATTTGAGAAGGAATATGTGCGTGCAGCGCGTGTATACCTTCACACGTGCGCGCGCAGCGCGCATGGGTCTGCGCTGCCGAAGGCAGTGGGGACCCGATATGAGTTTTTACCCGATCAGAAATGATTTTTTTTAGGGGCACGAAAGGTCAGGGAAGGAATACGCGCACGGGACTGCACTGCCGAAGGTCCGACCGGTGGAAGGACCGGTGGGGACCCGGTCCGACTTTGTACCCGATGAGAAATGATTTTTTAAATTTTCTTTTCTTAAGAATAAAAATTTGATTTGAGAAGGAATATGTTCGCGCAGCGCACGTATAGTTTCACACGTACGCGCTCAGCGCGCATGGGTCTGCTCTGCCGAAGGCAGTGGGGACCCGGTGTGAGTATTTAGCCGATCAGAAATGATTTTTTTAGGGGGCACGAAAGGTCAGGGAAAGACACACGCGCATGTATCCCTTAACTTGTGCGCGCACAGCGCGCACGGGACTGCACTGCCAAAGGTAGTGGAGACCCGGGGCGACTTTTTACCCAATCGGAAATGATTTTTTTTTTTTTTTTTTTTTTTTCTTTTCTAAACACTAAAAGTTACTGTTAGTGATTCATTAATTATAGTGATTCATTTGAAAATACTGACCTGCGTCTATTTTAAAAGCCGCCAGTTTGTCTATCACTTTACTGTCTTCCGCTGTTTTGATAAGTTAGGAATTGAAAATGGAAAAGTAAATCCCTGAAAGAGATGACATTAAATACATTTTTTCTTTCTTCTATATGTAATATAGAGAAAGTATTGGAATCGTGAAAATTTTCGAACTACTTTTTTCGATGGATTTACACGTTTTGGGATGTCCTGAACACGATTTGATAGTTTTTAGAAAATGTCTGTCTGTGTGTATCACAAATTTTGTGGACGCTGTATCTCACGAACCAATGAACGAAATTTAACCAAACTTGGTATTTAGTTGGACCCTGACATAAACTGTGCTGATTAGATTTGGGGATCAATCGCTCAATAGATGGCGCTGTGATCGCATTTTTTCTAAATTTTTAACATGGCAGTATAGGACAAAATTTCGCATAAATGTACATAATGAGAGTTGTTTTTAACTTGTGATTGTAAAGTTAATATGAATTATTGATAATAGTAGTAGTTAACTAGGAAAACAATTTTGTGCATGTGGGGGCATTGCTTCTTCCCAGGGGGGATTTAATTTTCAAGATGGGTATCTTTCGAAAGGTCTCGTCAATACCTTTAAAACGAATGGTTGAACTGTAGATCTGTGATAATTTAAAACAAAGTTATCGATTTTTTTTTTATCTTTTAACAAAAAAAAAAAAAAAAAATTCTCCTGATTTGCAAAAAATTGACATCTTTCGCCATTTAGTGATAATATAATATTGTCAGATAAAACCCGTCTGCATTTATAATGGAAAATAATTTGATAATTTAATAAATAATTTGCATTGAATAAATTTTGTGTAAAATTATATAGAAGAAAGTCATGAGGTGGCCACATCACACTAGTTTATTGACCTTTTAATTAAAATAAAAAACATAATTAAAAATCTTCAAGGAAATTCAAAGAAAATCGGTTTGGGGGCATATGCATTAGGTTTGCAAAATTGATTCATTTTTTCCAAGTCCAGAAAAAGAAAATGGTTCAAATATTTAAAAATCTGTATCTTCCGTTTCAGTGCATACAGAATGCCATGCTAAACATCCTTTTAGAGGTTGTGAAGCATTCCTTCAAAAAATATATTTCTTTTATCCCCCCCCCTCCCCGACCTCTCAGACGGTATTATTCCCTGTCACCACTTGGAGGGGAAAAGGACGCCAGTAACTCAAAATTTACAGTCGACAGAAAAACTATTGAAGCACACACTTACTTTTCTCATACATATTTTTTTTTTAGTTTGGCTGCTAATTTTTATTACCAACTAACAGCATGTAAACTGCATAAGGCTAAGACCATGACTCGACAAAAATTCAACTCGATTATATTACTCGAAAAAAATCGATAACTTGGTTTTAAATTAATTAACACAGACCATTTTAAAGGTATTGGGGAGTTCTTTTGAAATATATCCATAATGAATATCTACACCAACTGGGATCTATTTCCCACCAGGGGGGTGTTCTAACGTGCACACACTTTTTCCCTAGTTTATTTCTACGATAATCAATAATTCCTGTTAATTTCACAATCATTTCATAAAAATAATTCTCATAATATACATATTTATACGAAATTTTGTCCTATGCTACACCCTAGCACACAGTCAGACAGACAGACATTCACTAAAAATAGGGTGATCAAATTTTCAGATGCAGAACATCTATAGAAGCTTTTAATGTTTTTTAGAGTTAATATCAGTAGAAAAATACTTTTTTTCACCACATGACTTATAAAACGGAAAAAAAAAAAAAAAAAAAAAAACAAATAAAGTAAAAGTAACAAAATTCTGAAAATTTAAGAAATTTTTTGAAAATTGGGGGACATTTGCATGGGGATAAACGACAGAAAATGTGGTCTTCAATCGCTGTTTTTGTTTTTGGGGACAGATGGTCAAAATTGAGGACAGTCCCCAGAAAATGGGGACGTTTGGTCACCCTGTCTAAAGATGGTCAAATCTTCTTAAGGAACTCACAAAACATGCAAATCCATTGAAAACCAAAATTTGAAAACTTTCACGAATCCATCATTTTCTTCTTAGGTATACAGAAGAAAGTATAAATACAGTTATATCATGCAATCATGCTCGAGATTATCAAAGCATGTGAATCCATCAAAAATCAAGAATTGAAACTTTTTACCAATATTCTTTTAAATGTAGGAGAAAGTAAAAAAAAAAAAAAAAACTTAAAAAGTCTTTTGAAACAATTTAAAATTAGTTTGTTATGGTGATCACAAAACTGTCTTTTATGTATTCCAGTACAAATTATAAAAGTATTATTTTTATTGATAACATATACATCAGATTTGTATGCTTGACATATAGTCCGCTTGTAAATCTTCGTCAGATAACGACAGATAGCACATGACAGAATTACAATACGAAGAATTGGAGAAAACACCCAGGGCCAGCGCGGGAATCGAACCCGCTCTCCTACGCTCGAAGGCGATTAGCAGTGTGGTGACATATCCACTCGGCCACGGAGGGCCCAAGTATTAGAGAGGCATACTATTGTAACAATCGCAGCTATCGTAGATCACAAGTCGGATCGTACACTCCGCAGCAAAAGTATCCGAGCACTAGCAATAATCCTTGTCTAAAAAAGTATACTTAATGCTGCTTTGTTAAATAAATCCTTGTCGAATCATGGTCTTAGACAGAGTAAGAACAGGACTCAACAAGGATTTATTTATAAAAGCAGTATTAAGTGTACTTTTTTAAGACGGGGATTATTGCTAGTGCTCGGATACTTTTGCTGCGGAGTGTATGATCCGACTTGTGATCTATGATAGCTGCGATTGTTACAATAGTATGCCTCCCTTACTTATATAAATTATTTTCCTTCGAAATTGGAGACATTCCCCGGAAAATGGGGACATTTGTTCCCCGTGTATGATAAGCTGACCCAATGTTCACATTTTTTTGGGGACAAATGGGGACTTTTTTTTTTTTTTAAAGGCATTTTTGTAAGTTTTAAGAAAGTAAATTATTAATCAATAATACTTTATTTTTAGTCCTTATTTATTAGGAATGAAAAATTGATAATTGTCGCAATTTTTAACGCTCTCTATTATAAAGGTACTTTGATCTCGTCAGCCTACCGTATGAATGACTGAAAAATATCTACTACGTCATAGAGCTTAAGCGAAATGACCTTGAATTAAAAAAATACCTTCCTTCATACAAATATTAATTGGTTTATTAAGCTATTATTTATCAAATTTACTTACGGCGTATAAAACCCATTCAATCTGAAGCTCAAAGATTTTTCATGGCAAATCTTTTTTTTTTTTAGTGGCAACGTAGCGTAGCACTGTTTTTGATTTGAAAGAGACATGGATTTTGCCGGCCCTGTTCGCTCTTCGTTCGTTAATCATGGATATTTTTCCATTTTAATTATGAAGGTAAGTTCATAAATATAATATTTATTGTTGAATATCGCGGTACAACTGTAGTATTTCCCCACAACTGAATTTAGCGATTTTTCTTTGGCGCCGATTTGAAAGATAACGATGTCGTTCTGAACTGTTTGCGATATGCTATATGGCAGCATGCATGCTATTTATTTTGGATTTATGATTTATAATTTAGCTTATGATTTTATCATTTATGCTATATGATTTTTAGATTTATGAATTAGCCATAATCGCCAAATTCAGCTGTGGGAAAGTACTATAGTTGTTCTAATATCGCTAAATTTGTTTTGAATAAACTGGGTATCGTTGCTATCACTGTTGATTCTGAATTTTGTTTACTTTTTAAATTTCATAAAGGGACTTTTACTTATTGAATGGTAATGTAATATTGGATCAATTTTTTCTTCCTGTGATACTTTACATTTTTTCTCTGACTTCTGACATGTTTGAAAAAATACTTTTAAATTTCATAAAGGGATTTTTACTTATTAAATGCTATTGTAATATTGGATCAATTTTTTCTTCCTATGATACTTTACATTTTTTTTCTCTGACATGTTTGAAAAAATGTTCATACATATATTTTTTTTGTAACATAGTTAATTGATTTTTAATTAAAAGTTTAGATGGAATTACTTTAAAAATTATATCAACATTCATAATAAAATATTCTAAAATGTAAGTAAGATTGCAGTGTAATTTAATTTTTCTAGTGTAAACAATGGCACTCATAAAATAATTTTTAATTATGTTTACAATTTGAAAAGCCAAAACCAAACTCAACAATTTCTGTTTAATTAATCAATATTGCTCTCTTAAAAATCAGCAATTACATTATAATGCAAGAAGGGTTGATTTTTAAATTAAATATTTTATGCAAAATGCATGATGTTGTATTACATTTGTTTTTTCTGATTAAATTTTTTAGTTTTATAAAATTTTACAAATTTGCAGGTAGCCGTCGAGTGCCCAACCTGATGCAGGACTGTGTGCGAGGCCAGTGAAACTTTTTAGGTAATATTTTTATTTTTTACTTTTCTTTAAAATTGTTAATATTGCCTATCCTTTGCTTATTATGTTGCTTGTGTATGTAAATATTACAGGGTTGGAAAATATCCCTGTTTTTTTTTCAGATAAGCAAGGTTTTATCGGGTTTAATAAGGGTTTTTTTTCAGAGTATTTTTGGATTTTATCAGAGTTTTAAGGAATATTTTCATTGTTTCTTTTTTTAAATATTAAATATATCATTCATAATAACATAATGTAAAAAAAATTTATTTATTCATTAAAATTGAAATTTTAAAGATTTAATTTTAATTTTAAAATTTCTAAAGTCTTTTTATGATTAAGTTATAAAGAAATTTTAAGTATTAAATAATTGTACTTTAAATATTCTAAAAAAAAATTTATCTGCCTTTTACAACAACAAATTTAATTTTAATAATAATTTCATGTTGCTTTATTGAACTTTTTGTAGTTAATCGATTTTCATAAAACGTTTTAAATTATTGTCCCTCTACATTACATGAGTGTTGCACTGTTAAATAAAGTTTTCAGAAATTTTTAAATTTTATTTATATTTATTTATATTTTACATTCCTTGAGTCCTATAGTTTTCTTTATACTGAAAAACAACCATTTTTTCTTGCTTTTGTTTTTTTTATATAATTTTTTATTTTGTTTCAATAAGATAATTATATATATGTATATATATATATTTGCGGTGAATTTTTCAGGATTTTTTTTCTATACAGCAGTTTGAGCATCTCTAATGTTTCTGAAAATTTTTTGTTCATGTCAGGGTTGTTATTTTGTCCACTTTTTTGTCAAAAGTCCGGGAACCTGGACAAAACTGGAAAAAAACACATGAAACTGGACAAAATAAAATCCATTCAACTGTACATATTCGCTGCATAAAAATATTCAGTTAAAGCTATAAATTGTACTTTTAACTTTGAATTAGCAATTTTAGCAATAGAAATATTTTATTAGAAACTAGTAATTTAATTAATGAAAAGTGTAATTTCATTTTAATCATGACCAATAAAAAAAAAAAAAAAATCAAAGAAAATGATAATTATAAGCTGAGATACAAAAGAAAACTGATTCAGGAGACCACAAAACGTGTAAATCTGGTGAAAACTTTCGATAATATAAAAGAACTTTAAAATATCTTTCGAATGATGTAATAAAAATAATTTAATCATAATTAGAAATTGAAATATTGAAGTCTTAAAATATTACAGCGCCATCTGGCAGTACAAATTTCTGTATTCCACTGTTCGATTCCAAATAAAAAAAGCTTCCTAATGATGTATTACTTATGAAATTATTTTAATTAGTAGCTGAGATACAAAATAAAGCTGATTCAGGACACCTCAAAACGTGTAAATCTGGTGAAAACTTTCGATAATTTAAAGGAACTTTAAAATATCTTTCGAATGATGTATTAAAAATAATTTAATCATAATTAGAAATTGAAATTTGAAAATATTACAGCGCCATCTGGTGATAGAAATTTCCGTAATTCACTGTTCGATTCCAAATCAAAAAAGCTTTCTAATGATGTATTACTTATGAAATTATTCTAATTAGTAGCTGAGATACAAAAGAAAACCTAATCAGGAGACCTCAAAACGTGTAAATCGGGTTAAATCTCGAATGCTATTTTCGATAATGTAAAAGTACTTTAAAATGTGTATGAACTCAACAAAGCTTTCAAATGATGCATTACTTATGAAATTTTTTTAATTAATAACTGAGATACAAAAGAAAACTGATTCAGGAGACCTCAAAACGTGTAAATCTGGTGAAAACTTTCGATAATTCAAAAGAACTTTAAAATATCTTTCGAATGATTTATTAAAAATAATTTAATCATAATTAGAAATTGAAATATTGAAATTTTAAAATACTACAGCGCCATCTGGCGGTACAAATTTCTGTATTCCACTGTTCGATTCCAAATCAAAAAAGCTTTCTAATGATGTATTACTTATGAAATTATTTTAATTAGTAGCTGAGATACAAAAGAAAACTTAATCAGGAGACCTTAAAACGTGTAAATCACGTGAAATCTCGAATTCCATTACTTACGGTAGTCGGTTAATGGAAATAGACAGAAATTTGTGGCATCTACTCTTGAAATTCAAATCAAATAAGTTTCAAAATGACATATTACTTTTGAAATTATGCTAACTAGAAGCTGAGATAAAAAAATGATATAAACACTATTATAAAACAATTTATGTCTGACTTTTTCGTGGTTTTCTCCGAAACTTGCGTAATTCCGGGCTAAATACTTTTAAAAATCCATAGTATGAAATGTGAAAGGAGTATCAGAATTCGAAACTCTGCAAAATATAAAAGAATAAAGGCGTTCTGGGTTTTCTGTTGTTTTCTCCGAAACAACCGTTCCTTTTCTATGTTTTTGCCCCTCCCCCCCTTTCCGTCCCTTCTAATAATTTTACACTTGAAAATATTCGCAGTCTATTTATCTTTCCTTAAAACCTAATAATAACAATTTCGAACGCTGTAACTTTTTTTTTTTTTTTTTTGCCCCTTCGCCCCCCGCCCCCTCAAGCCCTTCCTAATAATTCTACACTTTCCAGTGGCGGATCCACAACTTGACTTTTGGGGGGGGGGGCTAAAATTTTTCAAAGTGTTATTCTAGACCAATAAAAAATTTACAAATGCAATATTCAATTGTAAATGTCAGATTTTTTTTTTTTTTTTTCGGGGGGGGGGGGGGGTGCTTCAGCTCCCCTAGCACCCCCCTTAAATCTGACAATGACACTTTCAAAAATATTCAGAATCGAATTATCGTGCGTTAAAAACCAAATATTACGAAATTTCAACGGCATATCTCAATTTAAAATAGTGCAAAATATAATACAAAATTTAATCTAATTTTTTTGTTTATCCATATTTTCATGAAAATTGAACAGTAGCTTTATAATATGCTGTCTACGCTGAGTATTAATTCAAATGTAACGTGAATTAAAATTTGAAAATTGCAATTTTTCTCCCCACTGTAAACATCTTGATTGGTTACAATCATTTCCTTTCTCATGGCAGACGATAGTCTGGCATTTGAAATGATGTTGCCACAAAAAATTCATACTTTAGTTAATTTTAAAAAATCTAATTGTTGTGCCGATAAGTCACTTGCACACTTAGATTCAGAAAAAATGCCCCTTTCATTTGGTATCGAAATCGTAACGATCGGACAAATATTTCTAATTTATTTTCCACTTTTTCTGCTTTTAACTCCGTTAAAATATCTTTTTTTATGCAATAGCTGTGAATTCTCAATCATTGAGATCGCTTTTAGATTAGACATGAGTGGACATTTTAATTAATATCTCCACAACTAATTAAAATTTTTAAATTCTGTTTTCAGGAGCCCCTCGGGAAGGCTCCTGAGCATCCGTATGTCAATTTTTGTACTTCTGCGTTCAGTAGGGGCTGAACGTATAAAAAGAACAGACAGACAGACAGACAAACCTTTTCTTTTATTATTATAGATTTCTATACTAGATTTAAAAAAAAAAAAAAAAAAAAAAAAAAAAAAATCTCATAAATGTAGATTTAATGTTTTTATCAATTTATGTCAGCAAGTCCTTTCAAAGTAAAGTTTTAAATTCTGTATAACATTTTATTTGCAATACCAACATGCCATTTTCTTATCCAAGAATTTAAAAAATCAAATTTACATAATCATTTGATAATTTTATATTCTTATTTTAATTTTGTAAAAAAAAAAAAAAAAGTTATTAATTGGTAATAGAAATTCCAGATAAAAAAATACAAAACTAAAATTTTACTTCCAAATAAAAAAGTTATTTATTTTTTATTTATTTATTTTACAAAAGTAATGCCTATAATAATATAAATGTGCGCATATATACATATAAAACCAATTTAGTAAACATGCAGAAGCATTAAGAGAAGAAATAATAAAAATGTCGATTGACTCCACTCGAATTTCTGAACATTAAGTAATTCACTGTTGTTTAAATGAAATAAAGTAAGAGAAGTCATTAAATAAATAAATGAGAAAATTATAATCAGTGTTTGATTGTTTTCTCCCAATTGGTATATTGTTTAACAAAATGGAATATATCCAAAAAAATTTATGTATCTTTGTAAAATAACTAATAGTGCTAGATTCACCAAAATGTATACAGTTTGTGTGACATAGACCTATAACATGTATATAAATTTAAAGCTCAATCAAATGAGGCATTTAGACGCTATCACATTTTAAATAATTTCAGACTATAGGCCATAATATTACAAAATTTTTCATTGTATCCCTGTAAAAAAAGTATAAATTGTGAGATTCAAAATAAATCTGCACAATTCATTTGACGGTGACTTATAACATGTGTATAATGTTTCAGTTGAATCGAATAAGGAATTCAGATGCTATCACACTTTAAATTATTTGAGCCCCTAGGCTATAATAATAAAGAATTTATCTTTGTGCCCCAGTAAAAAAAAAAAAAAAAAAAAAAAAAAAAAAAACTATAAGTGCAAAATTTTTCAAGATGCATACAGTTTGTGCTACAATAACCAGTAATATATTTACTAAATTTTAGCTGATTTGAACAAAGCATTTAGACAATATTATATTCACTCATACTCAGACATACATACATCATTGTAAAAATAGTAAAAATGAACTCATGGGACCTCAAAACATGTAGATACACCAACATTACAAAGTTATGTTTTCGTCATGATTACAATACTTTCCTTATCTGTATATTTTCAGAAAGTAAAAAATTCCATGAAAGATATGTGAGCCATTCAATTTTATCGTGCTTAATAACAAATTTTTAAAAGGTATTTATGACTTATGGGAGAAGAAATGACAATGTAGTTGAAAGCAGTGCACAGTGTTCAGAATTTCAAAAAAGCTGGCCAAAAGTCGAAAAATTTAGGCGCGTTTTTAGACGTAAGTACCGCGGAAATACCTTCAGAGGGAGCCACTGAATGAAACTGTGAGGTGGAAAATTTTTTCTATCTACATATTTCTAAGTGTAGGCTGGCGGAAAACGTGACAATTTTTTCTTTTAATGCATTTTAACAGTTAAACAAATAGTGTTTCTCGGAAAATTTCGCAACAACAACATTCAACAAAATATGGCCGACAATTGTGGAGGTTAGTAGATAATATTTATGCTGTATTTTTTTTCATCAAGTGATCTCCTGAGCGGCTTTTTGAAGTTAACCTCAATTATAACATAACCAAAAGTTTCAAAGTATGGAAACTTTTTTATCTCGCAAGATCCCGCATTGATTCAAAGTGGAGAGTGTTAAGGGATGTCCATTTTATTCAGCCGTTAAAGAATTGGGTGCCCCCGCCTGCCCCTGTATGTGTAAAAGCGTTTTAACTTTTTAATTTAATTTTTTGGACTTTGGTCTGCCATATTGGATCCGCCATCTTGTTTTTGAGTGCAAGATCACTTTTTTTATAAAAACTGATATTAAATTTGAATTTAGCGCCCTCAAAAACCCTTAAATGTGAAAATTATCCTTCATCTATCAATTTTTTGATTTTTGATCCGCCATATTGGATCCGCCGTCTTGTTTTTGAGTGTAATATCACTTTTTTTAATGAAAACTAACGTCAAATTTGAATTCAGTGCCCTCAAAAACCCCTTAATATAAGAATTATCCATCTTATATTAATTTTTTAATTTTTTGTCTGCCATATTGGATCCGCCATCTTGTTTTTGAGTTTGCCTTTGAAGTTTTCAAGAAACCAATGTCAGATTCGGATTCAGCGACCTCGAAAACATATATATACATCACAATTTCACTTGTTTTCTTTAATTTCGACTTTTGGCCAGCTTTTTTGAAATTCCGAACACTGTGCAGTGGGGAAAGAGAGGGGAATTAAAATTGAAACTATAAACTATCACGTTTGCATCCAGTCCACCATTAGAAAAATACAAATATATTTATTTATTGAATATTGTTAACTTTGCATGTCTATTTCATTCATATCTATTTTGAAGTAGTTAAATTGATTATATACACGGTTCCAGGAATTTGTAAAAATATAGTCGCCAACAAAAATTTCTGGTAGTCCGTAAAAAATATCCTTGTCGTTTTCTTTCTTTCTTTTTTTTTTTTTTTTTTTTTTTTTCCTTTTCAATTTTAAAATTTACTTGAATGTAGAAATCAAAATTCTATGCGTAAAAATCAATTATTTATTAGGCTATAATGATACATCAGGAAACACCTGTTTAAATTTAACATCATGAAACCAGTTTTATTATTTTCCTTAAAACAATGCACCATCAACATTAATACATCATTACACCGGCACAACGATTCAGCATCAGGCCAATAGCATAGGCAAACAGGAGCAGTGTAAACCAATTCCATAAAACAGTGCAATAATTTAACACCGTGTTCTGTAACATTCAGGGAGATGTGTAAATCCCCTAATGGTGTATTGATTCAATAAAGTGTCTCAAAGTGGCGAGAGAAACAGGAATGAAAACAGTAAGAGTTAGCCAACATCGAAAATAGAATCAGAGCCTAATTCTGAGACCAATTCTTTCAAAAAAAAAAAAAAAAAGGGGTTGAATTTTCAAGTTGAAAACATCGCCAGTTAAAAAATAATGGTCGCCGATGGCGATCAGGTGACTGTATTTCTTGAGCCCCACACTTATACACATATAATTAAAGAATTGTTTTATATATATATGGAAAGAATAAAGATAATTTTTAATTTAGTACTCGCAAATAATTAATAGTGGACAAAATGGTAATTTGTCCGGGATGGTTTTAACCAGGTTTTTTCCAGCGGTTATTTCCACTATGGAGAAAACCGAACAATCCTGGTTCATGTTCTAATAATGTATATAATATTTGGTTTATATTTGCATGCTTATTGTAAGGTAGACAGAAGTACAATTTTAAACAAGGATTTTGAAAAAACCCTCTTGTTGTTTTTTTTTTTTTTTTTTTTTTTTTCAAGTGGGTTTTATTGAAAAAAGCCACTCGGGTTTTTTTCGGGTCGGGCAAAATCTAGCCAACCCTGAAATATTATAAAAAGTAGATAATAATTTAAAAAAATTTAAAGTTATGTTTCATTACTTTTTTTACTTCATTTTTCTTATTTCTTATTTATCTTTTCTATGAATAATATATTTCATGTTGCATTTTTTAATCTAATAGAGACATTTGAATATGTATATATATAAATAAGCAAACTGATGATTAATGAAAATTAATCCCAAAACACACAAGGGCCTTCTTCTGGGGAGCCCCTTAATGTAGGGAATGGAATATGAGAAGTTTCTGATGAAACATAAGCTATTTACCCCCCCCCCCCCAAAAAAAAAAAAAAAAAAAAAAAAAAAAAACTTTTCTAACCCCCGACTTCTTAAAGATGAAAGCAAGACCATACAGCAAACAAATGAATACAAAGCATTAAAAAGCAATAAAATTCAAGTACAAAAGTTATCAATATAAAAATTCTAAAATATAAGTAAATACAAGAACAAACTTAAATAGCAAGTAGATTGAAAATATTTTAAAGATTGAACGTCCCCCCCCCCCCCTCCAAATCAGAAAGAGTACTGAACCTGCTTCAGTTGGTAGGACCACTTACCAGTTCTTAATGTCACCCAAGATAGAGAAAAAACCTTAAGTTAGATCGTATTCAAGAAGATTGAAATATTTATCGAGTAGGAAAACAAGATAGTGGTTGACAGCTAAAATATTTTTGAGATTTTCAAGAGCTAAATTTAGGTCTAAATGGTTATTGCAAATCATTTTAATTATGTTAATTTGAGTAAACATAATGTTTTAAACTCTGTGACTAATATGGGAGAACTAATTCGTTAAATTACAAACTTTAAAGCTAAATTCGTGCCTTTTATCATAAATACCAATAAACCACTTTTTTAACTATTTTTCGAATTTTTAAATCCAGGAAAGAAATTTTGTCTTCAGTGTCAGTACAGTTTAAGATAAGGTCGGAGGGATAAATTTCAGCAGTATATTTCGCACAGTTTTTTGCTATTACGTCATCAATATATCTATAAAACTTAATATCTTTAAATTTTCTCTCAAGCATAAATAGAAAAATGTTAGCGAAGGCACTCGAGTAACTGGTTTCCATCAGGATACTGTGAATTTATAAAAAAAGATAATCTACACTGCTAAACAAAGCATTTTGAAATATACAAAATTTAATAAGGTTTCCAATAAACTTTTTCACAATCAATTACATGACAAAATTCATCGTACATTTTTTCAAAAATTTCAAGGAGGATCTACTTGCTATTTATGTTTGTCGTTGTATTTACTTATATTTTTGTATTTTTATATTGATGTATTTACTTTTGTACTTTATTTATGAATTTAATTGCTTTTTAATGCTTTGTATTAATTCAATTCGTTTGCTATATGGTCTTGCTTTCATCTTTGAGAAGTCGGGGGCTAGAAATGTGTCTTTTTTGGGTAAATAGCTCACCTTTCGTCAGAAACTTCTCATATTCCATTTCCTACATGAGGGGGCTCCCCTGAAGAAGGCCCTTGTGTGTTTTGGGATTAATTTTCATTTATCATCAGTTTGCTTATTTTTTTATTATGGTTTTACTTATATAAAAAATTCAAGTTTTATTTCTTATAATTTTTAAGATTTATCTTAATGTATGTAAGGGGTGACACCACTTACGACTGCCCCATCATAGCTACACCACTGTATATATGTAATATGTTAATAAACTTTCTAGTAAAAGGAATTCCAAATGTATTTAAATAATGGAACTCAGGGATCAATCTAGGGAAAAATTGGGTCCCTTTTGTACCCCTTCACAAAATTCCATATCATAAAAAAGAGCAGTTTACAAAATTCCACATCATAAAAAGAGACTTTGCAAAATTCAAATTTATAAAAATGATCCTTTTTGTGAAATAATGTTTCCATGTTTTCAGTATTATTTTTAATCAATTTCTTCAAAATTCTATGAACTTGATATTTAACACTATATAGAAGTACTTAAAATAGGAGGTTTTACAGTTTTTTTTTTTTTTTTTCCAATAAAAATATTTTATTTTTCACAATAAATAAAAATTTCACAAAGAAAGGGCCCAAAAATTAAAACCTGGATTGAACCCTGGAACTTAAAAGAAAATCCACCACCAAAAAAAAAGAAAAAGCTATTTTTAGTAAATATTGCTTTTCTATTTTTATTAAATGCCTGTGTCTCATTTAAAAATTAATCACTCCTTAATTCACTTTTAGTTACAAGATATAACTTCAATATCTATTATGGAAAACAGCAAATATTCAGGAGTTTACGCAACAGTAACATTACTTGAGATTGTTGTATTTAATATATTATTCATCTTAATTTCTAAGGCATTATTAGCATGTAAATATTATTATTATTTTGCATAATTATCTTTCATATATAATTTTGTTTATTATTTTGTTAGAAATTAATAATGAATTCACTAACAGTTTTCTGTATTTTCAGATACACAGAATATATATTTTAAAAATAATTTGTGAAAATAAATTAGTTATTAATTAGAGTTGCACCAAATGTTTAGTTTGGCCGAATATCTTAATATTCGACGACCAAATAGTGGAGTTAAATTTCAAATTAAGTTTAAATATTGAAATTGGTAAAAATATTTTTTATTATATAAAATTTAAAGTTTTTTTTTTAAACTGCTAATAATGTTAAACGATAACTTAAAAAATATTCTTCCCCCTTTATTTATATATATATTTGTTAATAAGGTTTTACATTGGTTAAAAAAAAAAAAAGAAACTCTATTAAAAAAGAAAAGTTGGATACGTCGATAGATCATGCATTTTTTTCTGTCAAGTCAGTAGATGCCCTGAATGAGAATATACTTTTGGAAATTTTTCATTTCATTGAATTTTCATTTTATTCAATTTATTCTAGAACTTATGAAGGGGTAGAATTGTTTAATATCTCCCATTCATGTAATTTTTTCTTCCCTCCCATCCCACTCCATTTTCTACTAGTGGTGAATGATCAAATGTCCTGTGAAGCACAATCTTTTTCCATTATTATCTTTCCATAGTATTCAGTGTATAATTTACCCATTTAAGAAGCTATTTGACAATAAAGGGCAAAACTGGGAAAATTTATTAGTGGCCAGTGGCCGGTACTGACAGTTTCATTAGTAGCCACTTTTTTAAGTTAGTGGCCACATTTCACATAAGACTATTTCTTTCAGACTGCAAAAAGCATTGTCACCATTTTGCAGTATAATCACCACAAGAAAAATATGAAAATAAGAAATACATATAATAATACAATTAACACAGGGACACTGAAATTGTAATTTGTAATTACGCTCATTTTAAAAATCCTAAATTGCACATCCTAAATTAAAATCTGCTTATGGCTGTAACAATAACAGCAAAAGTTTTTATTTTTCAAATAATTCAGTAGTACTTTTTTTTTTTCAATTTATTTTTAAACAAATTGAAAAAAAAAAAAAAAAGCTTTCACTTAAAAGTTAAATAAGCTGTTATCATTCACAGTTCACATGGATATTTTCTAGTAAATGAATCAGCTGATTCATCATCATCACAACCTTTTACATGGTTCTGTGTAAATACAGTTAGCAGTTTTATTATTTTTTCTTATTTCTAAAGACACACTTTTTTAAATGATTTTATTTCAATTGAGTTAAAATATTTTCTCTTAAAAAGTATAGATATGGAAACTTAGCTGCTTTATTAAAAATAATTTACTTAGCTGCCAAATTTGTAGCTTTAAAAATAGGGAGATTTCTACTTTAAAATGGGAAGGAAAAAGGAAGATTTCTACTCAAAAGAAAGCAAATACAATTTTTTTTGAAAAATACACATTTAAGCCAAATCAAATTTTGATACACACATTTGTCAAATATCTTAAATGGGTTAAATATACACTAAATACTATGGAGATAATAATGGAAAAAGATTGTGCTTTGCAGGGCATTTGATCATTAACTGTTAGTTGAAATGGAGCACACATGTGTGTGCATGGGGGGGGGATACATCTATATACTTCTTTATAGGTTCTAGAATCTAAACATTAAATTTTAAAATAAATATTTACATTTATATTATGGATGGAGAAAGATTGTAAATCACAAGGCTTCAGTGGAGCATGTGATTGCCAATCGTTGGAGGGGGGGGGGATTACAAGAATTATGAGTTCGAGATATTAAACAATTCTACTTCTTTACAGATTCTAGAATCTAATAAAGTAAGTTTAAAACAGATATTTATATTTTTGCGGCAAATGGAGTATGATTAGAAATTATAAAGCTTTTTATAAG
Organism: Salticus scenicus; assembly: GCA_963930645.1. Lineage (NCBI taxonomy): Eukaryota > Metazoa > Arthropoda > Arachnida > Araneae > Salticidae > Salticus > Salticus scenicus. The sequence continues at coordinate 93,179,228 of OZ005654.1, forward strand.
CTGTGTGATCACAGATCTTTAGGGGGAGGGAAAGGGGGGGGGGGTCAAAAAATTATATGAGTGAGATATATATTGAACAATTCTACTTCTTTATAGGTTGTAGAATATAATAAAGCAAGATTAACATTGACATTTATGCCATGGATGGAAAAAGATTGGAAATCACAAGGCTTCGATTGCCTATCGCGCTCGATTTTTAAAATCTTTTAATGATCACAAAAAGTGACGACTTTAGTGGCGATCGATGGATAATTTTTAATCGCCATCTTTTTTTATTTAGTCGCCATGTGTTTGCCCTTTATTTGACAAATGTGTGCTTCAAAATTTGATCTGGCTTCAATGCATACATATATAGAGAGAGAGTTGTAAAATTCTCGAGAATAATCTTTCTGAGAAATATTCTCCTGGAAGAGAATAATCGAGAATTTTCTCACTGAAGCTATAATAATGGATAATTTTTAAATTTGTGCTCTGTATAAGTATTAATTTATGTGCAATAAGTTAAAAAATGTATGAAATTATTCTTTTAATAAAATAATCAGATTAATTAAATAATTAAATCTATTTAGCTGTATATATTTAAAAAATAATAATAAAATAAATCCTCTTCAAGGCTAAAAGGTGAAATCTTATAAATTATTGAAGATAAAATCTAGTGATATCTCAAGTAATAAAGGGACAAATCATTAAATTAGTTTTTTTTATTTCATTACAGACACTTATTTTTAAAGGGGACATTTATTGAAAAATATTTCTAATTATTTAATGTTTTTGCTTTAAAATGTTTTACACTTATCTGTATAAAATAAAAAAGGTTTTATTCAACATGTATTTAAAGAATAAACATTTTTATATGGAACTGTTCACAGTAAAAAAAAAATTGTTTTTCTATAAAAAGAAGTGACAAATTGACATGTGTGGTGCACAATATAAATTATTAAAATAAAAACAGGAACAGTTGAATTTAAACAAAGTAATATCGATGACAAAGAACTGCATGGGTTGTCAGTATAAAGAAGGTAGCTTGAATGATCTGTTATCAAAAGATGAAACTAACTATTAACTTTGATTCTAAATTTTGTGTAACAAGTTAATTACAAAATAAAATTAATATCATTTTTAAGCTATTTGTTATTTTAGTTTTTAATTTAAATAGAACATACACTACCTTACCATAAATGACCCGACACTTTCGATTTCAAACTTTTTAAAAATATCTCAAAAAGTACTAAACAGATCGTCTAGAAACTTTAGGAGTGTAAAGAGCATGTTATACCTCATACGTTTCTGTTAAAGTTTTCTGCCAAAAATAAAAGGGGAACAAGTAAAAAATTAGAGAAAAATGAAAGTGTTTGGCATTACCCTGTAAAAGTATGGCTTGATATTCAATCTGGCTGCAGCATGCGGCTATGGGGCTCTTCTTTATTATCTATGGAAATTTTTATGTCTCTAACGCATGTAATCAAGGAGACATAAAGGTTTCTTTTAAAAAATAGAAAAACAATACTTTTGCTAAAATTTAAATACCTTATACAAAACTTTTCCATTTTGTTTGACTGATTAATTTCAAACACTCCATGTTCATCTTCAGAGTCGAAACACTAAACGCCGTCGTTCTTCTGCTGATGTTTACTTTGTCGGTGTATCCTGTGGTTGCCATTTCGCTTCACTTCGTATTCTTCTAGTAGCTGTTGCCATGCGGCGGGTATGATATAATGCTCTCTGTCATTCACGGTATTATAATTAGTGGTAATTTCGAGGGCCTCCCGTTTTAGTGCATAGTTTTGGTTATTGTAAGGGGCTATTTTTTTGGTGTTAATGGAGTTAATATTAATGGGGTTATTGATGTGGGTGGCGGAGAAAGCTGTGGAGGATTTTCCTAGTTTTAAGTCTGCACGATGTTCTTTTTCCCGTTCTGAAATTTTTCGTTTGGTCATCCCGATATAGCAGGCTTTATTTCCGTTTAAATGTTCAAAGTCTATTTTGTAAATTCCTGGGGTAGAGTTTTGCTGAATGAGGTCTTTTTCGTTGCGGATATGTTGAAAGATACTTTTGTTTGGTTTTATTGGGATGTTAACGTTTAAATTTTTAGCTTCATTTTTTATTTTAAGGCTAGCACCGTTACTATATGGGATGGCAGTGGTGAAGATGGGTTTAGATTTCTGGGCACTGTTGATTTTGTTTAAAGATTTTACGCGTTTTTTATATAATTTATTTACCAGATTTTTAGAGTAGTTGGCTTTTGCGGCTATTTTTTTTATGTAGTTAAGTTCGTTGTTAAGTAGTTGTTTGTTGGAACAGACAAGTATAGCGCGGTTGATATAGGAACGAAGGGCTGATAATTTATAAGAGATGGGGGTATTACAATTTTTATATATGATTTCGGTGTTAGCTGTGGGTTTTCTGTGAATAGTAGTGTCAAATGTGTTATTAGGATTTTTTATGATTTTTATGTCGAGAAAGTTTAGGTTATTGTTGGATTCTTTTTCAATGGTGAATTTAATATTGTTGTCGAGATTATTAAGTTCTATTAGAATGTTGTCAGGGTTTTCGGATTCGGGAATTATGGCAAAAATGTCGTCGACATAGCGCGTCCAGAGTTTACATTTGTTAATTATGTGGTGGGCTGAGTTTTCAAGCAGTCGGAGTTTTAGTTCGGCGATGATTCCGGAGATGGGGCCGAACTAAAACTCCGACTGCTTGAAAACTCAGCCCACCACATAATTAACAAATGTAAACTCTGGACGCGCTATGTCGACGACATTTTTGCCATAATTCCCGAATCCGAAAACCCTGACAACATTCTAATAGAACTTAATAATCTCGACAACAATATTAAATTCACCATTGAAAAAGAATCCAACAATAACCTAAACTTTCTCGACATAAAAATCATAAAAAATCCTAATAACACATTTGACTCTACTATTCACAGAAAACCCACAGCTAACACCGAAATCATAAATAAAAATTGTAATACCCCCCTCTCTTATAAATTATCAGCCCTTCGTTCCTATATCAACCACGCTATACTTGTCTGTTCCAACAAACAACTACTTAACAACGAACTTAACTACATAAAAAAAATAGCCGCGAAAGCCAACTACTCTAAAAATCAGGTAAATAAATTATATAAAAAACGCGTAAAATCTTTAAACAAAATCAACAGTGCCCAGAAATCTAAACCCATCTTCACCACTGCCATCCCATAAAGTAACGGTGCTAGCCTTAAAATAAAAAATGAAGCTAAAAATTTAAACGTTAACATCCCAATAAAACCAAACAAAAGTATCTTTCAACATATCCACAATGAAAAAGACCTCATTCAGCAAAACTCTACCCCAGGAATTTACAAAATAGACTTTGAACATTTAAACGGAAATAAAGCCTGCTATATCGGGATGACCAAACGAAAAATTTCAGAACGGGAAAAAGAACATCGTGCAGACTTAAAACTAGGAAAATCCTCCACAGCTTTCTCCGCCACCCACATCAATAACCCCATTAATATTAACTCCATTAACACCAAAAAAATAGCCCCTTACAATAACCAAAACTATGCACTAAAACGGGAGGCCCTCGAAATTACCACTAATTATAATACCGTGAATGACAGAGAGCATTATATCATACCCGCCGCATGGCAACAGCTACTAGAAGAATACGAAGTGAAGCGAAATTGCAACCACATGATACACCGACAAAGTAAACATCAGCAGAAGAACGACGGCGTTTAGTGTTTCGACTCTGAAGATGAACACGGAGTGTTCGAAATTAATCAGTCAAACAAAATGGAAAAGTTTTGTATAAGGTATTTAAATTTTAGCAAAAGTATAATTGTGCTTTTCCTTAAAAATAAAATTAAATAGAAAAACAATTTTCACGTTTTTTGCTATAACATGCAAGGTAACCCAGAGCAAAGCTATTTTTTAGGAAACTTGACATACAATATTTGACACAGCAAACTGCAATCAAAATATAAAAAAAATATTAAATATCTGATGTGATATGAGAATTTTTACAAAATTTTTAGCAATGCATGTGTGACATTTTGCGAAATTTCATTTGCATACTTTAATAACCAAACGTATTGAACTACTCATGTAAAAACCCCAGACAAGTGTTGTGTAAACTCAAGAAGTTCTACACCATAGAATAAACTGCTATCCAGTTTCTTTCTACCCCAAAAAAAACTCAACTATAAGGGGCTTTACTCACTTTTTTACCTTATCAATTTTTTGGGGGGAACAGCTGACATTTAGTTTGTTAAATGCCACAGAATTTTTTAAGTTCTGTTTGGGGTTTTGTAATACTTGTTTAAGTTTTTATGTAAGTAGCTCAATACATTTGGCTATTAAATTATGCGAGTAAAATTTTGCTAAATCTTACACATGTGCAGTTAAAAATTATTTAGTAAATACTTTGATATTTTATTAGATTTTTAATATTTCTTCAATTTGATTGCAGTATGCTGTGTCTAATATTGCATATCGGGTTTCCTGAAAATAGCTTTGCGCTAGGTTTAATACCTTGTATGTTATAGCTAAAAAAGTAAAAAAAAAAAATTGCAATTTTTTAAAACCTTTATCTCCCTGATTGCATGTGGTAGAGACATAAAAATTTATACAGCTAATAAGGAAGAGCCCCGTAATCACATGCTACAGCCAGATTGCATTTCAAGCCTTACTTTTTACAGGGTGATGCCAAACACTTTCATTTTTCTACAATTTTTTATTGGTGCCTCATTAACTTTCGGCACAAAACTTAAACTGAAATGTATGAGATATAACAAGTTCTTAATTTTTTAGAAAATCTTTATGAAAAGAATACTCTCTTTAAATGTCAAATTTTAGTGATGGTTTTGTTATAAATGCAAATCTATAGGCGTTAAAAAAAATTAAATTTGTATAATTATTTATTATTTGCTACTGAATGCTTTCTGTCATGGTTAAGTATTTAAGAATATTCTCGAGTATTCTCTGAATTTGGAGCTTCAGAGAATATTCTCACCTCACATATCTCTCTCTCTATATATATTAAATTCCTATTTGCTTTCTGTGGGTAGAAATCTTCCTATTTTTAAAGCTGCAAAGTTGCCAGCTATGTAATGTAGGTCATCTAAAGCTTTTATATCTATATTTTTAAAGAGGAAATACTTTAACTCTATTGAAATAAAATTATTTTAAAAAGTATTTTATATTAAAATTGCTACTCTCATGATATAAAAAATAGCTGTTAACTTAAAGTGGTTAGTGATAAAATTGATAGTACTGGCCACTGGCTACTAAAGAATTTTTCCAGTTTTGCCCTTTATCATTAAATATACTACCAAACTGAGTTTGAGTGATTTAAGTTCAGATGAGAGTAGCGTTGCAATAAGTGTAATCATTTTAGTTTTTTTTCTAAAGCATCCAAGATATCAAAATCAGACATGGCATGAGACATCAAATTTGAGAATGTTATTTCAATTTAATGGTGCATACAGTTATTTATTGTTTAAAATAGTTTTATTTATTCACATAGGAAAAAATTAATATGTTATTCTTATTTAACTTGCTAAAGTAAAAAAATATTTCTTTACAGGTGTTTTCTAGGAATAAACCCAAATCAAGGGGCAAAAGTAAATCCAGAACTAAAAAAGAAAGAATGTATGAACTCTAAAATTTTGAATTCGAAGAAATCTGTGTTAGAATGGATAATTGATTGTGTTGATAATTTGTATTTTATATGACTTGATGTACTATGTTGATGTAAACTTATATGCTAATTGATTTTTTTTTTTCCGATCTGAATTGATGTATTCAGATGTTAATATTCATATGTTAATCAATATATTTTATTTGAATAAAAATGCTGTATTTATGAATTTGAATAAATATCTTAATTTTTATTGCTTGTTTTTTTTTTTTTTATTTTTTTCTTTTAAATTCTGAATATATTGCTGATAAAATGTAGTTAAAAATATATATATATATATATATTGGCATGTTGGATTGCAGACAAATTTTGTTTTGCTGCAGATAAATACAGGAAGTTCTGCTTCTGGGGTTTAAGTATAAGTATGTTTTGGCATACAGTGCATTTGAAAATTATCGAGACAGGTGATTTTTTAGTAGTACCAGTTAAAAAACTGTAATAATCATGAAAAAAAAAAGTATATGGAATCAGTATATAAGTGTATTATAACAAAGTAATATAGTATAAGTTTTACAGAATTTAAAAAAAAAAAATGCTGTCTCAAAAATCTGAAAACTTTTCGAGTATTTGGTATTTAAATTCAAATTTTGGATCAGTATCTTTTAATTATCTTAAAACTCTTATCAGACATGTTCAGGGTGAGAAGTTGAAGAATGTGTGGCTGTAAGAAAAAAGTTTTTGTCAGAAATTAAAATAATAAGTAGAGCAGAAGAATGGTGCTAATTCAGCCATGCATTCTTCAAACTCTAATTCTAAGCTTGCCTAATAAGATTTTCAAGATAATTCAAAGGAATAGATCCAAAATTTGAATTTAAATACCAAATAGCATAAAATGTCTCTATTTTTGAGACAGAATTTGTGTTTTTAATATTTTTAGAAAAATTCTATGAAACTGTACTAAATTTCTTTGCTATAATGCACTAATATTTTAATTCCATATGCTTATTATTTATTTTCTTTAGGATCTCCTTTCTCTTCATTTTTTTTTTGACTTATTTGAAAAAAATTACCTGCCTGTGGGATTTTGAGATGCACTTTAGTTTGAGTTTGACTTCATTTTGCTTAGTTGTTATAAAACTTAGTTGTGAAACTTTTTAGGCATAAACTACAGCTAATTAATTTTTTAAAAGTTTTAGCTTATGGACTTTGTACATTTCTTGCAGTATGCCACTAAAAAAGGGGAAAAAAATGATAAGGAGTGCATGTATAATTAACCCAATTAAAATAAGGGTACTCCCATTTTTTCCCTGTCACATAAAGAATATATATTTAAAAAAAAAAAAAAAAAAAAAAAAAAATCATGTGGAAGAAATTTTAAATGTAGTGCCTATTTGCTAAGGAACACAATAGTAATTGCATGACTACTAAGTAAAATTTTCACTTTTTTTTTTATTTTTCTTATTTTAAATATTTTTCCATTTTAAATCCTGCACATGTTAATGCACTGGACTTCTTTAACATAAATGATAAAAATATAATATTGTATAATTTACTACTATGCACCAAATTTTTGTAACATAAACGATAAAAATATAATGTTGTATAATTTAGTACTAACATACTATGTTAATGTACTATATAATATATGTTCATTACTAATATATATCCAAATACAGAGTCCAAATATAAAGTCTTTTTATAATTAATAACTGTTCTTTAAATATTCTAAAATTCTGTTTATATGCCCTTTACAACAAAAAACTGGATTTTAATAATTATTTAGTGTTGTTTTATTAAATGTTTCATAGTCAATAGATTCTCATAAAATAGTTTTAATTATTGTCCCTCTACATTACTTAACAGTGTTGCAGTGTTAAAGTTTACAGAATTATTTTTTAAAATTGATTTTTATTTATATTTTACATTCCTTGAGTTCCACAGTTTTTATTATATAAACAAACAACTCTTCTTTTGCTTTTACACATATAATTTTTTATTCTGATGTTCTCTGTTTACTCTGTTCTATGTTTACTCTGATATAATAAGATAATTATAATTTTTTTCCATGGGGGATTTTTCCGGATTTTTTTTTTCTACAGAGTAGTTTGAGAACCTCCAATATTTCTCAAAATTCTTTGTTCATGTTCTAATAATGTATATAATATTTGTTATACACCGAAGAGTCATTACATTATGACCACCTTCCATCTGTAATAATGGGCTCGTCCAGGAACAGAACTACTGCGCGTGTACAGCTGATGTTGGAGTATATAAAGCGGCTATGCATTGTCTTTCCAAATATAGTGCGATTAGCGATATAATGAGAAAAGCAGTTGATTTATAAGACTTCGATAAAGGTCAAATCGTTATGGCTCAGCGACTGGGAACATCAAAATCGCAAGCGGTATGTTTAGTGGGCTGTTCATGTTCAGTTGTTGTGAACACATGTCAAAAGTGGTGTATGGATGGTGAAATGACAAGTCGCCGGCCAGCAGTGTGTTGTCCATGATGCATTGATTCCAGAGGAGAGCGGATATTGTTATGTATTGTTCGCTGTAACCAAAGAGCTACAACAGCCGAAATCACCACCAGCTACAACAGTGGCGACCCAGACAGTGTTTCACAACATATTGTGCAGCGTACATTGCTGTGTATGGGCCTACTTATGTCCCTGCACTGACGGAACGTCATCGCCAGTTGCGTCTGCAATGGGGCAAGAAACATCGGAATTGGACATTAGAAGAATGGATGAAAGTCGCATAGTCTGACGAATGTCGTTTTCTGGTCCATCACATTGTGTGCGAATACGCCAATTTCCAAAGGAAACCCTCACTTCCGGATGCACAGATGGACGGAGATAAACCGGTGGCAGGGGCATTATGGTGTGAGCAATGTTTTCATGGAGCACATTAGGACCCATAATCAGCATAGAACAATCCCTGGTGTCTGTGCACTACGTGAACATAATTGCAGACCAGGTTCACCTATTCATGACAACAGTATTTCCGGCAGGGGATGGTGTTTACCAACAGGATAATGCACCATATCATAAGGGTCGAATCGTCATGGAGTGGTTCGAGGTACATTCTAGTGACTTTCAAGTCATGTCTTGGCCTCCAAATTCACCTGACATTAATCCAATAGAGCATTTGTGGTCCCACCTGGAAAACCTAATTCGTGCTGCCACGCTACCCCCTTGCAATGTGCAGGAATTTCAGGACCAGTTGATGCACGCTTGATACCAGATGCATCAGACTATCTATCAGCACCTTGTAGAGTCAATCCTACACTTGGGTGCTGGCAGTTTTGAAGGCTAAAGGTGATCCTACATGTTATTAACAGGGTGGTCATAATGGTGCTATATTTATATGTTTATGGGTGTATATTTATATGTTTATTGTAAAGCAGCTATCACACAGAAGATCCTACCCTCTGAACTTTACGCTAATACCTCTCCGAATAATCAAGCATTAGGTAATAGGGTTATTTTGAAGACTAAAATGAATTCAAAAAGGCATTAACAATTGGCTACTAATTGCTCACTATTTCATGTTTTAAACACACTCTGATTTTCTCACACTCCGATTGGTTGAATACGAGCTAACATCTAGCGTAGGAGATTTAGTCAGTCATAAGTTCGTCATTGACAAAGGTAGGAAAGGGAAACTTATCACACGATGCATTTTCGACTGTTTGTCTCTCGAAAAACCTGTTTCAGGTGGTTTCGGGAGAGAAAGTATCTGATACTGCTGATCACATGAGAGTACGTGTGATAGCAGCTTAAGTTAGATAAAAAGTGGGTTTTAAAATAAGGATTTTGATAAAAAACACTTGAGTTTTTTCAAGTGGGTTTTATTGAAAAATACCACTTAGGCCAGCTTGTTGACCTAAAAAGATTGCATAACCTTTGCTCCCACGCACACATACACAAAAAAAAAAAAAAAAAAAAAAAAAAAAACTGTCAGCCAGGATGCCAGTAAAAAATTGTATTCTTCACAGATAAAAACTATTTTTAAAACAGGTTTTCTGTTTTTAAACGATTGTTGTTATACGTTATGTTTACAGATAACAACAGTTAAACTAATGAATATATTCTGTAAATGTACGGAAAAAAATCTATATTTATTACATGATTTCTCTGTAACATTACAGAATATGACTCATTTTTACAAACAGTTTTTTCTGTGATGCAAACAGATTTTTTTTTTTTTTAAATAGTGAAATTCTGTTATTTTAGCAGAAATACTCTGTAAGTTTACGAAAAATCCTCTGTTTTTTTCTGTAAAAAATACATGTTTTCTCTGCAAAAAATTTAAAATAATTCTGTTATAGTAACATTTTTTTCTGCAAATATAACAGAATGTCACTGTTTAAAAGACAAAAGAGATCTGTTTACATCACAGGAAAAAAATGTTTTAAAAATGAGTTTTCTGTTTTTTTAAACAGTCAAATTTCGTCTAATTCACAGACGAATTACATTGTTTTAATAGAAGAATTACGTTGCTTTAACAGAAGTATTTACGGAAATATTTACAGATTTTCCCAATTTTTTTTTTAAACGCTTTTTTTCTGTGAAGAAAACGGGTTATGATTGGCGTCCTGGCTGACAGTTTTTTTCCGTTTTTTCGACAGTTTTTTTTTTACAGTGTGTTGGTCAGCTGTCAGCTGCTTAAATAGAAGCGATAAAACTAAATCTAAGCGAAAAGTATCAGCGTGTTCAAACTTCTTTCTAAAGACTCTAATCGTCTAAATTTCAATAAAATAAAATGAATTAAATAAACGCAAAGAAATTTAAAATTGAAACAAGAAAATTTTAAACCAAGCGAAATTTATGTTTTTTTTTTTTTTGTGCGGATGATTTTGAGAAAAAAAATTATCAATAGTAAACGGTTGGCGGATTCTGGGCTTAATATAGGAAGGGGGCTAGACTATATCATTTTACACAAAATATTTATTTTCTAACTATCGTCGAAAAAATTGTAAATATATATATGTGTGTGTGTGTGTGTGTGTGCCATTAAAAAAAAAACATTTATGAGAATGATTTTATTGAAAACCGCGATTAATTCTATCAATTCATTCAATAGTTATGAGTTTTTAAATATGTACGGACTATTGGGATTCCCTGTATTATTAAAATCTTAAATACATACACTTTTTTTTTATTTTCCCTTTTAGTGAGGGGGGGGGGGCAATTTTAGAGCATCCAGTATCATTGCTTAAGGATTACTCCCAATCTTTTAAAACATTTAAAAACTCTTCTGTATTTTCTCATAGAATTACACAACAATCATCGTAATCGATTGCTACCTAAACTTACAAAATGCGTGTTTGTGTATATAATACATACGAACCGGAGACTCTGTATGTAACAAGGGCTGAAATCAAACATATAAAACAGATATAATATATTATAAAAGATTAATCTGAAATAATTAAGAAAATAAGATAATTATTCAAGGACACTTTCCCTTTGCGAAATCGTTTTCAAGAACAACATTTTATCATCAGAGAAAAATACTTCGATGTTTTTGATAAAACAATGGATTAATGCAGTCAAAATATTGCTGATACAGTCGGAAGCAAAAGTATCCGAGTACTGACAAAAATTCCTATGTAAAAAAAGGAACACTTAATACAGTTTTGTTAAATAAATCGTTGTCGAATCATGCTCTCAGACTAACTAAAGACATATACAAGGAGATATATTAATAAATTTTCTGAGTATATTTCTTTTCCTTAAAGCTTTATTTATTTACCCTTATCAAAGTTAATTTATTTCAGAATAATATATATATATATATATATATATATATATATATATATATTATAATTATAATTTGAATATTATTAATCATAAGTTAAAGTAAATTATTAATAAATTAGGAAATATTAAATTTACTTGTAATAACCGCATAATTTTCATTTTCATTTTTTTTTTCACTAGGAAATATAAACCAATAGCATTTAATTTACTTATTTTTTTAAAAACAATAAGTATTAGAACTATTTAGTTTTGATCAAATTATCAAAAACAATTATGATACATAAATGTGGATTTTATTGTTTGTAAAAACTATTATATTATTTAATATTATATTATTAATTTTTGCAATTTTTATTTTATTTTACTCTAATCACTTTTTTGGAAGCTATATTCATATAGTTTTGAATGTATTGCGTAAAATTTTCATAGTTAGACCTTTTATTTTAGCTCTTGGAAAATAATCTTTCTTTCTTTTAAAAATAGCAATGAAATATATTGTAACTTATATCTATGCACTCAGTACAAACGCTTTTTAATTAACTTAAGATGACATGAAAATATATTCATAATTCTTTATTAATTCAACCTTTTTAGTAAGAAAAAACAGTAACCGAATTTAAATTACAATTTAGCAAATAATGAATATCATTACTTTTTTTTTTTTTTTTTTTTTTTTTTTTTTTTTTAAACAAAATTTTAATAGAATTTTATTTAATAAAAATTTTTAGTCTGCTTCATTTTCACGAGACATTTTTTTTTCTTTTTTTTTTCTGAAGTTCTTTCATCTAATCCTAAACAGAAAAATTCTGTTTTCTTTATCTAAAATCAGTTCAGAGAAAAGCAATCTTATATTAACAAGAAGTCAATTATTCTCTAATCTGTGTAATCTTACTCTAGACAATACTCTTTGAAGGATGATACTTTGTTCGAGGAAATTTGAAGACTTCTGATTGTTAGAGGGTTTCTTTGCGAAATAATTGCATTGCTTCAGAGATATTTACATCCAGAAAAATATGGGATTTCCAGAATAAAACCGCAGGATATTTCGATTTGTTGAAGCAAGTATTTATTTCTAAAACTTCCAAATTTCATATAAGAACCATTTGACATTATATGTTTGATTGTAATCTACTGTATTTGATATAAGTATTAATAGAATGTTTTCTTACTTTATGAAATTATAAAAGTTTAGTTACATTTTTAATATCTCGGTTTTAATAAGAGTATGTGTGTAATATTAAGTGCGAATACTAAAATGAATTTAACTTCATATGTTATAGTAATTTTTTATCTGTTGTTTAAAATATTTTGAATTCGCAAGTTACTTTGCTGTAATAATCAGGCTCTTACAAATTATTTAAGTGGATTTGGAGAAATGTATATAGAAATTAAAATAAATTCATCTATAAGAAGCCACGTTTCCGGGAATTATCTCTGACATTATTTTAAGTTATATGGAATTAAAGAAATTTAATAAAATTTTGATTTATTTATATTTGTGTGTGTGTGTCATATGAAAGTAACAAAATAAAATTTTAAAAGTTAGATATAATGACAAGAAAACATATTATGTTAAAACTAATAATTTATATAATACAGTAAAATAACAATATGTTGATTTAGTTTGATTATAACGGATACACGAATTGCAGACACACAGGTATGTCTGAAATTCAAGATTTCACTGCAAAAAAGGGGCAGCTTAACTTTTTTTTTTTTTTTTTTTTGTGTGTGTGTGTGTGTATGTGTGTGTGTGTATGTGTGTGTGTTTTACAGTAAGTCATATGGGAAAAAAATATTTTCTTTCATTCTGTACAAGAATGAGACATCTCCAACCTTTTTTCCATGACATATTAAAGGAAAGGAGCTGTAATAGCTTACGTTTCAGAGAAAGAAGAATGTAGATCCCGAAGCGTCTTTTGTGTTTCCGGCAGATTTTTAAAATATGGAGCTGTCTCCTTTTTACACCGAAATCTTTAATTCTGAAAATTATATTAACTTTTTTTTCTTTTTTAAACTTAATTGCATAGAACATATAGTTTTCATCTTGCATTGAAAGTAAATATTGCATTATGCGAAAGATTTCACATGGCTGATTGTATTTTTAAATATTTATTTCTATTTTTATTTTTATTTTTATTATTATTATTTTGGCAAACGCATTAATAAAGCACTCTTTGCAAATATATATTATTATATAAAAATATTTTTTCATGGATACGAAAATTATGATATGCTAAAAAGTTTTTCTGGTTTAAAATTTTTAATCATAGCACATACAAAATTTTTAAATTCATCTCTAAATTCAATTAAACACAAGTTTATTAACAAAAAAAATCTTACTTTGCTAATAAACATAGACATATATAAAATATGGTAAAAAATTCGCTGATAATGTAATTTCTAAAAATTTCATTTTTAAGAGCATTGTAGTCCTGCAATCCAATTATCATTCAAATTATTACTGGATAATTTATATTTGCAGTTAAAAATAAGTCTTTCGTGACTTACTTAAATTTATTTTTTAAAAATATTTAAATATATTTAAAGCTATTTTAACTTTGGTGATGCTCTTCTAGTATATAAATATTTAAACTTCCCAATAATGGTACCTTTAATGTAACTATTACTAATTTTATTATAAATAATATACACATTCATAGTTTTTATACATTGTGTAAACTTCTTTCTTATGAGACAAATGTCATGTTGGTAATCAGACAGAGTATTCGTACGGTAAAATGATTGACCGGGTTCGATTTTTCGCTCTAACTTTTCCACATTGTTGGTATAAAAAGTCAATATTACGGACTAATTTTCCTAAATATAAAGTCTATTACCGTGTATAATACGTATTCCTAAGGTTAAGAAATCTCTTAACAAATTTTAAATTGTTACTAATTATTTTCATACATAAAACAGTAATGTTTGCATAACAGTAATGTTTACATATAAATACATAAAACAGTAATGCTTAATTTTCTTAAAGAAATATATAATTTGGCTTCTAAATCTGATAATACTCATTGCATACAAATACCCTAACAGCACACTTGTCCACAATACATCCTGAATATGTCCACGGGATGTCCACAGACGTCATTTTTATCCATAGGACATCTTGAGGATGTCATTTGGAGAAGATGTGTTGTTAGGGTAGCTACACAGTCATAGACATTATTAAAAATCTCAAACATTTTAGCAATATTATGAATTGTATTTTTTCAAAAATGTTTTTAATAATATTTATTTTTCTTATCTCTGTCTTTCAATGTCATTCACTAACTTTTAAATATACATAAGAATCAAATATTTTTAATAATGATTATTTGAAATTTTGTATTTTTTAAAAATCATAGTAATTACATTTTATGTTATAATCATATTTGTATTTACAATGCCGGAACCCCACTAGTAATTGCAGACTCAATTTTTTGGCGAATTTATATTTTCATTAATGTGAGAGTAATTTTTTGCTGTGTCAGTACTCATTTCATCTAAATATTTTAGAAAGTATTTTTAAAGCAATACATAGCAATACATTATTTACAAGTTTAAAGCAAAAAAAAAAAAAAAAAAAAACTATGATTATAATTACATAATACTTTTATTTTATTTTTAATTAAAATATTACAATTTTATATAAAATAAATTTTTAGGAAACTTATTATTAGACATAGATATTTTTTTTTTATTATTATTTAATTTTTTTTTTATTTAAGAATAATTTCTTAAAGTTTTTAATACTTATTTTGTGATTAGTGTTTCAAACTATGTCCAAGTGGAGACAAAGCTAAAGAAGTAGTATGATACCAAGTGGGATTATAAAATTAGTCAATTTAGTTATATAAGATCGTGGAATGCTAATAATTAAGTTTCACAAAAGACTTAAATTTCTAGTTGAATACCTTTAAGAAATGTCAAAATTTGACAAAAACCGAAACATGTTTACGGTAGATTATTACGGTAGAAGACTTTTTAATGGATAGATCAAATTAATCTGCTAAAGGGATTTTTTCACCACTGTGAAATCTAACTTTTCATAATGAAACTCCGAAACTTCAGAAATGTATTCATCGGTTAATTATATTTATATAAAGTCGGTAACAAAAATTCTGAACACTAGCGAAAATTCCTATATAAAAAAATTACACTTAATAAAGTTTTCTTAAATAAAACCTTGCCGATTCCTGTTTTAATTCTTTCCGATTCCTGACTAAGAACAGGATTTGACAAGGACTTATTTAACAAAACTGTATTAAGTGTACTTTTTTATATAGGCATTTTTGCTAGTGTTCGGAGTTACCGAATGTATGTATATATTATATATATAGTCGCTGATTTTTATTTTTTATTTTTTTACAGAACTTAACTAAATTTCTTTTTATAATCTTTATTATTATTTTTATTCAATATTATCTATGAAATGTAATGAATGAAATTGTTTATGTTTTCATATGATTCTTTTAAGATAATCTGCATAATAGATTTTTTTTTGTTTTTTTTTAATGTAAATATAATAGAGAATGCATTTTCTACCAGTAATACAGTAAATATTGGACACTTAATGGGCGACTAAATCAAAAAAACATGTTTTTAGTGTCTGGTCCCTTCTTGTGTCACTCTCTTTCTCGCTCTACCTCGCTCTATGTCCATGGGGGATTCAAATCCGTATTCGAATATGATATTCGACTATTACAAGAGACATTCCGAAAATGAGTTTATTTTTTTCTATTTATTTATTTATTTTTTCATGCGGAAATTTCATTGCGAAAAATACTACATCATGACATCATGAAATATACACTTTGCAATATTTTTTGAAATATTTGCTACCGACATTGACACCTTTGTCGTCGATTGGAATAAATTTGAATATACCACTCTGCTAAACCTCCGTGCACTGCGTTGCATGAAATTGTCACAAAGTTTGCTACATCTTAGTATTGTTTTGGAAGTGATGTCTCGAGACGGCTATCCGCTAACACCACGTCCTGTATTTTAGTAATGTCGTTTTCATTCATGGATGTGGAAGAACGGAGACTTTGCATTTCATCCTTAAAAATCTGCATGGGATATTACTTAAATTTTTATTAAGTTTGGGCGTACTGTCGTTCCAATCAAACATTCGAATGGATTTAGTTACATACATATGTAAGCAAGTTTTCTTTGGTGCAATTTTAAAACTGTAATTACGGTTTGCAATTGCTCAATCTGCTGTATAAAATCTGTTATGAAATTTTTACTGTGCTACATTTTAGTACACAATTTTGTGCTTTTGTAATTTTTAGACAATATAGAGCACAAATCAGTATTAGTCGAGCAAATTCGGTAGAATATTGTGGGCTAAATAATTCTATGTATTAAAACTAACTAAATAAAAATAATAAAAGACTTATATGCTTTATTAATGTCTCAGTGTTTGATGTTAAGTATAAATGATTCAGGAGGGTGTATCACATAAGTAAATATACACTATCACACGCATATAAGTAAATATATACTATGTATGATAGGAGATAAAACTATCTGTTTTATCTGTGTAAGAAATTTTCAAAAAGAGTAAATCTAATAAAGTAACAAAATAATATGTTTTTATATTAATCCATGGTAACAGAATCTACATTATGTATCTCACCAGGTTATTTCTAGAATTACAGAGAAAAAAAATATTTTTTAACGCTATCCAATGTAAATTAGAATGTTTCATTTATGTTAATTCAAATGAATAGAATAAAATTAATTTCTACATGAATTAAACTCATATATCGGTTATATTCGAAACAAAAATTTAATATATATATACATACATACATATATATATATATATATATATATATATATATATATATACAGCTTATATATAAAGCTCATAATATATAAAGCATATATATATACCTTTTTAATGCTATAAAAACTACAACTAGAAGATGCAAAAAAAAAATATATTTACACTTTCTAGTTAAATTTAAAGGAATTTACTTTACTCATATTCACATTATTGGTTATACACACACACAACATCACACACACACACACACAAAAAAAAAAAAAAAAAAAAAAAAAAAAAAAAAAAAAAAAAATCATATTTTAAATATATTGAGTGTTGGAAAAAAAAATACAAACTTATCTATATCATTATATAAAGCGCAAAAAATTGTATGTTTGTGGAGGGTAATCTCTGAAACTACTGAACCGATTTAAAAAATTCTCTCACTGACCAAAATCTACACTACCCCTGATTGTTATAGGCTGTATTAAATTTTGATAAAATAAATTTTAGTTTAAAATCCGAGCATTTTAATTAAAATCCCCGTAAAAGCCATAATAGAAATGGAAATAATGAAATATTAAAAAAATTAGCTTCTGCCAACATAAAAGAAACATTTAGTACATGTTCATTTTGTTTTTAAAATATCTTGACATGAAAAGAAAAGAAATATATTTGCACGTGAATTAAATTGAAATTCATATAAAGCTTTGTGAAATGTTAAACTTACACGTTAAATCTGACGTCGTAATACGCAAGCAAAGTGATGACGTCACTGGCCGTTCGTGGATGCAAGAAAAAGATTTCCTATGTTAAACGCCCATTGGATTTTTTGTAAAAATTATTAAAAATCAAGGAATATTATTTCCCGATTTACATCTCCATATTTGTGTATAGATATTTATTAGTCATCATGTGCATGCGTTAGATTAAGTTGTTTTTGCTGTAAAATTGATAAAATTTGAATTTTAAATTTCAAAACTCTAGGGGAAAAAAATGGCAAACTTCCATATTCGATTGAAAACATAAACTTTCATTTCAAAGGATGATATTTACGCAATAAATATCCAACTAATATACTAATTAAAAGAAAAATGAGAAATATTCTATCATAATTTGAATCAAATTTCTTTTCAAATGTCTAAATAAAGTATCTGATATAAGATACTAATATGTTGCAGCGGAATAGATTTGATATCTGTCATCCTTGGCAGAAAACAAAATATTGTCAAATTATCTGGCGAACATAAAAATCACCTTTCAAAAATCATGGTTATTTTAACAACTTATATTAGGAGAGTAATGAATAATATGGAACAATATTTCGTACAATTACATATTGCGAAAATATACATCTGACATACATATTTTCGTATTACGTTTTTGATCGCCAAATACAAAAACGTCAAGTACAACAGAGTTTTGAAATTTAAAATTAAAATTTTGTCAAATTGACAGCAAAATAACTCAATCTAACACATGCACATGATAACTAATACATATCTATGTCCAAATATGGGGATTAAAATCGGGAAATAATTTTCCTCGATTTTTAATAATTTTTTACAAAATATCCAATGGGCTATTAACATAGGAAATCTTTTTCTTACATCCATAGACAGTCAGTGATGTCACACTTCGCTTGTGTATAGCTTTAAAAATATTTATTTTTCTAATGATGTAAATTTATTTAATACTTAGAATTAATATTTAAACCGATGTGTGTAAAAAAAAATTGGATTTAAGTAAATAAATAAATAAATAACTTACCTGAAGCATTAAATGTTTTTTCAACATTAAATATTAAAAAGTATAATTTATAATAAAGTTTACACCCCTTATTAAAATACGCAAGCGGAGTGATGACGTCACTGACCGTCCGTGGGGCCAAGAAAAAGATTTCTTATGTTAATCGTCCATTGGATTTTTTGTAAAAATCGAGGAAAATTATTTCCCAATTTTAATCCCCGAATTTAGGTATAGATATTTTTTAGTTATTTTGTCATGTGTCAGATTAAATTGTTTTGCTGTCAAATTGACAAAATTTCAATTTTAAATCTCAAAACTGTAGGAAAAAAATGACAAACTTCCATTTTCGAATGTAAGCATAAACTTTTTATTTCAAAGGGTGATATTAGCGCAATAAATATCCAACTAATATGCTGATTAAAATGAAAATGATAAATATTCTATTATAATTTGAAGTCAAATTTGTTTCTAAATGTCCAAATAAAGTATCTGATATAAAATACTAATATGTTACAGCGGAATAGATTTGATATGTCAACAATGGCGGGGAAAGATGATCTCCAAATTATCTAGCGAATATATTTAAGTATTTTCAAAAATCATGGTTATTTTAACAGCGTATATTAAGAGAGCAATCACTAATATGAAACGATATTTCGAACAATACATATTACGAAAATATACATCTGGTATGTATATTTTCGTATTATGTTTTTGATCGCCAAACACAAAACAAGTAACTCGGACGCCAAAGACGTCCGAGTTTTGAAATTTAAAATTAAAATGTTATCGATTTGACAGCAAAATAACTTAATCTAACGCATGCACACAATAACTAATACATGTCTATAAGATATAAATATGGGGATTAAAATCGGGAAAATTTTTCCTTGATTTTTAATATTTTTTTACAAAAATTCCTAAGGACGGTTAACGTAGAAAACATTTTCTTGGCCCCCCAGATGGTTAGTGACGTCACACTTCGCTTGCGTATAACCAGGATTTTTGAAGGGAAATTAATATTGCGCGAGATAAGTAAGCGATCCTTTTTTCTCCAAAGACGAGATATCAAATCTGTTACGAAAACTTCATAATAGCAAGTGAATATTGCTGGTGCAGTGAAAATCATTTCTTTAATATTTCCTTCTCGAGCATTTCTAAAAATTAATAATTCAAAAATAATTTTCCAGAAATGTAAGCAGTTCTGTTTCTTTTTTCTATTGATTATAATAAATTATTTAAAAGTATTTGCCGGCATTCTAAGTGCTAACGCTTAAACGTAATTCTATTTTTTTCAGTTATATGACTGTCACGCAGTTTAGCGCATTTGGTGATTTACACAAATGGTTAAACCAACGAATATTTAGTGGCTGTGGCCGATATTAACATTAAACGTTTGAACCAGTGAGTTACACTGATGAACCAACGAATTAAAAATCTCTGATAGGCTAACTCTTCGAATCATTAAGGAATCAAGGAGACTTTGCTCATTCAATTTTGTTGCCTGTTTCGCCAATCACTATATTTAAATGATTTTTTTAATCGAATAATTGAGAAGTTTAAATTTATTTGGTGACCATTTTCAGCAACAAACAGTTATGACAAGTAGCGCAATATATATAGCGCATACATCCATTACTGAAATGCAAATAACATTTAATTATTTGAGTTTCATTATGTTGATTAGAAACATGTTTAATCTGTATACACTGTCCCAAAGTGCTATAGGCTATAATAAATTTTGTTAAAATAAATTTTTAATTAAAATTTTCAATATTTTAATTGAAAAAAAAAAGCATAGATTTGATATCTGTTGTCCTTGGCGACTTTTGCATAATCGAAAACGTAATATGAAAATCTGTATATTTTCGTTTGATGTATATTTTCGTATTAAATATCAGATCTATATTTTTGTAGTATATATTGTACTAATATTGTTTCATATTATTGATTGCTCCCTTAATATACATTATTAAAATAACCACCAATTTTGGAAGAAATTAAATATATTCGCGAGATAACCTGGCAATCATTTTTTTTTTCTTTCTTTCGCCAAGGATGGTAGATATCACATCCTTTCCGAAAACTTTTTAATAACCATCAAATAATTGAATACTTAAAAAAAAAAGCTGGCAAAATACCATAGTAAAATCATGATTTATCTAATGATTATGATTTATTTCAAATTTCTCAATTATAATTTGTTCACCATTTTAAGTGTTAACGCTGAAAAATAATTAAAAATGTACTTTATAGTTAACGTTCAACATTCAACAGAAGAAAAATAAAGCCAGAGTTGCATTTTTTTGCAAAAAAAAAAAAAAAAAAAAAAAAAAAAAAAAAAAGGCCGCCTTGTCAACTGGCAAACATATTTAATTCCTATCAAAATCATGGTCATTTTAATAACGTCCATTAAGACAGCAATCGATAATATGAAACAATATTTCGTACAATATGTATTATAAAAATATACATTTGGAATGTATATATTTTTGTATTACATTTTTAATCTCCAAATAAAATATCGCCAAATACGACAGATATCTAATATAAGCCAAACAATCGCTAAAATGCATATTATTTCTCGCCTCTTATTTTCAGTTATGTGACATTCACGTAATTTGGCGCATTTGGCCATTCACACACACGGTTAAACCAGTGAACATTTAGTGGCTGCTACCGCAATTAACATTGAATGTTTGAACCAGCGGGTGTTACTGATTAACCAGTGAATTAAAAATGGGTGACAATACTGGCGTTCCATTGTGGAATTAACGAGACTTTACTTATTAAATTTTATTGCCCGCTTCGCTTCGCTATTTCAACGATTTAACTAAATAATGGAAAGCTTAAAATTATTTAGCGAGCATTATCAGCAATTAACAATTATGGCAAGTAGCGCAATATACAGCCGCTAAGGAAATGCAAATGACATTTGATTATTCGAATTTCATTATATTGATTAGAAACATGGTTCATTTAAAATAAATTAAATATTCGCATATTGGAAATCTGCTTTTGTATAGGGCTTCCTTGGCGATATTTAAAATTTGGCACCACGATAGCTAGGACGTATCACGCCAAGGTCTTTACGCTATTGCAATAAAATTTTAAATTCCTCTCCAAAATCACAAAAAATATTAATGGTCGCTATGGAGAACCATTACTAAAACAGTAACCATATTGCTTTGCGAACGTTAAATTTAAGAAAATAAAAAACACATAAGCTATTTATTTAATAAAAGTTAATATTTTAAGAACAAATAAATAATAACAATTAAAGCTATTATGACGTCAGTTTTATATTTAAAAAATAATAATAAATAAATCATGTTATAGGTTTCATTTTTCAATACTTTTTATTCGCATGAGTAAAGAAATGTTTCTTTTTATGTAAAAAATGAATGAATAAATAAATAAACATTAAGTAAAAATTGCCAACATTTTATTTTATTATCATAAGCTTGAAAATTTAATTTAAATAAATAATATGTTTAAAAAATTAGAAAAATTGCATAAATGTAATTTTTAAGTTCTAATAGGAATATCGAAAATATATGTTGCAAATATGCACGTATTTCTCTTTATAGAAAATAATTTCTAAGCTGAACGTGCCATAGTTTGTACTGTGCGTCAAACACAGACAGGCAAATTATTTCTTCTATTAATATAGATACCTTTTCGAAATTTGAAGTTTAGCACTGAAATATCTCAAACGCTCCTCGCCAATGGCTTTACTTACGTAATAGAGATAGTCATCTTAGTACATCTTTAAAATGGCAAAAAAAAAAAAAAAAAAAAGATATAAATAGCAATAACAATAAACATAAGAATTAACATATAAATAAGTAAAATGTCGTCATGGAGGTCCTTTAGCAATGCTGTATCTTATCTATTTACGTACATATTAATTTTTAATTCATATAATTTAAATTTTTCTATCTTTCGAAATTTCTTCTTTTTAGGAAATTTTCTTAAGGATATGCCTAAAAGAAAGTCACAAGTTATTAATTTTCCCTCACAAACACCTAAACTGATATATTTGTTGATATTTTCTATATCGATCCATTTTTAGCTAAAATTTGTTCATCCGTGCGAAGCCGGACGGGTCAGCTAGTTTTAAATAATTGTAAATGGAAATCTTGTTAAAATAATGCGAAAGCAGCATCCAACATTTTGGATCGAAATAATTAAGTAAAAATCCTTCGTCATTTGTAAATTTCCGTAAGAATGAAAATTCAGCCCTCGTTTCGATTTATTTCATTATAAATAAATAAATAATAATAAAGATTTAAAGAGAGAATTTAAGTTTTCTAAATATGAATTAAATCTACTTTATCAGCATTTTTTCAAAATCAATTATTTATAATTAGCGAATTTTATCGTGAGATAGAAATAATTTTTCGTTTTCCGTTTTTTTTTTTTTTTTTTTTTTTTCTCTGCATTATACAATTTTAAAGATTTATTGCGTCATAAGCATCAGTTTAACAAAAAGAATTAAGTTTAAAGAAAAATTAAAATTCCATATTTACACATTTATAATAAGGAAATTGGCACCATAAATGTATGTATATTCAGATATTTAAAATTAAGTAATTATGTAAATATCACAAATCATGATTTTTTTTTTTTTTTATGTTTTCTTTAAACCTTTATTTGATCTAAAACCTAAGTTTTAATTCAGCTTTCACATCCTTATGATAAACTAACGTCAAACCTATTTATGAGTACTATAATGTTTTCAAACATTACTGGTTTAGTATAAATGGCAGTAATAATGCCTAAATGAAGATAACTGTTATAGTTATGTACCATGGACAGAAAAACAATATATACATATATATTGTTCTAATGTTTCTTTCATATTGATTTTTAAATTTAATAACAACTCACCGGAAAAGTTAGTGATTAAGGAATGTAATATCCATTTGCTTTCCGATATATTTTCATTTCCCTTTTCGAAATTAAAGCTTCTTCCGTTTTATGACTCATAAATAACTGTATTTTATGTGTTTCTCTTTTTATTTCGTGACATTAATAAGAATTATATGATGAATCTTTATTTATTAATAATTTATGGAAATGTATCAGAGGAATTAAAGTTTTCTTGTTTGCTTTTAATCAGTTAAATTTAGATATGTCTGCGTATATTTTATTAGTTACGGCAAACGCGCATAAATAACATTTAATGAGAGATAATATTTAGCCATTATGATAGGATTGTATAATTTTATTAGAAATAAATAAACCGGATTTTTTTTTTTTTTTTTTTGCAAAGGTACAATTGGAAGAAAAATCAGAGTATGCATATGGATGTAATATATACGCTTTATGTACTTTTTTATTTTTCAGTTTTACTAGATTTTAAAATAAAAAAGTACTTTAAATACTTTATTCTTTTCTCACACGTTTTTAACTAGCCAATGTTTAGTATTACTCATAACAATGTAGCACATAATGTCACAGTATTTTTATTAGGTATAATAATTTCATTGCATTGTACGATGAATCTTTAAAAATGTTTCATATATTAAGTAGGACATAAACCGACTTAAGATAATAGACTACACAAAGTTTTCTGTTAAAATTTTTAACAGTGTATACAATCGAATTTCGTTAACGTGAACACTGTTAACGTGAATTATTTTGAACATGAACTGTGTCCACAGTCCCCGTTAAAAAGAAAGATTAGTTTCTGAGTTACGGATTGCATGAACAATGCATATTTAATTAATTTTAATTAGTCTCTCTTTATAATAAATGTAATAATAAAATAATAATAAAATTAATTAAAAGTCATTTGCATTTCATTAAATCCTGTATATAGCGGAATTTGGGCATGGCTTTGGATTGCTAAAAATAGTCAACGGTAGAAATATTTTTATTTAAACATTCGACTTATTCAATTATTTCTGAAAATTCCTTTAAATATTGTAACCAGAGAAGCGGGCAAAGACTGCTACGTACGCAGTCTCTGCTTTAGGTGAGCGAGCAAATAGGGAGCAGCGCGCCCTAGTCTATCAATTGAAATTCTAGGTGGTATCTATCTATCTATCTCTCTCTCTCTCTCTATATATATATATATATATATGTATATTTCTTTTATGTAAATTAAGTTCCATCATCCAAAATTTTGGATTTAATTCGTAAACGTATATTGTATATCGATAACTAATTATGCATTTGAAATTACGTGCAAATCTTATTCAAATTCGTTGAAATTTATTTATTTTTATCTTTACTTTGTAACTTATTAAACTATTTATTATTCATTTAAATAAGTATACTAATTAGTATTTAAAAAGCATTTTATTTTACAAAATGACATTAAAATATACAAATTAAAAAGAAAGGTTCGATAATTAATAAAGCTACCTTTATTTTCATCTGGAAAAAAAAAAAAAAAAACTGAAGTATGCATAATTTTTAATTTTATTTTTTGACTTATTTAATTACGAAATTTCGAAACCATCTGTCAACAACCACAATAATTTAATGTTATCGGAAATATAATTGGCAACGTTTCAAAAACCACAAGATTTATATCTGTCATTATCATTTTGCAAAAAGTTGGTCGAACTAAATAATTTTTGCTGTTAAATCGAATTGACGAATGGTAATAAATAAGAAAAATCCGATTACGAGAATATTTTAATAACAATTGTTAAACTTTCCTACATTATTATCTCTATTGCAATTCAATTTGAAAACTTTTCTACTGAAACATTAATGAAAATAATGCATTGAACAAAGATTTCTTTTTTTTTTTTTTTTTTTTTTTTAACGCTTGATTAATAGATATATCATTTTTTAGCTATAAGTTGTTTTTGTTTTGTTCTTTACTTTTATTTGATGATAAACAAAATGTACTGAAATGAGATATATGTTATAGTATAAATGTCAATTATCTGCATAAAATGTTCTTCTTTATGAGTACAATTAAAAAGATAATGCTGGTATTGTAAGGAAAATGTGCCTTTTATTATTATTATTATTATTATTATTATTATTATTATTATTTATTTTTTCCTTCTCCTTCAATATTTTATATAAATTATTTTTAATTAAGTTAAATCTCTGATTTATATTTTACTATTTCCAAAAATAATGCATATGTGTATTCGTTGTTTCAGTTGTTATTGTCGTACAGCTTATCGCTAATCGATTACGTGAAGTTCTTAGACTAGGGTGAGATGCCTTCCACGTGGGTCTTTCTAATGAATCCTGGACAGTCTTTATCCAAAAGATAGTTACTAATATAGGTTTACAAAGTTTTCATAATGTAAGTATTTGTAAATAATATTATTGTATATACATATTTATATGTTTATAAACACTTTTCAAATTAATTTTAATTTTCAATTTACTTTTTTTCGATTTTGAAGTTATTTACTTAAAATAAACATTTAGAGATTTTATTTCATTGAACGTTATAATGAACAAATTAATTATTTGTGTTTAGCGTCTCAATTATATATATTGAAAACAAAAACTATTTTATTTACGAGACAAAACTTAAGTTAAAGTACATTTAAAAACGAAATATACATATAAAAATAATTAAAATCTATATTTTTCGAAACTCGTGTGGATAAGGAAACTGATGAGGAAACCCGGACTAGTTTCGAAACGTCTAGATTTTAATTATTTTTATATGTATATTTTGTTTATAAATGTATTTTAACTTAAGTTTTGTCTCGTAAATAAAATAGTTTTGTTTTTAATTGTTTGTGATATAATAACTAAATTGAATCTACAAACGACAATTCCATTTTTATAACATAAGTATTCCCTTATAAAATTGAAAAGCAATTGTTAGAAAATGTCTAAAACATAAACAAACACAATCTCTGAGATCTTCTTTAATTTATTATTTAAATGCAATTCCTTGAAAACAGACGACCAAATATTGTTAAAATTCAACAGGATAATGAGCTAAATTTTAATTATTCATAGAACAGAATAGAAGCAACACGATAACCGACTTTATCCAAAATTTATTTGAAATTAACGATATTTTTTTTTTTTTTTTTTTTTTTTTTAAGGAATTATAAGTATGTATCTAGTTTGATATTATTTCTTGTTGTTTTGCTTTGTCTTGTAAGAACTTCAAATTATACGCATTTAGCTAATAATAATTTTTGAATTTTTATATTATTTACTTTTATGTTCTATTAAAGTACTATCAATATTTGTCTTATATTTTACATTGCGTGAAAACATTGAACAAAATACATTGCACACACTTTTAATTCTTATTTAGCACTAGCCGTTTTCGGCTACCAGCTGGTTCGCGATCCTTGAAAAATCCGACTTTACAAAGACCAGCTCGGTGGCGCCTGCGGCGCCTTTTTCCTCTTTTAGGTCTTACAACAGCTTATTCACATATAGTAAAAATAGCTTTATTGAAAAATTTAATCGCATTAAATTCCCGCTCGGTAGCGCCTGCGGCGCCCTCTTCCCGTTTCAATATCTGAATCAGCCTTTTCGCTCACCATTTTATGATCTTTAAAATTTCTGACTTTAGCAAAGTCCCGCTCGGTGGCGGCTGCGGCGCCTTATCCCCGTTTTGGAACTTACAACACCTTCCTCGCTCATTAGAATTTGAAATATCGAAATTTTAAAATATTACAGCGCCATCTGGCGGTAGAAATTTCTGTAATCTACTATTCAATTCAAAATCAGCAAAGCTTTTAAGGTGTTCTGGCTTTTCTGTGGTTTTCCCTGATACTCCAGTACGGAATTTAACGGCTTCTGTCGGTTTAAAAGTCCGCAATATTTCAAATGATGTGTTATAACTAATTTAATCATAATAAAAATTCTAGATATTGAATTATTTAAATATCAAACCGCCCTCTGACGACAGATATTTGCAACATGCACTCTTCGATTCCAATTCAAATAACTTTTAAAATGATTTATTACTTTTGAAATTGTGTTAATTAGAAGCTGAGATACAAAGATAATATTAAAATCTTTATAAAAAAATTTGTGTCTGACTCATCCATGTTTTTTTTTTTTTCCGAAACTTGCGGAATTCTGGGCTGTATAACATTAAAGATCCTTAGTACGTAATGTGCGCGGAAAATTTCGAAACTCTGCAAAATATAAAAGAAAAAGGCGTTCCGGGTTTTCCGTTGTTTTCTCCGAAATTCCCGTTCATTTTCTACATTTTTTCCCCTTCGTCCCACCTAATAAATTTTACACTCGAAAATATCCGCAATCGATTTATCTTGCTTTAAAACTTAATAATACGAATTTCAAACGCTGTAAAACTTTTTTTTTCCTTCCCCCTCCCCCTTAAGCCTTTCCTAATAATTCTACACTTTCAAAAATATTCACAATCGAATCAATGGGGGTATTAAAACACAATTCTGCGAAATTTCAACGGCTCAATTTAAAATACTGAAATATATAAAAGACAACTTAATCTTACATTGTCTTTTGGTCGCATAAGTCGCGATAAATATAATTCCCGATAAAAATGTATTTTTTTATAAGAACTTTAAAATATTTTTCCAATGATGTATTAAAAATAATTTAATCGTAATTGTAAATTGAAATATTAAAATTTTAAAATATTACAGCGCCATCTGGTGGTAGAAATTTCTGTAAAATACTGTTAGATTCCAAATCAACGAAGCTTTCAAATGATGTATTACATATAAAATTATTTTAATTAGTAACTGAGATGCAAAAGAAAACCGATTCAGGAGACTTCAAAACGCGTAAATCAGGTGAAATCTCGAATTCCACATTCGATAATATAAAAGAACTTTAAAATATCTTTCGAATGATGTATTAAAAATAATTTAATAATAATTAGAATTTGAAATATTGAAATTTTAAAATAGTACAACGCCATCTGGCAGTGGAAATTTCTGTAATCTACTGTTCAATTCCGTCAGAGATTTGAAATATATACTCTACAATTCCAATTCAAATAACTTTTAAAATTACATATTAGTCATGAAATTATATTAATTAGAAGCTGAGATAAAAAAGAAAACCAAATCAGGAGACCTTAAAACATGTAAATCGGGTGAAATCTCGAATCCCACTTTCGATAATATAAAAATACTTTAAAATATCTTTCGAATGATGCATTAAAAGTAATTAATCATAATTAGAATTTGAAATATTGAAAATAAAGGTGTTCTGAGTATTCCGTTGTTTTCTCCGAAACTCCCGTGCTTTTTCTACATCTTTGCCCCTTCGCACTCCCCCCCCCCCTTTTCCGTCGATAATAATAATTTTACACTCGAAAATATACGCAATCGATTTACCTTGCCTTAAAATCTAAATATGCCAACCAATTTCAAACGCTGTAACTCTTTTTTTTTTTGCCCCTTTTCCCCCTCCCTCAAGCCCTCCCTAATAATCGTACTCTTTCAAAAATATTCAAAATCGAATTATCGAGCATTAAAACTAAATACTACGAAATTTCAACGGCTGCAAAGACTGCAAAATAAAAAAGAAAACTTAATATTTTTCCAATAAATATGTCATGTTTTTTTTTATTCATATATTTTCATGAAAATTGAACAGTATCTTTATAATATGCTGTCTAGGCCGAATATTAATTCAAATGTAACGTGAATGAAAATTTGAAAATTGCAATTTTTCCCCGCACTTCAAAACACGTGACATATTGATCGGTTACAATTATTTCCTTTTTCATGGCAGACGGTCGTCTGGCATTTGAAATGATGTTGCCACAAAAAATTCATACTTTAGTTAATTTTAAAAAATCTAATTGATGTATCGATAAGCCGCTTGCACTCTTAGATTTGGAAAAAAATCCCCTTTCATTTGGTACCAAATTCGTAACGATCGGACTAATATTTCTAGTTTATTTTCCGATTGAGATCGCTTTTTTATAAGACATAGGTCTACATTTTAATTAATATATCCGCAACTTATTAAAATTTTTTAATTCTGTTTCTATCCCCTCGGGAAGGCTTCTAGGCAGCCGTATCTCAAATTTTATACTTCTGCGTTCAGTAGGGACTAAAAGTATAGATGCTCAGACAGACAGAAAGACAGACATCTTCTTTTATTATTATAGATATATACCCGTCTTTTTAACAAATATTAACAATTTTTTGTTGCACTTCTCTCAGTGTATCATGTTTTTAAAGAGTGAATGTACTGTACATTTAACTGAAATACAGAATGTGAAAAAGAAAAGAAAAGAAAAGATAATGGATGAAAAGGAGAAAAAGAATGTTAATAAAAAAAATAATAAGAATAAGAAGAAGAATAAAATAATAATAATAATAAGAAGAAGAAGAAGAAGAAGAAGAAGAATTTATTGTATATATTTAGAAATATAATGTAAATTTCCTATAGATAACAGGAATTTTATATTAAGTATTTTCTAAGTCTATAAAACTCTTATTAATATTATTATTATTATTATTTACAATATGATACTAAATAATATATTATTTATTTAATTTTTTGTTTTTCTGTAAAATGATGTCTAAAATATTTCTCACATTTCTGAAGTTTCAGAATAATTTGATATGTATTTTTCTAGTTACTCAAGAAAAAGTATACAATCGGAAATCTTTTGGTCATTTTTTGGAAATGTAGTATGTATTTACTTATATACACAATATACCAATAAGTATTTGGACACTTTCGTATTTAGATTTTTATCAAATATTTAGAAGAGTTCTTTAGGAATCCTCTTGAAACTTTAGTAGTGTAAAGTTCATATTATACTTCATGTATATTTTAGTAAACGTTATATCCTGTAGACGAAAAGGGGTAAAATAAAAAATCAAACAAATGTCAAAATGTTATCGATCACCTTGTAATAATTAACGCTTGAAATCCACTTTGGCTGTAGCATGTGATTTTGAGAATTTTTCTCCTCATTATCTGTAAAAAAAATTATATGTAGCTACAAAATATATTCATGGATATATAACGGTTTCTTTAAAAAATTGCAAATAATAATAATAATAACAATAATAATAATTATAATAATAATTATAACACGTAGGGTATTAGACTCAGTGCAAAAATGCATTTTTAATGCATGTGCAAACTTCAAAAAAATAATTCATGCGTAAGATTTTTTGAAAATCTTATTTGCATAATTTAATAGCCGAAAGTATAGTGCTACTTATATGAAAACACAAAACAAATATCGTGTACATTCAAAATTTTATAAGATATAGAATGAACATAATTTCACCCTTTTCAAATTAAAAGTTAAAAAGGTAAGGGATTTTACTCATATTTTCATTTTTATTCAATCAATACCCAATGGAAATACAATGTTTGCTGATTGCAAAGAAATATTGATAAAATACCCTACCATCCCTTTTTTTTTTTTTTTTTTTTTTTTTTTTTTAGAGAAGAATTGAAATTTTGTTTGACATAATTTAGACGATTACGTGACATTATAGAAACACTTTTGTAAGATTCTGTACATTAATTATTACGTCTAAGTACATAAAACATGTATTTATGCGCATCAATAATGCATATTAATTTCATTTTGTTGAATGTGGAATAACGATGTTAAAATGAATTAAAACCACACCCGAAATCCTGCTCTTAGGTCGTAAATATAAGAAAAAAATTGATGTCCCTCTCTACACTATCCATAAACAATATAAACACCAAAATTCATCATCATGTTAAACTTGGTTGAAGGCTATAAGCTTGTTCCGGACTCAGTACATATTTTACGTGGCCTTCCTCTATATCTTTTCTCCCTCTTGGCCTATATTTTAGCGAGACCATTGGTATAAACTCAGATACCAAATTTTTTACAGCTGTTTTAGTGTAGATCCTCAAAATATGTACTAATTTGAAAGTTAATCGGGGAATTCTTGCTGCCGCTAACGCGGTACGTACAAATTCTATCCTTAGGCCGTAGTAATAATAATAATAATAGTAATAATAATAAAAATGGTGTATCCCTGTATACGTACTGAAAAAAGAATGCACTCTCAAAATTATATAGTCAGTTCTCTGTGTTATTTTAACACGTGTAACATTTTGTATGTCAGTAGGGTGAATTTCGCGGACGTTGTCGCAATATATGCATGCTGACACATACACAAAACTCAAAATTTGTTTGAGTATCCACATGAAATCCGTTCTAATGTTTCAGCAATAATAACGAATATTATAAAATGTATACATTTTATATTACTCCAATCCATAATTTCTGGCATTGTTAGATTAAATATTGGATAGAAAAGTAACCTTTTTTGAACGCATGATCAATATATTTAAATTTGTCTTTCATAATTTAAATATTTTTATTCGTTTTGTGTCCGTTTAATTCATGTTTAGAAAAGTTTCTCTTTCACAATCGATTAATCCTTTTTATTGCTAAATTTAACTTTAGGTAAAATTCACTTATTTACTTTTTTTTTAACTTTAATATAACATATATATATATTTTAATATTTAAAAACTGTATGATTTTTAATCTTTTTTAGCATTTATACCAGTTCAATTCATGCATTTAATAATGATTAAAATGTGCTTATTATCTGAAATTTTCTATTTACGAATAAAATAAAATATTTCATAATCGTAAAAAAAAATACCTTTAATAAAGTACTATTTGTTTGTTTACTGTACAGTTTGAATTTTAAATAAATGATATATATTTATTTTGCTAGTATGATTTTATGTTTCTGCTTAATTAAACATAATTATTTGTATTTTGTTGAAAACTAGGTCAAGGCAAACTTAAGAATTTCATTTTCCTCATTGTTCCCATTTTCCTTTTCTTTGCTTCTCTTCCAATTAAAAAGCGATTTCAATATCATTATATTAAAACATCATTAATCGCGTCAGTGATTTTTAGATAAAAAAAATCTACAAAAGTATGATTTATTCTTACTCCTTATTTATCGTCAAATTAATTTTCTACATTTCGGAAAAGAATAACATATTAACACTTCTAAGAAATAAACAGTTAATACCACAGGAAAACTGAAATGACAAAAATCACATTTCTACTAAAAAATTCAGGGTGTCTTATCAAATCGACAAAAATTTGCTTAGACTATTATCTTGTTTGGTATAAAAAATACTCCCGACATAAAATGCGTCCAGTGAACTATATCTCTCATAAGTTTTCGTGAAAAATGGCTGGATATAGAATACATAAGCTGTTTTATTAGACACGTGTATGCGGGTTTATGATTTCCAGGATTACCCTATATGAGATCTTTGGATATTTACCTATAAAATCATATTGAGGCATTAGTAGATCGATACTAGATACTACACAGTCCTAACAACATATCTGCTACAAACAATCAGGACATTTATGACACCCCCAGGACGTCCTATAGAGGAAAAGGACGCCTATGGACATCCTTAGGACATCTTCAGAAAGTATTGTGGACAAATGTGTTGTTATGGAATGTGATTCAGTTGTACTTCTTCCTGCTGTGTGTACTTTGACAGACACCATACTGCAGCGACGTCTACATCCTTTTTTTTTCCACGGCTCGCACAAGTATGCCTCGATATTCATAGTGGTCAATCTGAACGTATTCCTGTCTAAACAGATGCAAATACTTATTGTTCTCCGATTCGAGTCGTAAACAAACAATGAGAATTCTATCCCGAGAATAGAATTTTTCTTCTTTTTTTACGACACCAATCGGCGAACAAACAAAATCAATTTTCATGTTTCAAAAACATTCCTTTTCCTAGTTGATAATATGTCGTCATACTTTTTGTTTGCTTTTGTTTTTCAAAACTGTGTGTAACATAATAAAAGTTATTAAACGATTTTTTATTTATTAAAATGTGGAATTAGACTTTTCATGGTTTCTTTCTGGAATACCCTGTATAAATTAAAACTGTTTAGAAGTTTAGTTATATGCAATTTCTAACCTTATTTTAATGTAAAATAATTATATAAAAATAAGTAATAAATGGAGGGATTTTATGTAAAATATAAGTGAAATAATCAAATAAGCAGTAACAGTAATTTTTTTTAATAGAGAGTTTAATAAATAGATGATAATTTAATAATTTAATAACATTATAAATAATTTTTGAGTATATAAAGCTTACTATTTAATTCTTTCAACTCCAGTGGAACATACATTTCTCACAGATATTTTTAATTCGTCCAATCGGATAAATAAACGTGAAATTTATTGGAGTGGATACCACACTCAATTTTTGTGAATCCCTTCCTACGTCAGTGTATTTTATGTATTTTTATGTATATATTTCCAAAATGTAAAATTAATTTAGATCAAGTGAAGTAATATTTTCACTTCTTTTTATATCTTCACTCCAACCTTTTTTTTTTTCTTTTGCACATTACTTTTAAACAAATAAACGTATGAGCATAAAGTTTGGATGGTATGTTTGTTATCATATCATTAATCGAATTTTATGTAACTTTAGCATAAGTATTAAGTTTAAAATAATAATTAATCGATTTTTCTCAAAAGTAAGCTTTGGAAAAAATGAAAAGTTTCATTAATTCTTGAAAAGAAAACTTTATGAAAAATGGTTTTAAAGAATGCATTACAGATATGTGAAGACGGATATACCTTCAAATGTTAAGCTAAATCCCGATTTTTATTTCTGTTTTCACCTTTCCTTTACTTTTATAGCGGATCTTTTGGAAGAAAATATATTTACTAATTTACAAACTATGCTGAACACCAGAATAATAATAATGTCCATAAATAATTTTATAAAAAACGTCTTATACAATTTTCATATTTGTATGCATGTTTTTGTAGAAGTTATTCAAATGCGAAAAACATAAGGTAAAATAAGAAACAAAAAGGTGATTACAAGTAGAAAAATCCGGTTTAAATCTAATATATGGATGCATGTGCATGTTCACCTATCTATAATGCTTCCTTATGACCCTCTTTAATTAAGGTTTATTTATTTTTAATTGTTATTTTGTTTATTTATTTATTTTTTCAATTTTATTTCAAAGCTCACTTTTGAAAAAAAAGTTGAATAATTATTAGTTTGAACACTATTACATTTATAAAGCTATATAAAATTTGATTGATGATATGATAAAAAATACGCCTTCGAAATTTTATGTTCATATGTTTAATCGTATAAAAGTTATGCGCAAAAGAAGAAAACTAAAACATTGGTTGTTGCTTTAATTTTGAACACCAGTGTATATTTATATTCTTTCAAAAGAACATATTATATAAAGCGATACATCCATACTTTGTATTACACACTAACCACTCTTCAGCAAACGACCGGTTCATGACTTTAAACAACTCAACAAATTTCATTTATGTAAACTCTTTTGAATAATTCTAACAAAATCTGTTCAGGTGATCTCTTCCCATAAAAATCTCAACTGTCACAAACATTCTCCAGCTTAAGTTCGGAGACCTTTCTTTTAATTGAAGCCATCATCCTTTCCGTGTCTCTTAAAAATCCCGTGTCTCTCAAAGGTCAAACTCCTTATAAACGGCGTTTACAATAGTATGTGTAGTATCAGTCACTGAGTTTAACACCATATTTTCTCTTAAAAATTAAAATATAATTAATACAATAGGTTATTCAATATCGAAAAGATTTATCTTATCCTTATCTTTTAAAACTAAATAAACGCAAACAAAGAGTCAAAAGCACATAAAGAATTTACGAAATATGATAAAAATTTTACAAAATGCCATTTAATATTCATTTTTTGCGTTAAGCGTTTATTGTCATGATGCTCTTTTACACAAATTTACTAGGATTTTAAAATAAAATTTGAAGCTAATTTCACGATTTTTTATGTTTATTTTACACTATAAATATACACTATTTTATTATCATAATGTCCTTTTACACTGATTTTAAAACCAATATCCAGCAAAAATAAATAAAATTTAGGCTTTGTACATCATCAAAACTTGAACAAATACCCAATTGTACTACTTTTCTGGTTACATTACTGAATCTATATCAGTCATTTGCAGCCGTAAAAGTTATAATAAATATACTCGCGTAAAATGCACTTTATGCGATGTACAAAATTCCTACAAAGTGAAATTTGACGTATTGTTATAAATATGCATAATAAAATTATTTAATAAAAAATAATCCCGGTGGCAGGAAAATACGACAGTAGAAAATCCCGCCAATAAGTTGCCAAAATCAAATTTGTCAACTTTAATGTACATAAAAAATAAAAATCAACATTTTAATATATTCGCAAACACAAAATTTATCAGTTTTTTTAGATTTTTTTGTTTTAAATTTAAAGTAAATTTCTAAAATTTATTAGTACATTAATTAGATACTATATTTTATTGAGTGTTTCCTCAGTTAATAATAGAATTTATTTAAGCTGAAATTTTACACTAAAGCCAGCCGTTTAAAGTAGAATTTCGTCCTATTTAACTGAAATATATATATATATATATATATATATATTAAAGGCTTTGTGGAGTTTGCGTTCCTGCAAACTCCATCTTAACTTAAATACTTAGATTACTAAGAGAACACAAGACTTTAAATAACAATAACTAAAGTTTATTTGAGCAGATTAATGGGAGGGCGGCCTGGTAAATTTATATAGCTCAGCCAGCGTTTTACTTAAACAAAATATATGAATCAACAATTTAAGTAGATAATCTTAAATATCTCACCACAGCAGATAGTTGAAAGTGTAGAGACGGTCGCACTCTTACTCCAATACTACGGCTTCTCTATGGGACAGAGGATTCCCTTCTATCCCAGCTTGAACTTCCGAAAACTAGTAGACACTCACCAACACTCAACACTACTTGCTTCACGCAACTAAATCTCCTCTACGCTACTTTCGGTATTCACCAAAATAAGAAGCAGCACATTCGCTATAATATCCTCCAACATCCACTATACGATCCTCCAACATCCTCGCTATCTACTAAAACCATCTCTATTTTTATACTTCTTCCTACACCCTCCTTTCACTACATTTCAATCCGTACTTTTAAAAATCACTTCTAATTTAACTAATATTCAAAATCTAAGTCTTTTAATGCAGCACCCTGCCAACACAAAACTACTCCGACCGTAACCGTCACCGAGTCACTGGCGACGGAGTGATTTTATCCGTCCCCACTTCCTACTTTGCTGGATCCAGCTTAATTGAAACAACTGTGGTGACGTTCTAACGTCTCAACCTCACAGTCCCCCTCCTAGAAAAAAAATTTAGTCGGGAAAATCACCAACGGATTTGATCGATTAAATTTAAATAGCTCCATTCCCTCTCTAACTATTTCAAATCTCTGAAGTGTGAGTGCAGCCGTCACTTAAATTTTAACTGGGTGAGAAAAAGTTAAAAATTTGTTAAGTCCCTGAGCGAAAACTCGGGGACGCAAAAAAAATTAATTTAAAATTTTAAATAAAAGGCGTACGTTTATCCCGAGAACTTCGGGACTCTGACTGAGCTAAAACCAGGCTTACAGTAGGATTAACAAACGTTTCCCTGTTAGGCCAGGAAGGCAATATATTAAATTCAACTTGATCTTGGCTTTACAATGTAAGTCGCTTGTGACAAAATGCGACATTTAAAGTTTGTCATAACACAAGAGTAAGTGTCTTTAAAATAAAAAGAGAAAAAAATGATAAAGTCTTTATTAATATGAGTTGACTGGCTGGACTGGTATCTGGAACTCTACGTCTGCAAGGTAGATGAGTAAACCAAGAATAGGCTGAACTTTCTTCGCACTAGAGCAGACGTCAGAATCCACAAGCTGTCCATATGCAGGAAAAAGAACTTTTTGCCATCAAATTAAGATCTTTCACTTTAGATAAAAAGAGTTTTAACATCAGATTAAGAGAATAGTCCATCAGAGTGTCTGAAATGGGAAAAACTTTTACAGTATGCATAGTAAAAAAAAATAGTTAGAATTCATTTCTGGAAGGAACCGAGACATGTTCGTCTCTATTAACATAATAGATAGGTTACATACAGAAATATTTCTTCCTCCTTAGCTAAAGCATAAGCGGAAAAAAACTGAGTAGTTAGTCTTTTTAATGTTATATAGTTAAACACGACTTTTATGCTTATAGCTAAAAAAAACATTGTACCCCCTCTAAAAGTACATACAGATAAACTTTTAGACAAATATTCAAAAAATTTTACAAATACAAATATGCAATTTATAAATACATCATTTATAAAAATACAAGAGAAAAAGGGGGGGGAAATTTACAAAGGGGCCAAAAAAACAGTTTATATTACCAGCTTTCTGCAGGAGATGGCTACAAGGTAAAAGACTTAATACATACATAAAATAGATATTTAAGAGAGAACAAAAATGTTGACATTGAAGCAGAACGTTAATTTTGATTTGAAAATT
Source organism: Salticus scenicus (assembly GCA_963930645.1). NCBI lineage: Eukaryota > Metazoa > Arthropoda > Arachnida > Araneae > Salticidae > Salticus > Salticus scenicus. Next base: position 93,217,482 of record OZ005654.1, read on the forward strand.
AATGGCTAAGTTAAATTTTGTATTTTTAGTTTGGGAAAGTCCATAACTTTCGTAAGAGTTCTTAAAATATAAAGTCCCAAAAAGGCTTCAAGGTACGTCGAACATTTTGTACAGCTCTGACAGAAATGCACTTGTAATAGAGAAAAAAAAATAGAGAACGGTATCACCTGATGTGAATTTGCAGCTGTAACTTCAGCAAGGTCAGAGGTCTTGGTGGATGTGCTCGTCAGCTAGGCCACAGGGTTGCAGGCTTTCAGACCGGGGTCTAGGGCTATCCCAAAAGGCTTGTACAAAGGCTTGCTCGGCAGGTGATTCATATGGCTGATTCTGTTGTCGGAGTCTGGCTTGACGCAGAGTATTAAATCGGTGGTGTGAAGAGAACTCGTCTTTGCCGATCGAGTCAGGAGCTGCTAGGAATTTTTCCATGTGCCGTCCGCGAGCTGATGAAGAGGGTGGAGGTCTTTTTCGAACCCTTGCTTTTCTCTTAGGTCGGAACGAGTCGGTGTGCACTGAATCTGGAACTGATAGTACCTTCTGTGGGCGATGTGTTCCAGAGGACTTTGAGGAGGGGGCTTGAGGGTGTTTGAAACCCTTGTTCCAACCATGTTTATTTTTACTTTGCGGTATAAAAGAGCCATTAGTAAAAGAATAGTCGCGTTTGCGACCAGTTTGCCTAGGAAATTTCACATTAGAATGGTTTGGTGACCCACTACGAGCTCGTTTTTGTGCGACGGGTCTGCTAACACTAGATTGGTCAGCGGAAGTGCCCTGAACAGATTGTTCGGGTGTTGTAGGAGTAGGTAGTTCATCAGCTGTTGTAGGAGTAGGTAGTTCATCAGCTGTACAAGAATCAGGAGCACTAGGCTGGGGAGTGAGGTTAGGCGTAAGGACGGACTGTTCGTCAGGTGGGTTTGAACCCGGCACGCTATCACTATCAAGAGTTTCAGTATATGATTGAGTGCGCTCTTTAAATATTCGGACCTGATCAACATTAATGGTCGTTGGGGTGCCGTTAAAATCGATTGTCAGATTATTATTTTCTACCTTTAAAACAGAGAAAGGTCCAATGAATTTTGGCCCAAATTTTGCTACTTTAGAATCTTTTTTAGAGCTAAGAAAATGTGATTCGAGGAGTATTTTATCTCCCACTTTTACTTCTAAAATTCTACGTTTTAAGTTATAATATAGAGCTTGCTGCTCTTGAGCTTTTCTCAAATTTCGCTGAACTTCTGGTAGCAATTCTTCAATATTTTGCGTAATAAATTGAGATGCGTTTTGCTGTACTAATACCAGTTTTTGAAAGGGGGTCAGAATCTTTCTGCCCAAAAACAATTCAGCGGGAGTTTTTCCGGTTGCATCACTTACCGCTGTACGAATTGCATAGCCAAAATGATAGAGAAACTGATCCCAATTTTCATGATTTTGACCAATGAATGTCGCAATCATGTTTATTAGAGTTCTATTAACACGTTCGGCCTGATTAGCTTGCGGCTGATATGGAACCGTGAAGACATGTTTAATTTCGAGTGTATCGCAAAGTGCCTTAAAAACATTACTTATAAATTGAGGACCATGGTCCGTTACAATTTGAAGGGGGGCGCCGTAACGAGAAATATAATTATTAAAGAAGGCAGTGGCCACTGCTTGTGCCGAAGCTTTACGTAAAGGCACAAATTCAACCCATTTACTAAAATAATCCACCATAACTAACACATAACGAAATCTATTTGGTTTAGAGAGGGGGGTAAGGACCGATTAAGTCGAGTCCAAGAATTTGATTTGGAAAATCAACTTTAATAGGAATTAATTTACCGGCCGGCTTTACATTTTTATAATTATATTGCTGGCACAAGCGACAACTCGAAACATATTCATTAACAAACTTCCTCATTTTATTAAAGTAACAGGCATCTTTGAGCTTTTTATAAGTTTTCCTAATGCCAAAGTGCCCCGAAATTGGAGAGTCATGAAACTCAAATAAGATGGCTTGACGAAGAGATTGGGGAATTACAACTCGTAATTCGCCATAAGATGATAATAATTTTGAATAAAAAAGCAAGCCATCGATTAAAGAAAAAGATTGGGACCAGTTTAAGGCAATGGCTGATTCAATTAATGAAACTGACTCAGGATCTTCTAAATACTTATAGATTAATCCAAATTCGGGATCATTTTTTTGTTCTTGGATTAATTGATCTCTCGAATTTAACACAGATGCTGGCATAAGCGCTAAAGCTACTTTTTCCTGATCAGATACGAATTTATTGTTTAAAGTAGTGACTAGATCTGTAGAAGCACATGGGTTAACTTGTTCACTTTCAATTTCCTTTACACGAGTTTCAGGGTTCACAGGTTTAGAATTTGACTGAATATCATCAATATGTAAAGATTTATTGGCAAAATTAATTTCAACATTATTTGCTTTCATAAAATCTAACCCTATAATGCAGGGATGCTGAAGATTGTCGATGACGTAAAAAGGCCAATTAACACTTAAATTATGAATTTTAACATTCAGGCTGACTTCGCCTCTATTAACACAGGACTTGCCTTGAGCCGTTGTAATATTTAAATTTGTCCGCTTTAAAGGTTTAAAGTCAAAATACTTTTTATAAGTTTCATACGCTAGAAAGGAGCGTTCAGCACCAGTGTCCCAATAAGTAGGTATGAAAGTATCATGAATTATTGCATTTAAATTAGGAAGGTCAACTGGACTGATACAAATAGTGTCTAAACATATGGAGGTGGTTGAGTTATTCAGTGGCTGTTGACCCTCCTCACAAGAGCCACTTACTCGTTTAACTGACGACTCTGGTTATCACGAGAGTTACGAAAATTTCTGTTATTTCTATCAGCTCGAGAAAAGTTTTGAGACTGATTTTGATTAGAACGATCGTTCCGAGAATTTTAAAAGTTATTACACCTTGGCTGCGGCGATTGGCGTTCTTGTTGATAGCGATTGAAATTTTGAGGGGGGGGGGGGGGATTTTCACGCCTAGAATTTTGCATATTTCCATTACCCCGTTGGCGATTAAAGGTGTTTTCTGCCCTTGGAGGATGTCGTTCTTGATATTTAGCTAAGGTTTGAAACAGACTGTCGTAAGAGGTGACAGGTTTCAGATCAAGGTAATCTTGAATAGGAATAGTCAAAAGCGGGGTTATGATTTCCATTGCAGCGGCAAAAGATAAAACTAATTCCAGCTGCTTTATAATGTCGAACTTACGTAATAAAAATGTGGTGGGTTTGTCATAAAACGACATCTTTGCCGTATAAAGTTCTTGACGGAGTTTAGTTTTATCCACAATAGAAGAGAATGAATTTTTAATTTTGAGCTTCAAATCCTCATACGTAGGATTTTGGCCTAGAGTTCTAGAGGCAATGGTGTCATACCAGATTTTAGCATCTCCTTTTAAGGAGTATTTTAATAAATTAAATTTATCTGCTTCGTCAATTTTACATATATCAAAATACTCTTCAAGATCTTCAAAAAATTTAAGTACATTGTTTGAGCCAGTAAAATAAACCCGAGCGGGGGGGATGTCGAACTGTGTTGGGCGCCACTGTGGAGTTTGCGTTCCTGCAAACTCCATCTTAACTTAAATACTTAGATTACTAAGAGAACACAAGACTTTAAATAACAATAACTAAAGTTTATTTGAGCAGATTAATGGGAGGGCGGCCTGGTAAATTTATATAGCTCAGCCAGCGTTTTACTTAAACAAAATATATGAATCAACAATTTAAGTAGATAATCTTAAATATCTCACCACAGCAGATAGTCGAAAGTGTAGAGACGGTCGCACTCTTACACCAATACTACGGCTTCTCTATGGGACAGAGGATTCCCTTCTATCCCAGCTTGAACTTCCGAAAACTAGTAGACACTCACCAACACTCAACACTACTTGCTTCACGCAACTAAATCTCCTCTACGCTACTTTCGATATTCACCAAAATAAGAAGCAGCACATTCGCTATAATATCCTCCAACATCCACTATACGATCCTCCAACATCCTCGCTATCTACTAAAACCATCTCTATTTTTATACTTCTTCCTACACCCTCCTTTCACTACATTTCAATCCGTACTTTTAAAAATCACTTCTAATTTAACTAATATTCAAAATCTAAGTCTTTTAATGCAGCACCCTGCCAACACAAAACTACTCCGACCGTAACCGTCACCGAGTCACTGGCGACGGAGTGATTTTATCCGTCCCCACTTAATACTTTGCTGGATCCAGCTTAATTGAAACAACTGTGGTGACGTTCTAACGTCTCAACCTCACAGCTTTAGAAACAGATATATCATTTAATATATTTAGCTTTATTGTTTTTTATTTCTATATTATAAAAAAAATACTTAATTACTTATTTTTGCTGAAAATATCTACTTTCTGTAAAAAAGTCAGGAAAAGAAATGTTATAGAAATCTTAACACTTTAGTATTCATTTCAAGCGATTTGCAATAGATTTCATCATCCAATGTTTCGTAAATAGCAGTATTAATGAATATGCATAAAAATCCTGAAGTTGTTTGGTTTTTGTATGCCTAGATTACAAATATTCTATTTTTTCTTTCGTTATTTATATATATATATATATATATATATATATATATATATATATACATATAGATATATATGTAACGGAATATTTATTGTACATAAGTACAATTTTAATTCAGTGTATATATATGATCTCAATAAAAAAAAAAAAAATTAGCTTTCACTAAGCGAATTGAAAATAAACATATTGTAAGTAAATTTCAGTCATTATGCTAAGTGAATTGTGCTGCATCTTAACCATGACGTTTCATACAAACTAACTTAAGCCACATTAATCATTTTATTCTCTTAACATGACAGAATGATGAATGGGACATTTTTTGCTAAAGATAAAAGTGTACTACAACTTATGTATGCTTATTTAGAATGTTATACAATATAAAAATGCGTTTCTACTTTAACAGAATTTAGACGTGTTTCATAGTTAAGTTAATGAAAACATATCTACGTGAATTAATCATGAATATTTTTTGTGCGAAATTTTTAATTAGTTTTATTTTTAAAAGTTTCATTTATTAATTTATTTATTTTAATACAATACGGCCATTTTTTTTTAATTACGTCCTCAATATCCCCTATTAATTCTTATTTTCATACGGGTTATCCTGAATACTAGACAACAATTTGCATAACAATGTATTATAAATATTATATTAAATATTTAGAAATAATATTCACATGTAAGTGGATAAAGTTTTGATAGCGTTTTTCATTCTTGACATATTCTGATCTAATGAAAGTAAATTTAAGGGAATTGATTATACGTAACTATTTGTAAATGGGAGAAATTTAACCACTTTTTTTTTTTTTTTTTTTTTTTTTCAAATATTTGTTTCCAAAATAATTATATTTCTATTTAAAATTAAACCTTAATGGTTCCCACTATTCTTTTATAAATACTTTTTTCAACACTGGAAAGTAATTCTTATAGTAATATATTTTTAAACTATTATATTATATATTTATTTAAAAACAATTTTTTATGCTCTTCGAGATAACATTATACGTTCTTAATATTATATGTCTGGTTAATCATGCATATTTGTACCAAACATAGATATATACCAAATGACTCACAGAATAACTGTTAAAAACCGTATTTTGATGTTCAGGGCAATCCCACCATAAAATGTGAATGGTAGTTCAGAAAAATGAAGAGATGCGTGCTGGTGTATATATCAACTGAATTGCGCTTCGCAAGTTCAAAGATGTAAACGAATGAAAAACGTATAAAATTAATAGAGCGTTCTTGGAAGCATGTAGCAACTCTCTTTGAATGGAATGTTATACTGTTCTGATGAATATGTCAAAGTCTTCGGCATGTACAATGGAATTGAATGGGTGTAAATATTCGGACAGGATAGAAGTACTTGTTAACTATCACCATCGCTTCTATACATATCAAGGGCCTTATATAAAGATCACCGTGCACTTATAATACCACCAACAAGGCTGGACCAGAGATAACATTTCCATGTTGACAGCTGAATATATTAATTCAAGAGATTTTTTCTGAAAGTGTGCTCGTTCGTACGCTTTAGGCAGTTAAAAAGAAGAAAAACTTGACTCGTCTCTCCAGATAATACATCTGTCCTCAGCAGTTCAACTGCGCAGTACTAGGTATTGCGAAAAGCGTCTTGTCAGGCAACTAATTTTTATATACAATTGGAATTTAGAGATGGTTCATTCAACGACCTGTATGCAGATCTTCAACTATACTGTAAAATTGATATCCATAGTATATTCACTGTAAAATAAATAACGGTAGATTTTACAGCAGAAAGTGCTGGCAAAAGAGAATCCCAACATATCCTGCTCTTTACAGATGTTTTCGATGTAAATTATTCCACTTAACAGTAAGAGCAAAAAAATGATGCCAGTACATCCTGTTGTAAAAATACCATTTTTTTTTTTTACATTGTTGTTCTGGCAATTCGGGTGTCATGTATTTGATTACTTAACAAAAATCTGATATTCACAATACATGCGTTAAATTATCATATTCAAAAGTCATTTTTTTTTTTTCAATCTTAGCAAGGCCACTCTCAAAGTCGATTCAATTTTGACAACCTATAATTGTAACAGCATAAACAGATCTAACAGTTTTATCAGTCACATGTTTCGGTATATGGCCGTTGAAGATCAAATGAGGGATGGAACACGGGCGCAAAACGCATACCGCTATCTATATAAGAAAATTGTCCATATGTCAAATCAACGATATTATAGGTATAGAACTTTTTTAAACAATTACCGGTATGAATTCTGCGCACGTGTTCCATCCCTGCGAATGATGTTTTGCTGATTGATAAAACATATCGGATTTCGCATACGCACTAATATACTAGTTGTTCTTGTTATTAGACGTATCTTGGTCAGTAAGTTTTATACGTTTTCCGAAAATGTTGATTACAGACTTCGAATTGTGGCGGAGTTTTGCGAAAATGTTGCACATGAGAATGTTTGCATAAAGTTTTTACAAAAGTTCGGAGGAATGAAAAAAGTGAAAATTCAGAATTGGTTCTCCAGTATACAAATTAAAACAAAGAAGTTTTATAAGAAATTGTTATAGTAATTACGTATCGATATTAATTAAGGAAGAGACTTGATTACTGTAACTATCATATCGTTAACCAAAACTAAATGCAAAACTGGTGTACAAATGACAAATAGAAAATAAGACTCATTTACACACCATAAATTTCAAGCCAGCACAAGTGCTGGCTTAAGTCCTGGCTTAAAATTTATGGTGTGTAAAGAAGTCTTATTTTCTATTTATCATATCGTTATTACTGTAACATTTCTAGTGTCTCTGCAGCCGTTGATTATCGGTGGTAAGATTTTGCTCTGTAACCAGATATTAATTTATTTTAAATGTGAATAAAATATTAACAGTTTGCTTTCTTTAACTCTTACTCTTTTGCTCAAACAGAAAGCTAACATCATACTTAGTTTGGTGTATTTACCAAAGCAGTACCTTTATTAGCAGTACCTTTACACTAGGCCCAATTAATGTACAAAAACCCTTTCGTTTTAATGACTATCGTTTACTTCAAACGTTTCAATGACGCAAGTGACATTTTTACGCAACTAAAATTATATATTAGCTTAAATAAAATCCCAGGAATTCATAAATTTTATTTCCTAAACTATATTATAAAAGACGATGGAATAATATAAAATAATATAGTTTACATCTCACCCCCTAAGTCAAACTTCAGCATATTACATCATACCATTTTACAGCATCATACAATTAGGAAGTAAAATAGAAATGCTTTTTCAAACATTGTAGGTAAATTTCAGTTGAAGGAAGTGTTTTCTCGTCGTGCTATTACCTATTTTAATAAACCGAATACTTCCATTCTGCATTATCAAACAACTAAAAATTAACATACTTTTGGGGCAATTTTTTGAAATATTGATGCCGCTTTCGCAATAGCCATACAAGGCGTTTTTATCTCCAAAATAAGATAATTTTTATTATGCATCTTTTTAGGTATTACTGAAATTTCAACCGCCACATCCAGTTGCAGCTATTAGAGTTTTAGCTACTTAAAATAGCAATGTAAGGGAAGAAATTATTTAATCGAATTTTCTAAAAAGGAAAACATAACCGCATTTTCTACCAAAAGTATTACAGCATAAAAATAAATAAATAAATAAATATAAAAAAAAAAATAAAAAAAAAATGTATAATGATATAAACTTTGCAATTACTTAGAATTTAAACTATGTTGAAAAAAGATAGAAATATCAATATTTAATTTCGAGGAACAAGGCTCAATCATTTATAGAATTAAAAAATATGACTCGTTTCCAATTATCAAATATTAAATATTAAAGTAAATAAAGAAAATCAAAGAAGAAAAAGTATCTTTATAGCTTATCTTTTATGTAAATATATATATGTATATATATATATATATATATATATATATATATATATATATATATATATATATATATATATTATCATGTTTAATTCCCATAATTATTCATTCTAATTTTATTCTCATATTGACATGTATAAACAGTTTTAATACAGAATTTTCTTTTTGTTTGAAATTTTCGTCTTAAATATATTGCAAATACATACATATATATAGACATATATATAGATATATATGTGTGTGTAAGTATATTTTTTTTCTTTTAATTTAAAAATTAAATGAAACATTTTATCAAAAGATGATATTACTTCTGTAAAATTATATCATATTATACCGAATTTTTTTTCTGGAAGTTATTTAAAGGAATTTTTTTATGTATTTCTCCAAAAATGTTGCTATTCATTCCTTTTGTAACTTTTCTGTTATTAAAACAGTACAACGTTTTTGCAATTATCTACATAAAAAACTAGGTTTAAAATAAATGTAAAGGATAAGTAACCGAAATCATTCAGGCCATGGCAACCACTAACACATATTTAGACAAAATTTTGTATACTTATAGAATTTTTCATGCTGATTCAAGAAATATCATTTGATTTCAGATTAATCAAGGTTGGTTGGTTGATTGATTTAAACGACGCACTAATAGATTAATTGAAAAATTTTTAAGTTATGAGCTTTTAAATACATGCGAAAATTGCCGAATTGTCAACATTTTGAATTTTACACATGAAGATATATATTCCTTTTACTCCTTTATTTTTTACAATAGAATCATCAAATACTTTTTTTTATTTATCTCGAACAAACTACTCTTTTATTTACTGAAAAATTTGTATTGTTAAAATAGTATAAATATTTATCACAGTAATTTCTTTGTATTTTTTTTTTTTTTTTATTTAAATTAAATAATTTTAACTCATAAATTCATGCACCGCCACTTTAATTTCTCCGAAATTATGTGTACAGAGAACATAAGGTGTGCTTTAACGTTTGATTAAAAATTTATGGGCGCTTTATACACTTTTTAGTTTTATAAGAAATTACTCAAATAATTTTGAATGGTTTGAATCATTATTAATTACTTTTTTGAAATTATTATTATTTACTCAAATGCAATGCTGATTTTTTGATTGGCATTATTTTTGAATAAAATTTAAATTGTAATTTTGTATGAAATAGAAATTTGAAAACTTTCAAGAATCTGTGAATTAGTGTTAATTATGGCCCTATTTTTAAGATTTTGAATTTACATAAAGAAAAAAAAAAAAAAAAAGATTAGGAAGTCTTTAGATTTAACAGAGCGTTTTCATCACAAATGGCATCATTGTGCAATTAGCTTTTATAAGTTTAACTTGATTTAAACTTAACAAACAGAATGGTGTTATATTTTTCAATATATTTTGATATAAATCAAATAAAATATTTTTTTTTTTTCGGGGGGGGGGGGGAATTAGTTTTGATTTTTTTAAGAAAATATTTCTAGTGTACTGAACACTCTTCTTTAACAGCTTGTAGGTTGCACCCTTATTTTTGTATATTACTAGAGTGCGTATTCAATACTGAAGTTTCTATTAAACGAGTAACCAATATTGAGGGAGGTTTTCTTCGGTCACGTGACGAGTGAAACTGTCAGATTCGTAAGGTTTTACCATTGAGTACTGGTAGAAGTAGAATATGAATTCCCTGTACCAGCTCTGGAGAAATATTCCGTGAACATCACTGCTGTTTTTGTGCCTTCTTTTGGCGATAATCACTTTTTTGGCAACTGGTTCTTGGGATTTTGTATGATTTAAAAGGTTTGTAGGAAACCTGCTTTTAAGGAGGTTGAATGCCTGCTTTGGCAGAAGTAGAATATCGGTTTGGAGAATGTATTGGTGGGGATATGATGTTCGGGAAGAAAAAAAGTTACTATTCCAAATATTACATCCTAATGCTAGTCTAATATGTAGTCAATTCGACTTATTTTACAGATTATTAAAAATTCTAAAATTTTTATTTCATCCAAAATAAAAATTTATTTATTTATATATTTTTATAAATAAAATGTTAAAATAATAATAATAATAATAATAATAATAATAATAATAAACAGATGTCTCATTTAATAAATATGCTTGGAAAGTGCTCATCTTTTATTATTATTATTATTATTATTATTATTATTATTATCTATATATTAATACGTGAAGCAAAAACTTTGTACCCCTTTTTACGAAAATTGCGCGGACGGAGGATTATGAAATTTCGCACACTTATAGTTTATATAGAGAAGAAGTGCAGAATGCTAATATTTTTTAAAAATACAACGACAAAGACGAGAAATTGGAACATTTGTGAAACGACAAAAGTGCAATTCAAAGCCTATATTATCGGGTTTTATTTCCAGATTAAAATTAGCATTTTCATTTTTTTATACTGTTGCCAAAATTTTGAAATTTCAATTAATAATAAAAAGTTAATATGTTAATAACAATAATAAAAGTTAATAACAATGAGTTATTTTTTAAATAGCCAGTTTCATCTGAAAGAGTTATCGCAGAATGCTAATATTTTTTAAAAACACACAAGTTTTGCATTATATATATACTAATTAATCAACTCAACTCAACTCAACTCATTCAATTTGTATAGATCAGTTTCTAAAGAAATCAACCTAAAATAAAAAAAAAAATAACGATTTTTTCTACTGACGATGAAAGTTTTTTTCTACTTTTATTATGCCTCGACATAGAACATTAACGGGTCGGATTGAGAGACAAAGAAGAAGGAATCTATATTTGCGGACACATAATAATAATAGTAATGAAAATACAAATAGTGTTAATATTATACAGAATGAAGAAGTGAATTTGACAGATAAATTTAAATGTGCACGAAATGTCATTCCAAAAGTTTTTTATAGTTATGATTGTGGATTAATGGATTTGGAATGCAGGTTTTGCAATGCGAAACATTTTGAATCTGAAGTCACTTTAGGTGACAGAACTGCATTCACTTCATGTTGTCATAAGGGTAAAGCAATATTACCGCCCTTAAGTCAAAATGAATATTTTAAATCATTGTATGATGGACTTATTTCAAATGAACCTTCAATAAAAAGTAAGTCAAAAAATTATTTTGAAAATATTCGCAAATACAATTCATCATTTGCTATGGTTAGCTCAGAAGCTCAAGTATCCGAGGCAGTTACAAGTGGAGTGTATCATTTCAAAATACATGATGTTTTTTATCACAGATCGGGTCCAATGACTGCTGCACATGGTCGTTCACCATGTTATGCGCAATTATATTTTTATGATGTTGACACTGCTATCAATTATAGATTACAAGAACGTTTTAATCAAACATGTAACAACAACATAATGCGCGAAATTTCTCTCGAATTGGAACGCAGTAATCCTTTTGTTCGGTCATTCATTGCAATGAAACATCATTGTCAAAGAGTTGAAAATCAAAATAAAGAAATTTGTATGCTCATTAAAGTAAATCATGATTTAGATCTACGCCGTTTCAATGATGCAGTTCAAACTGATGTAGCAGTAATATTTAGTACAGTTGATGGTGAGCCACCTTTTGAACGAAATATGATTTCATTTTCAAAAGTTAATGGTATAATTAAAAATATCTCAGTTTTGGATTCATCATTAGATCCTTTAGCGTATCCACTACTTTTTCCAAATGGTGATACTGGGTGGCATATGAATATGACTCATAATGCACCAACTATATCTAATTCAAGAGCGCCCAGAAATAAATTAACAATGCTTCAGTATGCAGCCTATCGACTTGCAATTAGAGAAGACTTCAGCATATTACACCATTCACAAAAGCTATTTCTGCAATGGATAGTTGATATGTATGTGAGAATAGGGGGCTCACGATTACATTTCATTCGACAAAATCAAATAATTCTTAGGTCTGAAGTTTACAACAATTTAACAGACTACTTAGAATCGAACATCAATGCCAGTAATGTTAGCCGTAGAGTAATTTTACCATCTTCGTTCAATGGATCTCCAAGAAATATGTATCAGAATTATTTAGATGCAATGTCAATTGTACAACATTTTGGAAAATCTTCTTTATTTATTACAATGACTTGCAATCCAAGTTGGCCGGAAATAGTTAACAATATTGGTGTAGGTGAAACTGCTAATTTTAGACCTGAAATTATTGTGCGTGTATTCAAGTCAAAATTGAAAGCTTTAATTGAGGGCCTTATACAAAAAAATATCTTTGGTAAAGTTGAAGCACTCATTTATACAATTGAATTTCAAAAAAGAGGATTGCCTCATGCTCACATTTTACTCACTTTAAATGAGCAAGATAAAATTGTTAATGCTATCGATATTGATAAAGTTGTATCTGCGGAGATTCCTAACATTCAAACACATCCGACATTACATGAATATGTTGTAAAACACATGATGCATGGTCCATGCGGTGTCCTTAATCCTAATTCTGTATGTATGAGAGATGGAAAATGCATAAAAGATTATCCAAAACGATTTAATGAATTTACATGTGAATCGTTAAATGGATATCCATTATACCGAAGGCGTGATAATGGTACGCATGCAGAAGTTCGTGGTAGTTGCCTTGACAATCGGTACGTTGTACCATACAATCCATATTTACTTGCCAAATTTAATTGCCATATAAATGTTGAAGTATGTACTACAGTCAAAAGCGTCAAATACATTTATAAATACGTGTATAAAGGCTATGACAGTGCATCCGTTGAATTAGATTCTGGGGAAAATGAACAAGGTCAAAATATAGAAATTAATGAAGTTAAAAATTTTTTAATTGGTCGTTATGTTGGGTCAACTGAAGCTATATGGCGCATCTATGAATTACCAATGCATTTTCAGTCACATGTTATCATCAGACTTGATATTCATTTACCGCGACGACAGAATGTTTACTTTCGAGAAGGGCAAGAACGTCAAGCAATTGACAATGTAAGACACACAAAATTATTAGCATTTTTTGAATTGAATCGATCAGATCCATCAGCACGAGAATATAAGTATATTGAAATTCCTTTGCATTATGTGTGGGAAGATTCCCGAAAAAAATGGAAGAAGAGAAGCCGTGGAGGTGATAAAATTATTACACGGATGTATGTAGTGTCACCAAAAGACATCGAACTTTTCCACTTACGATTGCTTTTATTACATGTTTGTGGTCCAAAATCATTTGAGGATGTTAGAACATACAATGGAATTATATACACTTCTTTTGTTAAAGCGTGCCATGCTCGCGGAATTGCTTCAAATTATAATGAATGGCGCGAATGTTTAAATGAAGCAAAAGAATTACATACACCAAAACAAATGCGGAATTTATTTGGTTACATTTGTGCAATAAATGTGCCAGCCAATGCATCAGCGTTATGGAATGAATTTAAAATATATCTTAGTGAAGATTTTCTGAGACTTTATAACGAAGAAGCATCTTTTAATAGAGCTCTATTAGAAATTGATGATATTTTGAATGTTCATAATTTATCAGGTCAGATACTTGGTTTACCAGTTCCCACATACTCGCAGAGAATACAAGAAGCAAATACTATTGATATAATAGAGCAAGAGATGCTGTTTTGTGAGTATTATGAAGCTGCAAATATTGAACAGCGTAATCTCATTGATCAAGTGATTCGTGAAATTTTGTATCATGATACTGGATCCAATGTTTTTTGTTTAACCGCTCATGCAGGTTGTAGCAAAACATTCACTCAAACAGCAATTATTCACAAATTAAATTCGCTTAATCTTAGTTGTATTGCAACTGCGTTCAGTGGCATAGCTTCAACTTCATTACTTGGAGGTAGGACTTTACACAATGTGTTTAAATTGCCTATACCCATTTTAGAAAATTCTGTAGCAAATATTACTGCAAATAGTAGCTATGGTCGTTACATAAATTCATCATCATTGATAATTATTGATGAAGTTTCTATGTGCCCTTTGCAAGTGTTGAAAATCATAGACAGATTACTGCGGGATCTATCCGATGAAAATGATAAACACAAACCATTTGGAGGAAAAACGATACTTCTGTGCGGTGATTTTCGGCAAATCTTACCAGTTATCCCAAATGGATCACGTGGAACTTTAATTGAAAATTGTGTCAAAAGTTGGCATGAATTTCTTTATTTTCATAAAGTTACATTTACTCGAAATATGAGAGCCTTACCAAATGAAATAGAATTTGTAGAATTCTTGAAAAAAATTGGTAATGATGAAGCCCCACAATTCCCTCAGTTTGGTGAAAATGTTATCGAAATACCTCAACAATTAATAGGAGATAAAAATAATATTATTGATGAGGTGTATGGAAATATTTCCGAAAACATATTCTCAGAAAATATATTGAACTCCGTTATTTTAGCGCCTACAAATGATGATTGTACTTTGATTAATACTGATATACTTAATCAAATTCCTGGTGAACAGCGAACATATCATAGCTATGATAAAATAGTTTGTGATAATGACAATGCCATCAATAACTATCCGGTAGAGTTTTTAAATTCTTTGACTATTAGTGGTTTACCACCACATAAGTTAGTATTGAAAGTTAATTGCATCGTTTTGCTGATCAGAAACTTAAATACAAAGGAAGCATTAGTCAATGGAACAAGAATGCGCATCAAATTTATGCATCGACATGCAATTGACTGCGAAATTTTAACTGGGACCGCACGCAGTAAGAGAATTTTGATTCCACGTATAAATTTAACATACTCCGGAACTACTTTACCATTTAACCTTCAAAGAACTCAATTTCCTATAATACCTGCATTTGCGATGACAATAAACAAGTCTCAAGGACAAACATTCGAAAAAATTGGAATTTTATTCAATCGACCAGTTTTTACACATGGGCAATTGTATGTCGCAGCAAGTAGAGTTCGATCATTCGACGGTTTGAGATTTTATATTTCCGAATATAATGGTCAAGGACATTTAGCAAACGACGAAAGAGTTTTTACAAAAAACATCGTTTACAGAGAAGTTTTGTAACATTAATTAAATTATCGAAATATGTATGTCAAGTTCAATGGACAGCATTTTTTTTTTTAATCGCATCTTTTTGTTTCAATAAAAAAAAAATTAAAAAAAGGCATTCTTTATTTTAATCATTTTTTGGATTTTTTTTATTTAAATTTCATATAATTTTTTGAAAAAACTAGGTAAATTAACAGTGTAGCCTTGGCAAAATCTGTGATTATAGAAGTATAGTCTTTGACAATAGAACCTTAATAATGTTTAAACTTATAATTTTAATTAATTATGGTCGAATTTCGACCACTGGGCGACCACTAGTTATTATTATTAAGCATAAGAATATGCCATGGGTTGTCTTTATATAAAGTTTGGCGAAAATTAAAGGGAATTCCTGTATATAGTTAAAATTATTTACTTTTTAAATTAAAAAATAACAAAACAGTCATTGCCATAAATTTTTGAATTACTTTAGAAATATGAAATCTTCAATAATTAAAAATTTATTTTATTTTAAACAAATTAAAAAAGAGTTTGATGTTTCAATGATAAAAATAAAGAGATTTACAGTCATTTATATGTTTACGTGCAACGTTCAAAATGATGGCAAATCAGTCATTTTGGCATCCATTTAAAAAAATCATTATTTTAAAACTTTTTGATTAATCTGGGGAAATAATTGACATTTCTAGAGTCATAATGAAAAGTTCTATAAGTATAACTAATTTAATTCAAATCTGTGATGATTGGTTTCATTTTTTTAAATTCCTGTTTAATTTCACATGGAGTTGTCACACTGATAAATTATTTCCTAGTGACATTTTATAAATAACATATAAATATGTAACATTTTATTTCTATTTACATCCAATTCTTTACATATAGTTTCTTATGCCTACGTTGTTTATTTCTCGGGCTACACATAAATTTCAATAAAATAAATTCTCCTTTAAATTTTCGTACCGAAAAGTGAAAAATTTACAGTAACATGTTTATATTTAAAGATAACCGAATCAAAAAGAGCATTTTATAAGATAGGTTTAACAGATATATCTAATACATATATATATATATATATATATATATATATATATATATATATTATATCACTCACATATGAGTATATTAAGAAGATAAAGGGTTTTTACGTAAATCCCATTCCACGAAAAAAAAATGAGCCGGAAGGTAAAATAGTCAGTAAACGTGAAGAACATAAAAAACTCCTTACAGTACATAAACTAAAATCTTTTATTGCTTAATGTTCTGTTTTGGGGTTATTTCACTCAATTGTTTTGAATCTGAATTGTTCTATATAATATTTAGAATGTGAATGTGAATACATAATGTTCATATATGATAAGCACATAAATTTATATGTATGAGTCTGTACTGTTGTGTGTATAAATTTTACTTTATTCTATGCATAGAAAAAGAAAAATACAGGATTCATGAAAACATTTGAACTCCAATTTTCGATAGATTTACACGTTTTAAGATCTCTTGAACACGATTTGTTTGGTTTTAGAAAATATCTGTTTGCTGCATGGGGCTTCTCTATCTAGCTTTGGTTTAATAAATATATTTTTTGCTTTTTTGTACATATATATATATATATATATATATATATACAGAGAGAGAGAGAGAGAGAGAGAATTAGATTAATAAAAAATTCCGAACTTTAAAATGTATGTCTGTGTGTATCTGTCACAGAAATTTTGTGGCTCTGTATCTTACAAACCAGTGCTCGAAATTTAACTAAACTAGGTATTTTGTTAGATTCTGACCTAAACTGGTGCTAAATAAATTTTGGAATCAATTTCTCAACAGGTTGCGCTGTGATTGCTATTTTTCTAAATTTTTATCATGACAGTAGAGGACAAAATTTGGTATAAATGTACTAAATGAGAGTGATTTAAAAAAAAAAAATGCAGAATTAATATTAATTATTGGTAATAATAATAGTAAATTAGGCCTCGATCCCTCCCGTGGGGTGTAATTTAACAATATGTTTATCTTTAGAAAGAACTTGTCAATACCTTTGAAACATATGGTTGAAAGTATATCTACGATAATTTAAAATAAAGTTATTGGTTTTTAAATTTTTAACGAAACAAAAAACTAATCACATTTCTTCCGATTTTTGCACAAAATGTATGTTCTTTCGGCATTTATTATTTTAATTATGTAAGATAAAAATCTTCTGCATTCATCATGGAAAAAACTTTTAATACGTAACATTTCAAATAATAATTTTTACTGCATCAAATTGTGTAAAATTATATAAAGAAAGTCTTGTGGTGGCCATAATATATCAGTTTATTTTATTATACGCATTTAACTTTGTCTCTTTTCACAGGTACACGTTCATGAGTGTGGGGGAGAGATAGAAGATATATGTATATTTCTGTTTTATACATTCTTATGACTGTATACTTACATATACCTGTATAAATTTGTTTATTAAAAAAAGTACATATCATATTTTATAATACGTATAAGTACCATGTTTCAGAATTTGTGAGCAGGGTAAGATACATGTACATGATACGCAATGTTATGGTAATGCAGGTTCGGAAATGCTTTATTGACGCGGTCGTGTACAGAGAAAAAAAAACGCCATATATGAAAATGTTTGTTTTAATATTAAATGTACAGACAGAAAAAAATGAAGAAAGAAAAGAAAGAAAAAGTTATCCTCGAGTAATATGCGGATAGCGTGGTCGATGACTAATTATATCTAGTTTTTAATAGCATATTTGGTTTTGCGTAGATAGTGGTCTACACAGTAAAACTTGCACAAACTACATTTTCTGTCAAATTACAACACCCATTTTTAATAACACAATGACAACTCTCATGACATTTTAAATAACAGATTTTTTTTTTTTTTCAAATGACAACACTCATATTTCGATCCAGTCATACTGGAAATTAATTCACTTATGATAGATTCTTATGATAGATAAGTGTGACAGACTCATATCCTCCGAAAAACTTATTAATTTATATTTCATTTTTTTATGTTTGAGCATAAAATAACACAAACTTATTCCGTTCATATTTTTTTAAGTAAAATACATATTTAAAATATGAAAAAATATTAATAAATTCATATTAGAAAGAAATATGTTTTATGACCAATAAATAATTTTAGATGAATAGAAAAGCATCAGTAAAAACACTGGTTTCTTAGATACATTGACGACGTTATTATCATCAAGTGTGAAAATCTTGAAAACTTTGCAAGTGGAACTTATCTCTTTGTTTTTATTTTAGCCGTACAGATGCTGATAACAAAATTTATTTTCTAGACTCAAAATAAACAAAGAAAGAAAGATGGTTATTTGAAATTTGCGATAAAAGATATAAGTTTGGATTTAAAGTTTGCAATTTAACAAACTAATTTTTATGTGTTAGCTATAATTTATTGGAGACTATTTTGTTTATACAAGTAATGGAATAAAAGCGATTCGCAACATGCGCGTGGATCTTAAGAATTTTAAAATTGTTTAAACGTTAACAGTTACGAACCATTTTTACTTTGAAATCATTTGAATTTGCAGAAAAAAAAAATAGTATAAGTTTTGTATTGATGTTCTGGTAAGATACACTACCAGAAGAAAAGGTTTGCTCTTTTGGTGTAGGGGTATTTTTCTTCATTCCTCTTGTGTTATACGCCTACATTCTTTCAGAAAATTATCAATTTTACAATGCCCTACATGGGGGGTCTCAATTCACGAAGACCTCCATGCGTTATGGATTTATTGGTTTAATTATCATTTTTTATTTTTAAAATTGTTTCTCAATTTATGATTATATATATATACAGCTGGTAACAAAAGTATCCGAGCATTAGGAAAAATTCTGATATAAAAAAAAGAGAGTTAATTATGTTTTGTTAATTAAATCCTTGTGTAATCATGTACTTAGACTGACTAAGAACAGGATGCGACAAGGATTTATTTAACAAAACAATATTAACTCTACATTTTTTTTTTTCATAGGAATTTTTGCTAGTGTTCGGATACTTTTGTTACCGACTGTAAATATATATATATATATATATATATATATATATATATATATATATATATATATATATATATGTGTGTGTGGGGGGGGGGGCTTATGTGTGATACAAAATATGTTTATCATACATTACATTAAAAATATTAAACAACAAAAATACCTTATATCAAATTTACTTAATTAAAAAAAAAAAAAAAAAAGAAGAAGAAGAAAAAGAAGAAGAAGAAAAAGAAAAAGTAGATAAAAACTGAATTAAAACATAATTAAAAACTCATATGTATGTAGGAGTAGTTATTTAAATCATACAGAAAAGTTTTTAAATCATGTTTAAATCAATTTAGTATAATTAACACAACTACACTATCTGATTTTTTTTTTTTTTTTTTTTTTTTTTTTTTGCACATTGAAACATAATATAAGCATTTTTTTTTTTTTTTTAATACTACTCTGATTAAATTTTAAAAAGTGGATTTAAAATTAGAATTTAGAGTTTCATTGTAAAATTAATGTCAAGAAAAGTTTAAAAAATGCCAGACTTTGCTTTAAGTTAATTTTAGCCATTTGCGGATGGATATTAGAATTGTGTACATACTTTTAGCTTTACTATATTTAATTAATTAATTTTCAGTGCTTGAGTTTTAATCATTTACATTTGATTCACATAAATGGACGCGGTAAATACTGCTGGCTTATATAAACGCCAAAAAGAATTGAGGGGTAAAACACTGATGAATGAAACACACTTAAAAAAGATTTGTTCGACTGATTGTCGACGCTCACTCCTAAAAGATTTAATTTTATATTCAGTGTTGTATAATCTATATTCTGATTCTATAATCTTGCGTATTCTGTATTATTATTTCTACGTTGTGCAATTTAATTTCAATAATTCAAAGTGTAATAATATACACCTATATTATTTTTGTTAATTCCTTTTTGTATTTGAATTGTGTTACATTGTTATTCTAGACATTTTTCGATTAGTTCAAAAACCTTGCACATGACTTAAATAGTAATTATAAGTATATTTTTACTGAACTAGCAAGCTCTTTATAATAAAATATTTATACTCTGTTTTGTATTAATTTTTAGATAAATTAAAGTGTTTACAAGTTATAAAATTGCACTAATACACTACATTCAGAACATATACATATTGAATAATTAAGCATATTTTTAAACTTGTGTTATTTTACTTTAGCGCATTCATTAATTTATTATAGAGCGCAGTTTTAATTTAAAATTGCTTTTAACTTAGCGGCATTAGTTGATAATGGAAAATATATAATGTTAAGAAATGATTAATGCATTTGTTTCACGCGAAAGAAAGATGACGAAGATATATTATTCTATTCCCTTAATAAACCATTAGTTTACTTTTATGCGAACTTAAAATTCATCGAACCATAAAACAGTAATTTTGAAATTTTAATATTTTATTAATCCTTTTATAGATTTTCAATGCACATATTTAAATAGTCTCTTCGATAAAATTCAGTAATACGTTTTAAACCTTTGACTTAACTATAAATTCTGTGAAATTACATGTTGCAGTTTTATTTAATATTTGAAAAGTTATTTTAATTACTGATATATTTTAAATGGAAGAGAAAAATGTATATGACTATTTACGAATGAATTATTAAATACAAAATTAAAAAGAAAGATTTATGTCTTTAAATGTACGCAGTTAAATTTCTCGTAAACATTTTAAATATGATTTAGTAATAATAATAGCAATAATAATAACTATTTTTCCTTCTGTGTGTACAGTCAGCATGAAAAGCATCCGAGCACTAGCAAAAATTCCTATTTAAATCTGTAATGTAAATAAATCCCTTTCGAATTTTGTTCATCGACTGAATAAGAACAGGATTCAACAAGGATGAATTTAAGTAATCTGTATTAAGTGTACTTTTTTTATATGGGAATTTCTGCTAGTGCTCGGATACTTTTGTTGCCAACTGTAAGTGTGCAACAACGGACATAAAATTGAAAATAAAATATACTGCTTTGAAAACAAATTTTACTAGTTCAATGTATATTTTTAAATGTGTGTTTCGAAATTTCCTGAATATTAAGATTATGTCAATTAATAATGTGTGTGTATGTATCTGCATGTCTCTGAACAAATATACAAGTTTTTTTATTATGTGACAGTATGTATGTCTGTAATCTACGCATATCCAAACTGATACTACACTCTTGTTTGGGAAAATTATAATACCAAGAAGGAATGGGAATATCACATTGATATTTATTGGGCAAATACATTTAGTCCAGTCAATAGGTATGCAAAAAAGGACTTACCTAGCAAAAGGTGGGGTAGAAGATTTTTCTTTTTTAATTTGTACATATTAGTGTCAATATGAAAAAAACGAGTTATCCAACATGATCGTCCCCGGGAGAGTTTTTGTCAGCTGAAAAACCTCGAAAATTTACTACTTTTTCGGCTTTTTTTTTTTTTTTTTTTAATCTCAGATCATCTTTGGCTTAATCTCAGAAATGGCTAAATTTAGCGATATTTTTCTATTATAAAGTTTATAGAAGATTAAATTTGCTACAATTTTCTTCAGTACAACTATTTTGTAGTACTAATAGCAAACGTGTTACAGCCTCTTGTAAGTCGGCATTTTTTCTCAAGCTAATCAAATACAACTCAAAGAAATGAGTCTGTGCATGAACGTTTATTAGAAAATGGAAAGAAAGGAAGGGACATATTCAGCTGTCTGACCTTAGGAAATGACATCTGCTTCGTAGCAAAAAAGGTATTAAAAAAAAAAAAAAAAAAAAAAAAAAAAAAAAAAAAAAAAAACTTTCCTGCCTGCCCTCCCCCCCTTCAATTAAAAAGCTCTCCCTTTCCTCCCGCCTATTCTCATCCTGTAGTACGCTGCCTCGGCTGAGCATCTATCTATATTATTCAGTTCAGTTCGAACGTGCAAACGTACTGTTTCAACCTGTGAGCGTTTTCTATTACGATAACTGAAGTGTTTGTTTTATTTTCGAAATCAATTTGAATAAAGGTGAAGTAAAAATTCTGAAGGAGAAAGGTATACAAAAAATCCGTAAACGTGGAATGCAAAACGTCAAAATGAAGAACATTAGTGTTTCTTGAAGAACCTAAAACAAGTAAGAATTCACAATGCCTGTCACAAACGATACATCAATGAGCGAATGATTGCAGCATATGCACGGTGTCATAAAACTGGTGATGGAGCTGGTCCAAACAGTGCGGCTCCATATCTTCCATCAAGAAATGAAGGTTTCAGTTTTAAAGATCAGTGTTTCTTGTGTGGACAGGGGATACTTGAAGATTTCTTTAAAAAACAGGAACGACTTCCTGAGCATCTCGGATGAAAACAGTTCGTGATCAGTCAGTAATTATTTGCTATTGTTCTTCCAACAAGTTTGCCTATTTATTCATTTAAAATTAAGATTGTATATTGTTATTATAATCAATATTAATATAGCAGTAATTAATGTTTATTACAACATTATGTATTATATCCAAATATCATTAATGTTTTATAATTTAATAAATAGTAGAATTAAAATATTGTTGCGTACTTGAGGGTTCGTGAGTTGTCCGGGAATGAAAGGCCAAACTTACAAAAATTCAGTAATTTATTCACAGAAAGTTCCAGAAAAATACAGGTCTATAAACCAAGTATCAGCTTCAATTCAAACAGTAAACACAGCTTAAACAACAGCTGTCAATAGCAAATCCACAGTACAAACTGTATAGCAATAACACTTGAAGCAAGTCTCTCTCAAAGAGGCTTAAGAGCAATGCAAGCACTAGCGAAGCTGGCTGAGATCTGAACTGAACTGACTGCCTTGGCGAGGAAGCGCTCCTTATATGCTGTTCCATGGAACCCAGATTTTTCGAGAAAACTCTAGAAAGTGGTCAACCAATCAACTTACAGCTTCCATATTTGGTATATCCCATATAAGGATTTTCTCGCCAAGGTCGCCAAAAAAATCGCCAAGGTGGGAAAAAGTCGCCAAATTTGGCGCCAAATCCATTACCTGCATTACTGGGGCTTTTTAATGCGTTTTTAAGGGAAAATAAGGCTATTTCAACGCTAAAACGACTAGAAATGCATAAAATTAGCACTTTATCAACTTACTAAGCCTCTTTGAAAGAATTTATACAAAAATAAACACAATTATTTACAATTTAGTAACAATGCCCCCCTCCCAAGGACTGCACGTCCCGGGCAGAGCAACCCTTGGTCAAAAGGCGAAACTAAACAAATTTACACAATCTAAAACACAAAAACTAAGTTGCATATAACGATAAAATAGAAATACAAATCAAGTGAGAAATATTTACAAAATTCACAAATATGTTCAAATATTTATATACAAATATTTACAAAATTCACAAATATGTACAAATATTTATATACAAATATTTACATTACGCATGCGCAAATTTTACCAGTATTTACATTTTTAATTTTTAATATTACCGGTAATTGTGGTATTTGGCTAGCCTGTTATAGTGCACCACCTTCGGTTTTGATGAAGGTGTTTTAGTGATCCGCACCACTACATCATTCAGCCTTTTTAAGACTGTGTACGTCCCGTCCCAGTTGCACTGTAACTTGGGAGAGAGTCCTTTGCGTCGAACAGGATTCCACAACCAGACCTTCTCTCCTTCCTGGAACTCATGTTGTGTAGCCTTTAGATCGTACCTTGTCTTCATTTTCTCCGATGCAATGTGAATTCGCTCCCGAGCAAAGTTGTGAACGTCCTCAAATCGTGCCTGGAGATCTTGGATGTACTCCTCGGGCGATGAAGGCGCATCGGGTGGACAACCAAACAGGAGATCACAAGGGAGACGAAGTTCACGTCCAAACAGCATCTGGGCTGGAGTATAGCCGGTGGTTTCATGGACAGCACTTCGATAAGCCAGCAGGAACAATGGCAACTTCAAGTCCCAATCTTGCTGGTTCCTTGATACTAGAAGAGAGAGGTTATTCAGGATGGTACGATTAAACCTCTCGACCATGTCGTCCGACTGGGGATGTGAGGGTGTTGTCCGGGTTTTGTCTATGCCGAGTAGTTCACACAGTCCTTTGAAAACATAAGAGGTAAAGTTCCTACCTTGGTCGGTATGAAGTTGTAGGGGCGTGCCGTACCTTGACACCCATTGCTGCACTAGGACTTCTGCGATTGTGCATGCCTCTTGATTGGGAATGGGATATGCCTCAGGCCACTTGGTGAAATAGTCCATCACGACGAGAATGTATTTATTTCCACTGGAGGTCCGTGGCAAAGGACCCAAGATGTCGATTGCAATCCGTTCAAATGGTGCTCCCACGTTATACCGTTGCAGTCTTCCTCGACTTCGTTTCTGCGGGCCTTTACGTGTCGCATAAGCATCACAGGATTTACACCATTTCTCCACATCCTCCTTTGCCTTGCACCAGTAGAAGCGTTCCCGAACTTTCTGCAGAGTCTTCATTACCCCAAAATGGCCTCCGGTAGAGCTACTATGCAGTTGTTCTAAAACAGCTGGAATTTTTGATCTTGGTAATAAAATCTGCCATCTGAAGCTTTTCCCATCATCAGATTCCCACTTTCTGTAAAATACGCCGTTTCTGATATGAAGAGAGTCCCAAAGTGCCCAATAAATTTTCGTAATGGGACTAAATCTGGAAATGTCCTGCCAGATAGGTCTGTTGCTGGTCGTCTCCTTCAGCTGTAATATTGGCTCTATGTCAGGATCTTCCAACTGGGCTTTTCTAAATTCTTCGTCACTCCATGGGTCGGGATCTTGTTCTGATGGTGTTGCGACAGTAACTTGGCGAACAACTGGCTTTATTCTTTGTTGTTTATCCTCGGCTTTAGAGATGTATTCATGATCTTCAGATGGAGGCTTCCGCAAGAATGCATCTGAATTTCCCCGAAGAGCTCCTTCTGGGTGGCATTCTTGGTTGCTTCTCTAGGTGTTCTTACTGGGCAGCTTCGTTTGATATGCCCGTCTTTTCCACAGCCCCAGCATTTAGTTGTTGGAGTCTTCCCTTCTTTCTTCCTCTCAAGAATGTTTCTATTAATTTCTGCAATCATTTCCTGAATTTCTTTAAGATCATCTTGAGAGCCGTTCATTTTGTGGGCTGTGCTGTTCTGGCGATGTTTACAGGAGGCTTGTTGGGCAGTCTCGAGCTTTAGGGCATACACCAAGGCTGACTCCACATCCTTCACGCCGGAGAGTCTGAGGGCTTGTTGAATATCTGGATCTCCGACAGCATCAATGAAATATTCTAGAGCCAGATCATTACGTGTTTCAGGATGACAGTCTGAGAAAGCCAAATGTGAAAGCCTCTGGATGTTTGATGCCAGTTCTTGTAAGCTTTCCCCTGGTCTCTGACGACGGGACCTTAGCTGGAGTCGACTATATTCTTTGGACCGTTTCGCTCCAAAACGTAGCTCTAGTGCTCTGGTTACAGCTTCGAAGTCATATCGCTGTTCCTTCGAAAGGGTCTCCAGGATATCAGCGGCGTCGCTCCGCAACGAGCCTATCAGATGAGCCGTCTTTGCAACAGAGTCCCAGCCGTTAGCTTCAGCTACGATGGAAAACTGCGCCTTATATACATGCCAGGAGGAACTGCCGTCGTAGGTAGATAGCTTAATAAATTCGTGATTCTGGCTTCTTCTCTCTTTCTTTTCAGTTTCCTGGGGCAGGGATTCTAACCTTTCTTCCACTTTTCTCTCCAGATCTTCTACTATTTTCTTCAATTTACCTTCTATCTCTGAAAACCTGCCTTTCAGTTCCTGATCAAAATTTTCTTTAATTTTCTCCTCAAAATTGTGTTCTATCTTCGTAAATCTCTCTTCAAAATTTCTTTCTACTTTCATAACCTTCTCTTCTATTCCATCCATTCTATTTTCCATCACCATTAATTTACCCTCTATTGATTCTTTCGCCGTTGAAAGCTCTCTCTTCATCTCATCTTGATTAGATTTAATTTCTTCGGTCAAACTGGCTTCCATCTTTTCCTGAACTGCTTTCATTTCCTTCATTTCTTCAGTCAAGCCGTCTTTCATTTCTCTTTGCGATGTTTCCATTTTCTCTTGTGCTGCCTTCATTTCTTTCATCTCTTGACTCAGGCTATCTTTCATCTCTCTTTGCGATGCTTCCATACTTTCTTTCATCTCTCTTTGTCCTTCCTTCATTTCTCTTTGCCCTTCTTTCATTTCATTCATCTGGGTAGCTAAGCTTTCTAGAAGTTTCTTCATCTGTTCCTCCATAGCTCTAGTTATAACCATTCACAGACAACCCCACTTCTGACACCAGAAATGTTGCGTACTTGAGGGTTCGTGAGTTGTCCGGGAATGAAAGGCCAAACTTAGAAAAATTCAGTAATTTATTCACAGAAAGTTCCAGAAAAATACAGGTCTATAAACCAAGTATCAGCTTCAATTCAAACAGTAAACACCGCTTAAACAACAGCTGTCAATAGCAAATCCACAGTACAAACTGTATAGCAATAACATCTGAAGCAAGTCTCTCTCAAAGAGCCTTAACCTTTTACAGGCCGAATTTAGATCCAGGTATATTTTTCATTAGTTATTTGTATATTTTACTTTATAATACTTTAGTTAACCCGTTAGTAGTCGCTAGTTGGTCGATTTGCCGCCCATCCTTTAGTATTGCCAGATTTTTTTATTCAAGAGCCACCAAACATTTTTAGAAGTAGCATTTGATATACATAAAACGCGAATAAAATCGAAGGAACGTCGATCACATCACTTCTTAAAATTACTGGTGAGAGTTAAATAAAAAGTACGCAATTTGCAATAGGTGGCGCTGTCTATAGCGACTACTAACGGGTTAAGGGATGTTAATCATTTAAATGGAAAAAAAATACATACATAAATATTAATTGTATTAATAATAATTATTAATATTCTTAAATTATTAAGATTAATATTATAGATTATTAATATAATCTGATTAATATTATCAAGTTTGATGTCCTTTTTGATATTAAGAGCTGTTTAAAATAAACCAACTGATATTCAGAGTCATCGGATACTTTAAAATTTTTATGCATTTTTTTATTTGTACTCTGTGGGAAGAAATATGAAAATGATCATTTTGGGGATTTTTTGTACAGTTACCAACTAATGATAGGAATGTTTCTTCTGTTTTAAAAAATCAAGTCTTCTTTTAAGTATGTCCGCTAATTTTTTCAAATCAATATTAGTGAAATTAAATTTTTTAAATAAGTTTTAATTTGATGTTCCCAATTGGGAACATTGGCCTGTAAAAGGTTAAGAGCAATGCAAGCACTAGCGAAGCTGGCTGAGATCTGAACTGAACTGACTGCCTTGGCGAGGAAGCGCTCCTTATATGCTGTTCCATGGAACCCAAATTTTTCGAGAAAACTCTAGAAAGTGGTCAACCAATCAACTTACAGCTTCCATATTTGGTATATCCCATATAAGGATTTTCTCGCCTAGGTCGCCAAACAAATCGCCAAGGTGGGAAAAAGTCGCCAAATTTGGCGCCAAATCCATTACCTGCATTACTGGGGCTTTTTAATGCGTTTTAAGGGAAAATAAGGCTATTTCAACGCTAAAACGACTAGAAATGCACAAAATTAGCACTTTATCAACTTACTAAGCCTCTTTGAAAGAATTTATACAAAAATAAACACAATTATTTACAATTTCGTAACAATATTTATGTATCAATGCATTGAGTTTTTGCTTATTAGCACCCTAATATTTATTCATTTACATTTATATACAAATATTTGTTATTTTATTCCTTTTTCTTTGTATGTGAGTATGTATTTGTGTTGCAGGGATAAAATACTATACATCGGCAGTTATTGGAGTCTGATGATGACTGCTGTTAGGTCAGAACTGTCAGTGCAAGGCCGGAGTGGGGGGTTGTAAAAAGGGGAAGGGAAAAATTAAAAGGGAGCAGATTTGTTATCTGTCGTCCTTAGTGAAAAAAAAAAGTTGCACTTCGGGAGTGCCGACAGAAGTGAAAACGTGAACAATTACGTGTGTATTTCTTGAATCGTCAGGAAATATTTTATTGTGTAGGAAATACTTTTAAATGAAGTGTTTTTTTATTCATTAATATAAACTACTACTACAAAAATTATATTACAATTTTATTTAATGCGCTAACTGCAATAGAGACAGTGTGCGGAGATGAGAGAAGTCGTGTAGAGCCGCACCAGATTGTAAAAACATGAGAAAAATGGCGGCTTTGGCCTTTCTCACGGTTTTGTGAGGTCTAACTGGAATAGAGACATTGTCCGGAAATGAGAGAAGTCGTGTAGAGCCGCACCAGATTGTAAAAACGTGAGAGAAATGGCGGCTTTGGCCTTTATCACGGTTCCGCGAAGTCTAACTGCAACGTTTCCGGCTGCAATCTTTAAGAGACTGTTGCCGGAGATGAGAGAAGTCGTGTAAAGCCGCACCAGATTGTAAAAACGTGAGAAAGTGAGTCTTTCTCAAAAACGTGAGTCTTTCTCACGATTTTGTGAGGTCTAACTGGAATAGAGACAGTGTCCGGAAAAGAGAGAAGTCGTGTAGAGCCGCACCAGATTGTAAAAACGTGAGAGAAATGGCGGCTTTGGCCTTTATCACGGTTTTGTGAGCTCTAACTGCAACGTTTCCGGCTGCAATCTATTAGAGACAGTGTCCGGAAATGAGAGAAGTCGTGTAGAGCCGCACCAGATTGTTAAAACGTGAGAAAAATGGCGGCTTTGGCCTTTCTTACTGTTTTGTGAGGTCTAACTGCAAAAGAGACTGTCCGGAGATGAGAGAAGTCGTGTAGAGCCGCACCAGATTGTAAAAACGTGAGAAAAATGGCGGCTTTGGCCTTTCTCACTGTTTTGTGAGGTCTAACTGCAAAAGAGACAGTGTCCGGAGATGAGAGAAGTCGTGTAGAGCCGCACCAGATTGCAAAAACGTGAGAAAAATTGCGGCTTTGGCCTTTCTCACGGTTTTGTGAGGTCTAACTGCAACGTTTCCGGCTGCAATCTTTAAGAGACAGTGTCCGGAGATGAGAGAAGTCGTGTAGAGCCGCACCAGATTGTAAAAACTTGAAAAAAATGGCAGCTTTGGGCTTTCTGACGGTTTTGTGAGGTCTAACTGCAATAGAGAGAGTGCTCGGAGATGAGAGAAGTCGTGTAGAGCCGCACCAGATTTTAAAACAATATACAGTATATAATTACTAATACTTCACATTAGCAAGTTAATCTTATGATACATTATTTGTATCATAGAAGGATGGAAAGCGTTTCGATGACGCGAATTCAATGAATTTTGTTCACCCAAATGTTTTCACTTCAAATGGAAAGCGTCAGCTGACGATGACGGGAATTCAAAGATTTTTCTTCACCCAAAAGTGCTCAACGCGCCTAAAGAAGTTTTCACTTCAAAAAAACGAAATGATCGCCAATTTATCTGGCGAACATATTTAGTTCCTTTCAAAAATCACGATTATTTTAACAAGGTATATGTTAAGAAAACAATCAAGTATATAAAACAGCGTTTCTCACAATATAAATTGTAAAAAAATACATCTGGCGTGTGTATTTCCGTATTACGTTCTTTATCACCAAATCCAAAAATCCCAAGGACGACAGATATCAGAGCTATACCATTAAAAGTTGTTAAGCTTTCTGTAAATAAAGCTTCTAATAATTACTATACATTATTTATAAGTAGTAATGCGTTTTTTTACGAAGTTGAGAAAACTGTTTATTTTCAAGAAGCTGTTACGCGCTTGCTATTAGTACTATCAAAAAGGTGTAATGAAGTCAATTGTAGGAAATATAATCCTCTTTAAACATTACAATAGAAAAATATCGCTAAATTAAGCCTTTTCTGAGATATTTTGAAAAAAGCCAAAAAACTAGTAAATTTTCGAGGTTTTTCAGCCGACAAAAATTCTCCCGGGGCCGACCATGTTGGATAACTCGTTTTTTGTGTATTAGTACTAATATGTACAAATTAAAAAAACAAAATCTTCTACCCCACCTTTTGCAAGGTAGAATGTATTTATTGATTGGACTAATTGTAATAGGAAGAACAACTGATTAAAATTTCAGGAAATTTAGAGTAATATGTACTGCGAAAACAGTACATAAAAAAAGCGACCTATGTGAGCAATGACAGCACTTATCTGCCTAGGCTTTGAATCAAACAGCGATTGGATGACATGTACGGGTAAAGCACTTCATGAAGCTTCAACTCGATGCCACAATTCATTGATCGTAGTCACTGGTGATTAGTGGGGGGGCAGTCGCTTTTCAACGATTAAACAGTCATTTTCATTGGTTCGATATCAGGAGAACGTGCTGTCGAGAGCAGCAGTCGAACACATTCTGCATCAGGGAAGGTCCGTAAAATACGGACAACTTGCGGTCGTGCATTTTCCTGCTCAAGTATTGCGCTTCGGAGTCCTTGAATATAGGGCAGAGCGACGGGCCTTAACTCGTCAGAAATGTAATGGCGGGTATTCTAAGTGGCGGGAATGAAAACAAGATCTGATCAAGACGTGTATCGAATGGTAACGCATACCATGACTCCACGTGGAGACCCAATATGCAGATACCAATATTTTGGTTACCCTTAAAACTGCATCACTGATATAGGCGCCTTTAAAGAGTGATCAACGACAAACCTGGACGCAGTAATTGAGTAAAGTCGCCTTTCAGACAAATCACAATCCACAGAATCAGGTTTCCTTTATCCTTATTTAACGGCATTGTGAATAATGCACATTGCCAGCTATTATTCGACATCGTCACCAGCGACCATGAAATTTCTGGTGAGTTAAAAGCCGCCCGTCCGCTCTATATTCTAGGCCTCCATTGCGCACTACTTAGACAGGATAATGCACAAACGCAAGTTATCTGTATTGTCTTGTTCTTCCCTGTTACAGAATTTGTTCAACCATAGCTCCAGTCAGCGTGTTCTCCTGATCTCGAACCAATGAATATGATTGTTTAATCATTGAAAAGCGAGTGGCCAGCCACCACTTACCAGTAACTATGGTCTATGAGATGTGGCATCCTGTTTTATGATGTGCTGTACCAGAACATGTCATCCAATTGCTGTTCGATTCAATGCCAAGGCAGATAACTAGTTATTGCTTCTAAAGGACGCTGCTTTACGTACTGTTTTCTCATAATATATTACTCAAAACCTCCTGAAAATGTAATCAATTGTTCTTCCTACTATAATGTATGTGCAAATAAATACTATTCTTATATTCGTATTCCTTCTTGGTGTTGCAATTTTCACAAACATGAGTGTAGAAAGAAAATTGTATCGCATTTTTTAACACCGTAAAGCAGATATAGATAGGTGACTATTGCGATTCACATACAGGTGTTGTTACGGCTAATATTACTATTATTATTATTATTATCGATGTTATATTTAAGGAAAAAAAAAAAAAAAAGAAAACCTAACTACACATATATTGTACATGAAACATATCTGTATTTTACTTGATGAAAAACTTAAATAACATTCTTAAATATATAGGTTTGACTATAGTTTTGAAGATAATATAAACAAATACAGTGAAACCTGTCAAGTTGGACACCCCTATAAGTTAGACACTTTTACTCGGAACAGAATGTATCCAGATGATTAACACATTATGTCCAATCTCTATAAGTTGCACACCCCTCTAACGTTGCAGATGGACATTCAAATACTGCCTTAAGTTGGACACTTTTATCAATGAGACTTAAAAAATTATATAAAACTTCCATTTTCTCACTTTTTTTTAGAAATTCTACTTATTCCTTGTAGAAATAGCTGTAGATATCTAAAATACATATTTTTTTTGTCACAATATATTCACCTCTGTCTTATCTTGTAAAAAAAATATTTATTTTGTTCAACTGAAAAATTCACAAATTACAGAATTTTAGCGCAAAATGAAAGAATATTTCTTTTTATTGATTTCCATGAATTGTTTTGTCCTTTTCTCCAGGAAATATCCATTAAAGAGCCGACAAGCATGTTTTGACTGAGACTGGTTTAAAAGGAGCATTAGACAATACATTTCGGTTTTTAGGGTCCCTCTTCATTTGTTCCTTTTATTTTCGCTAACAAGTTTTACTTGAGTGTATAATTGCCTTAAACTTAATATGTGAGAGATCTATCTAGATTGAAAAAAACATGCTGATTTAATTTGGGTGCATACCAATCGACAGGTGTCGCCTTACGGCTGTTACTTTAATCGACAGTTTAAATGCCTTATATAACTTAATCTTTTTATTTACGTAGAAAATAAATGCCTATAAAATTGTTTTATTATGATAGAAAATTTCTTACACCCAAAAAGATAAAGAAAATTTAGATTTTACAATTTTCATTTCGATTTTTAATAAAAGTTTTCTTTTTAATCATTATCTGTGAAATATATATTCATAATTAATAGAGCTAGATAAATACACATCCGTTTAGCTACTTTTTTTTATTGTTGTTGTTGTTTTTTAATGTAACGCATAAATCATCGGAAAAAAGATCTTTTTTAATTTGTTTTTCTATAAATACATTTCAATTCAGATGCATTGCTGTCGATCAAAAACTTCGTTCGGTTTTTCTACCATCTGTCTGAATTATTCTCCATAAATTTCATCTTGATATGTCACATTTCAAGCCTTTGACTGATAAAGATACTAAAAAGGTTTTTTTCCCCTTTAGTCGAAGACAATAAACGATTCAGAAATATCTCTCTCAAATTCTCGTAAAATTTTCGTTGAAAGTTGCATTAAATTTTTTTAATTAAATTTTTAATAATACTGTCAAACTAATACAATATTTCATGTAGTGAACATTTCTATTTATGTTTATAATCAATATTACAAATAACAGGAACTGTGTTATTTATGTTTTATATTTTGCTGTATTCGAAATGATGTACCAAAAGTTCCAAATTAATTCTCTCATTTTTGAGAAACCTGTCTTACTAAGTCGGTAGTTTAAAAATTCATAAATATTGAATGAATTGGTAAAATTTAACGCCGTTCCCGAAAAAATTATTCCCACGAAATATTTTTTTAAAAACATATTTTTACTTTCTCTTATCCATAAGTAAGAGAAAGTGTTGTTTTAGGGTTAAATTTTTGAACGTGAGTTTTTGTTATATTTACACATCTTGATGTCCTCTTAATCCGAAAATCATGTTTTTAATGGTTGCTGTGTGTGTGTTACTGTCTGCGTATCTGTGTGTTTGTGTGTCTGTGTGTCCGTTATCAGCATATCTTAAAAATAAATTATAACAGAAAGTTCAAACGTAGTATTCTAAATGTGTATCATATAGGGATGCTACGCTAAGGTTTTCGTTCAGATGAAACAAATGGTTCGTGTACGGGGACACCCAAGAGAATTCAAATACATTGCGTCTGTGAGGGAAATTGCAGGTAAGTACAGTTTAGCATCTATAGACTGCACTGAACCAAATGAAAAGAAAATATATATATTATATGCGTAAAAACATGTTTCATGTATAATAGGGTATAGAAATCAATCACTGTTTGTTTACAGGGCTACACAAGATAACTAGATTTTAATGCGACAATACTTGAAAATTCATGGAAGTGTATTTTAGGTTGATCCGTGTGTCTTTAATATATGATTATATTTATGTACACCATGTGATTAGTACATAACTTTCAGAAAATGTGCAGAGCTGCCAATATTTAAGATATAACATATTTTTTTTATATTTGTTAGTGGAAGTGCTTTACTATAATATACTGTATCATTATTTTAACATGTCCAAGAAAGCTGCTCTGGAATTGAAATTAATTCTTCATAGCCATATAGTAAATAATTTATTTTTTTAAGATAAATGTTCATCGATTGATTTCTTGTATATTTACACGTTTGAGGCTTCCTGAATACATAAGTCAAGTTTTATAGTTTGATCTTTGTCTGTGTCTGTTAGAGTAAATTCAAAACAAATAATTTCAGGCTATCCAAATGATGTATTTAGAAGTGAAAAGGTTTTTACTGGAAAAGTTTGTTTAAGATTGATAAGTTTCAAGAAATGATGCGTATGAAAGTTGTCTAAATAATTTTAAATGAACTTTTGAAATTAATATAAAAGGTTTGAATTATCTATAAATGTAGTTACGATAAGGAAACGGGGGGTTCAGAGGGGGCGGTAGCCTCCGTCACATAGAAGTATTTGTCAAATAAAGTTGTTCTGAATCCTAAGTTGAATAGTTTTAACATAGGTTTGCATAACAGTACTCGTTACCTTAACCCTTAATCTCAAATCCGTACTTATAGTATTCAATTTTAGGGTAAGAGAAAGTCGTGTGAGTGACACACCAGATTATTTATTTTTTGATAGGGAGAAAATATTTATAATTTTTGTTGATAGATGGCGCTGTACATGAGCAAATCACACATTTTCATGAGAAACTATATTTATTGCATGAAATGTTTACACAAATTACAATTTGCAAACAAGTTACAATACTGCTAACTGCAGCTTTACACTGCGATTTTTAGCTGAAGCAAAACATCTTCATCACTAATTCGTTATCCGCTAAGTCATAAACGTATTAAAAATTCTTGAACTTTATGAAAAGTAGAGTAATTTTCTTGGTAATCAAAATTTTTGATGTATTGTATTTTCGGTTGGTCAAAAATTTAAGAACAAATTTAATTTTTGAGAATGGTTATCAAGGTTTTTCTGAAATGGTATATAGATTATTTTGTCCCAAACTTTTGTAAAATTCTATTAAATGGGATATACACTCTCGGCTAAATCTATATCTCGTTTGTTGTCGAGAGGATATTACGATAAGAGATTCATTGGTGTACATTAAGGAGTGCTATTTGTTAAGTACATACGCAATTTACATGCTATTTACTCTTACGATTAATAATTTGATATAATTGTTTTAAAACTATTTGCCGGAAAAGTGAGTTAATTAAAATATATATGTACATGTTTAATTACAATTCAATTTGAACCTAGTGAAACAAGTTTTATACACTGCAATATAGAAGTTAGCTACAGAATATTACTTTACTGGCAATTCATTGTTTATTTTAGATTAATTCCCCCCAAGGACGGCTATTTTTTTTTTCGCATTACGCATAATTTATTATACTTTCCACTATCTTTTACGAAATTGTTTGATTACAGACACACACACACACACACACACACTTATATATATATATATATATATATATATATATATATATATATATATATATATATATATATACATAATACTAAGAATAATAACTATAATTATCCTTATTTAGTTGTTCCAAAATTTCGTTCTGTTAGTGTTGCTTGTAATTCATATACTTCTAATGGAAATATTGTGCTTTTAAATATACTTAAAAAACTATATTGTTATATTGTACTTAATAAGAATAATTTTTGCATAAAAAATAATTTCAAACTCAAAAATGAAATACAAAAAATCTTACTAATATTACTGGTATTAACACTTTTGATTTTAATGAACTTTTTAATAATAAAGTTATTAAGGATATGTTTGAGATTATTAATAAACTTTTTGTTGAAAATCTGCAGTTTCTGAATCTAAATAATAACATAACTCCTGCTGCTTTAAAACTCCGACTACGTTTATCCTATACCATAACTATGTTTTATTCAATAATTCTTTATATGTATAACGTTTAGGGTTGCCACAAGATGGAATTGCATCTAGTATGTTAGCTGATCTATATTTATATTATTATGAGCGTGACATTTAATGTACTAATTTTAGATTACTACGATACATTAATGATATAATTATAATATATTTGGATAAACATAACAATTATCAAGATTTACCGGTTGATTATCCAGATAATCTTTCCCTTAGTAATACTGATTTAACATCAAATGCAATCAATTAGAAATTATTCTTAATGATAATTTGCTATTGGAATGTGACTTATATGATAAACGAAAAGATCCCACCTTTATAGTAATTTTTTTTTCTTTTTACTAATTTTCAAACATTTTTACATGTCGACGTTAGAATGCAAGCATGTTATATTTAAAGTCCAATTTGTTTTATTTAGTTTGATTGTTTTTCATTATTGGTTTGATTTGGCTAGTATTTGATACTGATCATATTAATTGTTGGAATTGCTGGTAATATTTATTAATCTTTATATTATAACTGTAAACTATGATTTTCAATATATATATAAATGTGAGCTTTTTTTTTTTTTTTTTTTTTTTTTTTTTGCAATAAAATCTATTAAAGCGAGACGTATCTAACCCTGGATGATATCCTCAGGACCCCTTACGCCACACTATCCGAGCTCTGGTTACATTTCCTACTATTTTTTCTTGTGACTTTTAACTGTTTATTTTTTTACTTTTTCTTCTTCTTTCGTTTTATTTTGTTATTTCTTTTTCTTTTCTTATCGTTTTTCTTTTCTTTATTTTTTTTGTTAGTTTGTTTGACACACTTGTGATTGTGAGTTTATTCGTGTCCACCCTGCTCTAGAGAATTGAAGATCTTAAAGTATCTTTATATATCTAACGTATATTGCACCCATTTAATTTTTAATTTTATTAGTTCTTTTTTACTGACTGCTCTCGTAAAAATAATAGACGTTTTTTCTAGATATTTCCAAGTTAATGAATAAGTATTTAAAAACAGATTTTATTTTATTAAACAATTCTGTTAGTAAAAGAAATCTATATCTTTACTAAGATCACGCGGTAAAAACACATGTAGACAAATATTTTAATGACAGATTTAAGAAAGTTTACATAAAAAAAAATGTATGTACTCGATATAAAAATAATAACATTCGTAATTTTATAACTAAAACGTTTTTCTGGATTCGTTCAAAAAGAATATAATTGTATTTATAACACTGTTTAAATTTTTATTCAGTATGATATACTAGCTTAACAGCTTTCAATTTTTAAATGCAATAACTACCAAAAACAAAATTAAATTAAATTAAAATTAAAATTTGATGAACAGGTAATTCCATTTAATACATATTTATAAAACATAACAATAATAATACTTAAATTTATCTCCAAAATACATATATATTTGCTTATTTTTACAAACAAAGGGTAATTGATTTCCATAGTATACCAAAAATTAAATTTTATGTAATTTACCAAATGTTATCATGCATTCTAATTAAAATAAAAAAATAATATAAATTTAAATTCGCTACCACAATTATTATAATTGCATGGGTTAGTATTCGATCTGGTACATATCATCATTATTTACTATATATAAGGATGGAGTTATTCCACGACAGTTTGTTAAACTAAGTAAATCACGTATAAACGATCGTCGTGTCACAATTCGCTGAATCGTGCTTCAGGAAGGTCATATAGTATTCCAATAACAAACTAAAATTTATATGTGAAGAAGAATCAATAGTGATCGCTATTTATTACGTTTTAGTGAATTTGAAAGAATATCATGTAATATTTATGCTTAAAATATCGCAGGATTAATTTAAATTCTAGAGATAAAAACTGATAGACTCTAAGTGTTTAATATAAATTTCGATTGTTCTTAAAATGTTTTCATATTTTTATATTTATAAGAAAATGATCTCCTTATAATAATAATAAAAACTGATTCTGTATTATTCGATTAAAACTAAAATTTTCTATTTTTTGTGACGCACATTACGAATCAAATGTCTTTTTAGACAAAGTATATGGTATACATCTATTTAAAATATTAATAAAAAATTACATTCTACATTAAATTATTTTTTTTTATTACATGACTTCATTATGATGTTATCTAATAGTGAATTAAGTCATGTAATATGTTTGTGTGGTTTTACTGTATTAAATATATTTAACAGTCTAATGCTTTTCGTGTATCGATGAGTTATAGACTGCCTTTTTTTCTCAGTTCAGGCGCGACTGTAAGATTGCGTCACTGATGTCCCCCCTACCTTCTTAATTTTTTGCATCCATAGTTTAGCACAGCACTCGTCTTTTCAATGTGTGAGTAATCCTACTCAATGGCTTGTGCGCCATGAAAGCGAAATCGTAGATATGTTTTATCAGCCAATATTCTCATTTTTTATTTTTTATGATTTTATTCCATGGATTCAAATTTGAAATAGTATCAATAATTTTTCCGTTTTGTTGGAAATTATGTTTTCTTCATACATATTATTAATAGTATACCAGATATAAAGGGTTTCCATAAAGAGTGATAAAATTAATAATAATAATAATAATAATAATAATTAAAAAAAAAACGCATACATTAAATTTATTTAATTTTTTGTCATTAAGTATGAAAATAATATCGTTCCTTTGAGAACCACGACTTCTCTGTACATACCGCATTCTGTCAACCCAATTTTCCATCACTCTTTCACATACATTTGGTTTTCTCGAATAACAAGTTCAATGTTGGTTTTTATTTCCTCAATTGTTACTGGATTATTAGCATAAACTTGTGACTTAACATATCCGCAAAGAAAAAAATCACAATCGATCGAGTAGATTAATTGAATAATGTCGTCCATGAATTATTTTCAAATTTCGCTCAGTATTCGCATATGAACACTGATTTTGATAAAACAATTTAATAATTTCGAAACGTTGTTCAAGCGTGTGTTTTTAAATGACGTAGCATACTAAACACAAATGACACAAGAAATGTCAATAATAATAATAATAATAATAATAATAATAATACGCAGTGTTGCCGTTCTAACCATTTAAAATCGTG
Organism: Salticus scenicus; assembly: GCA_963930645.1. Taxonomy (NCBI): domain Eukaryota; kingdom Metazoa; phylum Arthropoda; class Arachnida; order Araneae; family Salticidae; genus Salticus; species Salticus scenicus. The sequence goes on from OZ005654.1 coordinate 93,256,727, forward strand.
TCATTCCTTTTCAAGGACAGCGTTCATGTTTTTTTTTTTTTTTTATTTTTTTTTATTATTAAACTTAAACATATTTTTCTTTTATAGGAAGTTCCAAAAACTGCTCTGAGCAATTTTCCTTTGTTACACGAATAGGTTGACATACGTAACAACAATTTTGACTTAAAAATCCGGATGATGCACCGATAATCCTTTAAATTCTATTACATGACATGGATTGGGATAATTCAGTTTTATCTGGAGCTTCATCCTATGACTTGGAAGAGGCAAAATGTGACACTCATGTTTTTTAAGACACTGAGGTGCAAGAGGAAGAAACATAAACAGAAGGGAGCAGCACAGATGTTAATTCTGATGAAGACAAAGAAGTAGATGCATATGTTTGTTACCGGACGCAGGGGCATAAAGTAATAGAGAAATTTACTTTAAAAAAAATACATTCAACAGAGAAGAAAAAGCCAAGTGCAATATAATCAAATGGCTTCTAAATGTAATAAGAAGGTCCCTTGACATTTATAAATATTCAGATGCTTGGAGGTGCCCCATTGATGATGTTGTAACATTTAATAAATAGTTTATTAAATTCTTTATATCGAAACATTATACGAAAAATAATTCTAGCCTTATATGGAAAACGCTAAAAGAAGAAAAATTGAAGGACCTTAAAATGTTATAAGATGTAAAACGTAAAAAAAAAAAGAAAAAAATCAATATTTTTGTATTTCACAAAGAAGGAACACTAGTGACATAGGCTCCAAAAAATAAAAATTAAAATGTACTTTTTATCTCCTGTTTATGCATGTACAACGAAAGTGCTGATAAAAAAAAAAACTGAATTGATAATTTATTATAATAAACACAGGATACGAGAACACATTGCAGACAAAATATCCTCAGTTTGCAGTGTACTTATGAGGCGGATGACAGTTATTTTCTTCTCAGTCTTAAATACTCTAGGAATAAATTAATAAAATTCTTCATATTTGAAACAGTAATGTGCTACTCGAACGTCCGCTGTTCTTTCGAGGAATCTGAAGAAAGATAATTATATCTCAATTATTCGATCACTTCTGCTTTCTACACCTCGGTCAGTTTCTGAGAGATTTCAAGAAATTTTATCTGAATGAGAGCGACTTAATGTCCTTAAAATCAACCTTACCAACACTGTTTTAAATAGAAAGTTTTACTAAACATGTTGGCCTAAGAATGTGGTTAGATGGAGAAAAATATACCTGCAAGTCCTATGTGCAGTATTTATACCTACAACATTGTGCTTTTGCTTGTACTGAAAAGGAGCACAGTTACTAGTTCGGTAGAGTATTTCCAATTACGAGATTTTTCCTTTTAGCAATCTCCTGTTAAACAAATAGGAAAATTATTATTAATAATATTATTATAAATTTTATGAAGTACCCATTTATATTTTTTCTTTGAAGATTTAACTTGCCATTTGTATAGGTTTTTGAAAATAAACATGTAAAATAATGTTTATTTCTACTTATTTACCGCTTTGCTTTATTATGTTTATAATAAAAACAGATATATAATGAAATTTAATTTACGTATCTCACAAATACAAATATAACAATGGCGTAAGTTACTTGAGGATAGTAATCGAATTAACAATCGCACATAATTATTTTCAATTATGGTGCGCCAAATTTACTGATTTTAACTCCGACTTTAATTATTTTTTTATCATTATTTTATCCATTATATACGAAATTCGGTTGCCCATTTATCGATTGGCATGCTCTATTAAAAAAAAAAGAAAAAATAGCACGAGAATATAAAACCAAATGTATCTAAGAACCATCCGGATTTAACCATATTTCACACAAACAAACGATTTTGATGTGTTATCAGTTTTACAACTATTATGCCACAGACATAAATACCAAATTTTACGAATCGTGCTCATTAAAAAACTTAATTTTAATATTCTTAAAGGTTTAAATTTCTAGAAGTCATGCTTGAAACTGACATAGGTATAACAATTTACACTGTTACATTTTCTACAAATTTATACATTCCATGACTCTCGCAAAACTACGCCAATGAAATTAACAGGTGTGAAGTGCTCCAAGGAATTCGAATACACCATTTGAATAAAATTAGTGAAATCAGACAATATTCGGCGTGCCATATACCTGCTTAAATACTTTTAAAAAAATAGTGATTGCAAAACGCTCAGTGAAGTCGAAGCAAAAAATTGTGGTTCATTTAGAAATTTATTTTATCCTGGAGAATAATTTGACAATTTATGTGGATTTTCTGTTTAAAAAGGCATAAATACTTGCGTGGAGGTGGCCACGGTGAAATACTATCGCCGGTAATTAGAACCGAAATCTAGGTTGGTTCACAAATTTGTCTACTTGTAAAAAAACATTTGTTAAGACATTGTATAAGCATATAAGAAATAGAGGGGTGGAGGCTTTTCATTACACATATCAACAGCTTAGCAGGCTAAAAACAACTAGTTTTTGAACACCTTGCACTTAAGCATTTTTATCAATTAAAAACCACCCTTACAAATAATAATAATGGTTATAATAGTCTGGAGTGACTCTATTAGACTTGCCGAACATTAAGTACTTAACGGTTGTATAGATAAAGTAAAGTAAGAGAAAGCGTTATATGCATAAATTTATATATATATATATATATATGTGTGTGTGTGTGTGTGTATAATAGGTTGTTTCAATACTTTTCTTCATATAGTATATTGCTTAATTTAACGCTAATGTACTCATAGACCATAATGACAAAGAATAATTCCGTGTAATCCTGTAGAAACACTATAAGTGTTTCATCAAAATCTGTACAGTTGATACATCGGTGACTTATAACATGTGCATAAATTTTCAGCTCAGATGAATAAGCTGTTTGGACGCTATGACACTTTAAATATTTTGGGTCCATAGGTCATAATGAAATTTGTGTCCTATAGATAATCTATAAGTCACCAAATCAATGAGGTTCGTGCTATTTTGACCTATAACATATGTACCATTTATCAGCTCATTCGAACAAAGCGTTTAGGCGCTATCGTGTTCAATCTCATACTCACTAATACACACATATCATAGTAAAAATGAACTTAGGGGACGTCAAAACATACAGATACTCCAAAATCTCGGAGTCGAATATTTGACATGATTACATTACTTTCCTTACATATATGTATATTCGGGAAAAAAAAAAAAAAAAAAAAAAAAGGACAAATTAACCGAAAAAAAATTAAATAGGTGCCACAGGCAGATTAAGAAAGATATGCACATACTGAAGAAAACAATAATTTATTATATCAACATATTTCTTTTAGTTTTTAAAGAAGAGTTTTGATGAATGGAATACATTAATATAAATAACTAACCATCTAACAGTTTCAATGTTAATTAATTATTAACTTTTATAATATTTCTGTGCATGTTTTAAATTTAAATCTTACTTTGCGATCTTTCAACAAATATATTTTAAATATATAATATATTTAAGGAAAAAAAAAACTTAAAATCCATGAAATTTATTTTACATTCATTTACAAATTTTAAAAACTTTCAGTAAATTATGAAATAGAAAAATAATTAACTTCCATACTCAAGGCTTAATACATTTATAAGGAATTTACTTCGGGGAAAAATAATTAAATTTTCGATCAGCTTTTATATAAATTATTAAGAAAAATACATCGCCTTTAATTAAATGCATATTAATGAAATTCTTTTGATAATCATTCTGTGGGAACGCAGATAAATGGAATGCTTCTATGATGTAGGAATGAGAATTTTCCGTTTTATTAAAAAAAGAATATATATACATATATATGTTTTTTTTTTTTTTTTTTTTTTTTTTTTTTTTAATAATCATTCAGTATTAATAAACAGAACTTCTATAAAATTCAGATATTATATTTTAACTCTTCCCAACAAAGTTGAAAAATGTTTATGAATTCGGTTTGTCTGTCTGTCCATGCTCTAACTTCTGTAAATATTAATGCAATTTCTTGAATTTGAAATGTGTGAAATTCACTATCTGATGCCCTTTATTGAATATGGAGTGAATACCACTAATGTTTTATATACAGGGGTACCTAAAAGCATTCCAAAGCTTTCCGCTTTAGGAGAGTCGTTTCTATAAACGATATTTTTATACATTTATTTTTCACAAATCATAATGGAATTGAAATATAATTTTAATGTTCACTATTGGAGGTTACCAATTAAACATGGAGTATATACCACGAATTGTTTGAGAACAGTGATACCTAAAAGTACTCTAAAGCATTTCTTTCTATAAGGATATATCTATAAGCCATATTTTACTTCTTTTCTTTTCATAAATCTTAATGATATTGAAATATGTTATTCGTATGCAAAAAAGAATGATTTCTGTTGAATATAATATGATTAACATTAAGATTTACAGGATCACACAAAAGTATTCATTTACATTGAGGACTACTATTTAAATTTTGCTGGATTTTCCTTTTAATTTACATTTAGCATTTTTAACACTTTATAACGATTTGTAAAGGTGAAATTGATTTGAAATATTTTATTTGTCTGTCTGACTGTCCATCTGTCCATTCGTCTGGCCACATACAGCGTCTGTAAATATTTTCAGAATTTCTTAAGAATGATGTATGCTATTCAAGTTTACTATAAGATGTTCCCTATTTAAAATGACATTAATTGACTTTGCACAACTAATTTGTGTACAAGGACACCTAAGACTCAGGTCCTAAGTAAATGCCAGCGCATTGCGTTTTAGGATAGACATTTTAAAAAATGATATGTGTATAACTTTCTTCTGCAAGCTCATAATGAAATTGACATTTATTTTTAACGGGCTAAAATCATGTTTTATATTATATATAATATGCATGTCGTCCAGATTTACATAGCTACACTATAATATTGAGATGCATTATTGGCTACAATTGCAAATTGCTTGAAATGAATTTTTATTTGTGTTAACCATTTTTAACACTTTCTAAGTAGTATGTTTAAGCGTTATTATTAATTCAATTATTCTATCTGTCTTTCTTTTACCCTATATGTCCTTTGTATGATAACATAGACAAAGAACATTGATGTTTAAACAATGCAACGAATATGTACAGTTTGAAAGTGTTAATTACCAATGTGTGACGCATTATTTTTCCTTTTTCTTTTTCAATTTCATCAGTAGCCTTAAAATAGAAAAAAATTATTTTAATCGTGATATTCTAAGATATAGTATATTTTCAAAATATTTAAATTATTATATAACCAAAGTTTTTTTTTTCTTTTTAGGGAGAGAAAAAAAAAAAAAATTTCTTTTTTTTTCTTTTAACTGATCCACTTGAGTTTGGTTAAATAACTTTTGAAAAAATTATGTTATTACTTTGTATATATAATCCAATATTAGTTGATCTTAATACTTTAATTTAATGTATGCTATTGTCATATTCAAAGGGAAGCTGAAAAATAGCATATGTATATTAGTCTCTATTAGTTGCGAATATTTTATCAGCTAGACAAGTCCAAGTATAAGCTACAGCGAGCGTGATTATCGTTTCTTGCACTCTACGCTCCCATTTTGAAACATTGTTTATACTTCGCATTAGTGTGCGTGGTTTGAAATTCATCTTTGAAATTGTAGAACTAATTCTGTGGAAATACTGTTATAAGTAGTTCTGCAGAAGTCTTAATATATTTTTCAAAAAACTTTTTTTTTTTTTAGAAAATTTCTCGTAACAACATATTGTAAATTTGATATAGGATAATCACTATAAAAACTTATATTTTGATTCTTATTATTTTTTTCTAATCATGTAACTTAGGGTTTCAAGAAAAAAAAATTCTGATTTGTTTAAAGTGCAAAATTATGAATACTATTTTATGATAGTTTAGGAGTTATGTGCTATCAAACTAATTGTATTGAAAATTTCCAAAATTTTCGAAACGTTTCTAACTTCTTAACCCCAGGAAATAAACCAACTTTAAGATATATCTTTATAAAAGTAGTTAAAAAGCTGGATAATAGCGTTTATAACAAATTTTATAAATTTAGAAGTAAGAGTGTAGAAGAGATCATGTTTTGCGTTAAGTCGTTTACAAAGAAAATGTACTATCGTTTATTATTTAAAACGTCATAACTTGGGCTCTATTTCTTCTAGACATGAACTTCAAACAGGTAAATAAAGCTAAAATTTTGAAAATAGTTCCTTGATGAGGATTTAAGCATGCGTTTTTTTTGAAGAAAATCGAGTATAAAAGATGTACGTATACCTTACCAGTTTAATAATTTATAGTACAACCAGATAAAATTATATGCATATCAAGATAAGTTTAAGGTGTTTAGATAAATCTATCACTGTATATATATGTTTAGATAAAGTATAATAATGATTATATTTTTTAGTTTTTAAAGATATAAACTGGCAAGAATATTATTTTAATTTCTTCAGCTATTTGTCGCTAAACTGATAAAAATCACTGCAAGTATTTATTCATTTACTGTAAACTTCAGTGTTCTAATTTCGAAAGTAATTGCGTGTTGTTTCTTGTAAATTAACAAAAATGTTTCATTATTATTATTATTATTATTATTATTATTATTTATATAGGTACCGACCAACTTATTTTTTTAAATCCAAATAATCTTGCAATCATAAATAATGCTTTACTTTCTAATATTATTTTTTTCTATAGTTTTCTATTTTTCCTTTAGTTTTCTTTAAACACATTTGCGAATAATTAGACGATTTTGTGTTTTCAAATTTATTGTAATGTGTTAAATGTGAGGTTCAGTTGGTCACAAACAGTGACAGATTTCAAAATAGCCATATTAATCTATTAAGCCAAAAATAAATAAATAAATAAAATAAAAAATAGATACAATTTTAGGAATTAACGTTAATTTTCGATTTTAGTCTTAACTCACAAAATTAAACAAACATAGAATAAAATAATTTCAAATTACAGAAATACTTTAAGGAAAATATATTCATAATTTTCTACGAAACAAATATTGTGTTCCAAAACTTTCCTTTATAATCCACATCCTTTATCCTAACTTCCTAGAAATATATTTAATTTCCTCTAGGTGTGAAAGGAATTCTCAAAATGTTAAAAAGAATACAAAAAAAGAATAATGCATTTTTCATGCATAAACTGCTAGGCTCTTTTATGAGCGAAATTCCAGAAATAGTTGTGTGGATTTACTTTTTCTCTCTTTCTTTTTATATCTTCTAACCTTCTATAAAACTGATAATTAATAGAATAATACTTATTTTTTTTTTAATTAAAATAAGTCTTTATTTAAACGTTTTTAGCTTAGCTTTTGGCTGTGTGTTTTCGGCTGAGAAATATATTTTTCATAAAACAAAATCATCCTCATCATTATTATTTTATTTTATTTTATTTTAATTTTTAAGAAAATTTCTAGTAACAACACACTGTAACTTTTATATGATATAATCATTATAGAAAACTATATGATATAATCATTATAGAAAACTTAACTTATATTTTTATTCTTATTTTTATTTAATTTCTATTCATATAACTTAGGGTTTAAAAAATATTTCTGATTTGTTTAAAGTATAAAATTCTGAATATTTTTATTATATTTTACATGAAAAATACCTTATATATACTTATTTAAATATATATATAGCACTCAATACACTGCTTATTTGCTAAGAGCCAGTTTAAAAATTAAAAATTTAAAAAGGAAAAATTTTCAATACATAAATATGTACCACTAGGTACAGGGATAAAAGAGTTCAGCTATTTTTGCCATCACTAATCTCCAACAAAAATATCTACTCTAAAAAATCACAAAAATAACACAAAATATATGATACAATTTTGAATATGGAAATACTGGTGGCAGAAAAGGCAGAACTCTTGCATACCTGAGGTATCTTTTTTGAGACTGACATAATTATCACACCATACTTCGACTACTTTTTATGCATTTTCTTTTTCCAATTTACCGCCATCTATGAGTTAAGTTACGCTATTTTGGTATTATATTTTTGCAGTAGCTCAAACCACGTTTTCGGTAAATTAAAATTGTTCTTTTATTACACACAGGGTTTTTGTGGGATAGTTTTATTATTATTTCTCATATGACAGCCAGATACAAAAACATATGATGAAAGTTAATGTATTTTTATTGAAATGTATTCGAATGTTTTAAATCTGCTTATTTATTGTAAGAGCCGTAAGGTTCGTATTATACTTAATATCTGCATTTATTTTTTTCTATGAATGGATTTCCTACTTGTTATATTTATCGTTGTATTATTTATTTATTTATCATTGTAATTATTCGTTAAAACATATTTTTTAATGAATGGAAATTCATTAACACCTGTGGAATTTTCACGGTTTATAAGGTAATTTTTTCTAGCATTAATTTATTTTATTCGGTTATTAAAGAATTATTGCATTTCCTCAAACTGACATTCAGTCATTCAAAAGTTTCCGCGAATCTCTGAACAGCGGTCATCTTTCTATTTAGCGAATTCAATTCCATCACACAAAATTTCAGCAGGTTATATTTTTTTAATGTTTCTTTTATGATGGCCGGGCACAAAAAACTTAACTTATAAATATATTAATTGAAACTTTTTTAAATGTTACATTTATGGTTAATTCTCGTAACAGCGGTAGTATTGTTATTGTATTTAATATCTGGAATGTAATCTTCTTCTAAGAATGAATTTTCTGTTTTTATACCTATGTATTTATTCGATGAAACGTCTTCTTTACTGAATTGAAATCCATAATTTTCATGGCATATTAGATTAATTTTCCTAGCAATATATATTTATTTATTTATTGATGTAGTAAGGGGACTTCTCTGAGTGTCTGCACAATATCCTAACCATAAGGATGACGAGAAAGACACAAACAACAGAGTTGAGCTTAATAGAGTGTTGCTTGACCATAAATGTTGGTTGCTTTGTTGGTAAATGGCTGTAAAGCAGAATAAATTGAAGAAAAACAGCATTTTGCATAGTGGTTTGTTTTGTTTAGTGTTATTCTTCTGGTGTCGTCCGAAGCCTGATTTTCAAACGTTTGGTCATTTCTTTTTATTAGTTAAAATGTTTCAGCTGGGAAGATTGTCTAATTCTGCCACCAATACTACAATCTCCGCCGTTTAAACACCTATAAGCAAAACAGTACATGTTTTCTTTTGAAGATTTAACTTTTCAAAATATAAGTAAAGAAAAACAAATACAGAAGATTCTACTCAAACAAGCTATTGTGAGGGAGTGAATCACAAAAATACGATTAGACATTTCTACAAGATTTTGACTCTAAATTCAGTCATTATAGTTCTAAAGAAACGATTTAATACGTTGTTATGGACTCTTTTATAAAGAAACCCGTGGTTGTGAAAAACTGAAAAAAAAATGCACATTAACAGTAAAAGGCTTAACAATAGAAACGTGTGAACGCTGAAAAGCGACGTTCTAGTTTTTATTTATTTTTTATTTATTTATTTTATTTTTATTATTATTTTTTGACGTGACCCACATCACGTGGCGCATGAAAAAAATATTTATATATTTATGTATTGTTGTAATATTCCAATCACATCTCGGGAACTGAAAAAAATAATCCCAGTTTTGTAAATTTCATTGAATAATATTCTCCCTATGCTTGCGTATTTTCTCATCCATTTCTTATTCACACACACACACACACACACACACAATCAATAAAAAAATAAAAATAAAATAAAATAAAACATAATAAACATGTTCTGTAAGAAACACTTTTGTTTTAAAAATATTACCGAATTTTAATTTAAAAAACTATATTACCGTAATACGATACAGTATCTTGCATGAAAAAAAAAAAAAAACTTTTATTATATAAGAAAAATAATCTCTAAAAGTACATATTGACCCTTCTGGGATATTTCGTATATTTCATGAATTTTATTAAACATAGAATAACTTTAACATTCGATGGTGTTAACCAAATTATTTTCGCTTTTCCGGAATTAATTACAGAAAAGTAATGCTGAATTTAATTGTCAATAAATAAATAAATAAAAATAGCTCAAACTTATATAATGTAATTTAATTGAAATAGTGATGTAAATTACTTGTTTAATTTTTATCTCCCTCTGTGTTTAAAGGTATCTTATTTTCAATATTTAGTTATTCATCATTTAGTTATTCGATATTTTATATTTAATTTAAATAAGGTTTAATTTTTTTTTTTCATAAAATCTAATACTTTCAGTGAACACAGTTCTTCCCAGTAACTGTGTAGAAAAAAAAAAAGTTGAACATTTCTGGAAGACGTGGAGTGTTAACAAGTAATAAATTGTCAAAAACGATATTTTAAAATAAGTTCATTTACTTTAAGATACAGAAGCAAAAATTCCTATGTAAAAAAAGTACTTTTCATACGGTTTTGTTAAATAAATCCTTATCGAATCATATTCTTACATTGACTAAGGACAGGATTCGACAAGGATTTATTTAACGAAACCGTATGAAGTGTTTTTTTTTTTTTTTTTTTACGGACACTTTTGTTACCCACTGTATGTACCTAACTTATTAACAAGCTTATGGTCTGTAATCTAAAAACAAAAACCACTTTGCATTTCTGATTTTTGTATTTCTAAACCCACAAAACGTGTAATAACGTAAAAAAAAAAAAAAAAAAAAAAAAAAAAAAAAAAAAAAAAGCGTCGTCCAAAATTTCCCTGAATAGACATTTATAAAGTGTAATATGGAACGAACATTCAGCTTAACGAAATGCATAATATTATTTTTTGGATTTATACAAAAAGCCTTAAAAGAGTTGCTTTTACAAATTTTAACGTTTATTTACAGAATGCCTTTTAAGAAACTATATCTTTATTACTTTCTTTCATTATGCTTCGCTGAATAAATAGCATTTCCTTTATATAAACATTACATGTCATTGATTCCAATTCTTTCTTTCTGTCTTTTCTTTTTTTGTGTCTAGTTATTTGTTTTAAACCTTTCTCTCGAAACTTTTTGTATTACGAAACAAAGCAATCAACGATGCATAAATAATTATTTAATCTTCCATTTCAATTTTTTTTTTTTTTTTTTTTTTTTTTTACAACTTATACGGCGGATACTGTAAGCTTCTGCTTTATTCAAGTGTAAAGTTTTCATTTATTCTAATTACATTCTTTTATTTTATTCTTTACATTTTTTTTCGCTTATTTGTATAATTTTATGTTTAAATTACTATTAGAAATATATACGAATATTTCGAATTTACAATATTTTTAATTACTTATTATTTGTTTCTTCAATGATATTTTCTATTACGTTTAATATTTAAAATAATTTAAATTTCTTTAAGATATACTAAAAAACAAGAATATGAAAGAAAAATAATGCACTTTATTTTTTCCTTTTCCATTTAAACAACCGCCAGTCTTAACATTTTAAAATAAAGGTGAATTGGATGTTAATTTCTTAAGCATAATCAATAATTGTTATAATTCTAATAAATGCTTTATGAGACTGAGACCAATTTTAATGTGTAATTATAGTGCAATAAAGATTTTTATTTATTTTAAATATTATATTGAGTTATCCTAATACTAATTTTGTTTCTACCTGTTTTCAGTGAGTATTTTAATATTATAATACGTCAGTCACAAAATTAATAGCTTTAATGATTTTCTCTAATTTACAAAAGTATTATTTTTAACTTATTATGGGAAAATTTTCAGTAGTTTAAGAAATGAAGATCCATTAAAATTAAAATTAATAACTTCTGTGTACAAGAAATATGGTTGTTTTTATAAAAACTTTTTTCATTTTGTAGAGTTGAAGCACCTCTTTTTTTTTTTTTTTTTTTTAATACAGCGGAAATTTTAAAATGGTTAAAATGTAAGTAAAAGAAAGTTGAACAGTGAGTTAATAATATCTGTTATACATCGAAATAAATTGGCATTAGTTTGGGTGTCACTGTACACAAACCAGTTTTGCTTTCATGTCATTTTAAATAGGAAACATATCACAGCAATGTTGAATTACGTATATTATTTTTATGAAATCTGAAAATATTCAAGAAAGCTAGAATGGAGAGACAAACAAAAAGACAGATAGGTAGGTTAATTCATATTATAATCCTATTTAGACATTGTCAGAAAGTGTTATATATGTTCAATAAAAACAAAGATGTAATTGCAGCAATTTATGATTACTGTCCTTAATGTATCATGGATCTATTTGTGTGATCCTGTAAATCTCAATGCTAATCATGCTCTATTCTACAAGAACAATTTTTTTTCTTTCTAATGAATAATTTATGTCTATTTCAATATGATCTGTGCAAATAAAGGTATTATAGTTTAAATATATAAGTTTATATAGTTTAAATATTAAATTAATATATATCGTTTAAATATAGTTTAAAGAAATACCTCTCATAGAGCGCAATGCTTTCAAATTACTTCGGTTGTCCCTAAAGACAAACCAGTTGGTAATAGCTATTTCATTTTCAATAAGGAACACACAGTAGTGAACTTAAATCGCACTAGTTTCAAGGGTTTTCCTGATTATGTTCCGGAGTTACCGGAAGTTCGAGAGAACTGAAGTCATGAACAATTTTCAACTCTGTTGAAATTTTTTTAAAAACACGGATATTTTCAGCATTATAAACTTATCATTTCTGCTTTTTACTTACTTAAGGACTGTTTATGTTCTACAAATTGATGTTACTCATTTGGTCATGCCCCTTTAAGTGTATGACAAACGTTATTAATCGATTTTAAAAATTGTCGTTTTAAATTTATGAAAATTTTAAACACGTGTACGTTGAAATAAAACAATATTAAACATATTAAAATTTCTGAAAAGAAAAAAAAAAGTATTATATATATATATATATATATATATATATATATATATATATATATATATATATATATATATATATATATATATATATTCTTTTGTTAATTTTTTTCAAAACATTCCTATTAACTAATGTTTATTATTTCCCTTCATTTTATATTATGATAGTTTAACAACATATTCTACTATATTTGGGTATTACTTCGTGTGACCGTTGGTATTTTTTTTTTCTTTAATAATTTTATGTTTGAATGTTAAATACTTCCATTAAATTTTACCATTCAAACATAAAAAAACAAAAAAAAACTTGAAAGAATAAACAAGATAATATCCGAATAGGTTTATAATAATTTGTCAAAATATTATTATAATAGAAATTTGAGGGGGAAAAATTAAAAATTGATTAACAGGGAACGTTAAAAAAAAAAGAAAAAAAATGGAAGATTAAAGTTAATTTCTTAAAAAATAAATAAATAATAATAATAATAATATGTTTAGTACTGTTACATTTCAATGCATATGCAATTTAATTTTAATAAATCTAAAACGGCAGCTTATAAAAACGATTTACAATGTTTACCACCCTCTTAACGAGATGAGACTGAAAGAGTAATTTCAATCAGTAAAACTAAAAACATCTCTAAATAATGAAGAATATGTAAGTTTGCAATGTTAAAAATATCTTATTTTGAAACTGAGAAAACACGCATTTAAAGCGGAAACTTTCTGCCCCCCCCCCCCCTCCAAAAAAAAAAAAAAAAAAAAAAAAAGAAAAACGAAGAATTTACGGGAATTTGCTACCAGTGTTCGTTTCCTTTTTTTCACGGATTTGAAATAATAGTGTAGGTACTTTGTTGACACTGTAAAAAAATAATTTTCCATTTAAAGCGTCACCCGATAAAGTACATTTAAAGTAATTTGCTTTTGTTCACTAAGAAAATCTCTCTCTCTCTCTCTCTTTTATTCTATTTTATTTATTTATTTAATATGCATTTATTTATTTTTTGTGCATTTTAGTGTAATATATATATATATATATATATATATATATATATATATATATATTCTGTGACTTTCGGATCATAAGGTATATGTACAGTCGGTAACAAAAGTGTCCGAACACTAGCAAAAATTCCTATGGAAAAAAAGTACACTTCATACGGTTTTGTTAAATAAATCCTTGTCGAATCCTGTTCTTAGTCAGTCTAAGAACATGATTCGATAAAGATTTATTTAACAGAACCGTATGAAGTGTACTTTTTTTACGTAGGAATTTTTGCTAGTGTTCGGACACTTTTGTTACCGACTGTAACTATATATGCATGAATTGAAATATAGTCCTCACGTTTATAGTCCTAACGTATACTAATGTGTCACAAAGATATACGACCGTTTTTGATTACCTAAATGATTTTTATACATTCTCAAATTGGTTTTAAATAATATATATATATGTGTGTGTGTGTGTGTGTGTGTGTGTGTGTGTTTCTAATGAAATATATATATTTTTTTAAGGAAATTTGATAAAATAATATAAATATTATAACGTTTTCTTTTATTTCCCTGTACATTTTTACATTAAAATATTTCAGAATACACTTTAGAGAATTGAATAAATGTATTTAAAGTAAAAAAAAAGTTAAATTTTATTTATTTTTTCCTCTGTATATCTACAAGACAAGTTTAAACAGAACATTAATATTCATTAAGCTTAATTATTAAAATGCAATATTATAGAACATTAAATAATTTCTTGTCGAGCATAAAAAGTATCCATTCATGATATATATATTTTCAACTATATTACGGAAAATAAAATTAAAGGTGTAAAGAAATCAGATAATGAACTAAATATATTTAAAATTTAATATGCATATCTCTCTCTCTCTCTCTCCCTCTCGCTTTCTCTCTCTCTCTCTCTCTCTATATATATATATATATATTTATATATATATATATATATATATATTAATAATAAAATTATAATTGCATGAGAAATAATGAATTAAAAAAAAATTATTTTTAATATAAGCTAAGAATCCAAATTCTAAAGTAACAGGGAGTTCTTAAATCTGTAATAATTATCTTTAATATATTCTATTCATGTGAATAAGTTTTCGCGCTTTGAAGAAGAGATAAAAATTATGTCTGGAAGTTTTCGTGTGTAACATTTAAAAAATATTTCAAATTTGCGATATGAAAAGTAATGAGACAAGTGATGCAGAAGATTTGCTGATACTGATTAAAGAGGGATTTAATACTGAAAAGGTAATAAAGATAAACTATTTCCCACTGTCATTAAAGTAAAAGAAAAAAAATAAATAAATAAAGAGACAGTTATTTAAATTGGACGATGTTAAGATATTTTTAAAATAAAATTGTTGAGCGCAGGAAATATACAAATAATTTCAGAAGATATAATTTACGATAATTTTGAAAGCATGGTAATGAAAATGTAAGAAACCATTCCATATGCTAAATTATAATAAACCCACATATACTATTTTAACCACTTGTTAGATATACATATAAAACATATAATTAAATTATATTACTTTATGCGATACAATGTTTTAATGCTTTTCGACATTCTTTTTCTTCTTCTTCTTCTTCTTTTTTTTTTTTTTTTTTTGTAACTTATGTATAGTTTAAGAATCATGTGAATTGTTATAAAAGCAATTAAATAAATGATACGAAGTGCAGAAATGTTTATTGTATTATTAAATAATACATGTAAATCCAATAAAAATATCTTTTATTTATTTATTTATTTATAATAATTATGTAAATATTTCATCGTATCACAAACAGGAATAAATTTCAGCCAATTTAAAAATCTGAATTTGGTATATATATATATATATATATATATATATATATATATATATATATATATATATATATATGTATATAGAGATAGATTAGATCGACATATTATTACAACAGACTCATTTTATTTTATTATTAGAGAAAAGTAGCTTAATGTTAAACATCTGTGTATTTTATGAATCATCGTATCACAAACAGGAATAAATTTCAGCCAATTTAAATAATTGAGTTTGGTACATATATATATATATAGAGAGAGAGAGAGATAGATTAGATCGACATATTATTAGAACAGACTCATTTTATTTTATTATTAGAGAAATGTAGCTTAATGTTAAACATCTGTGTATTTTATGAATATAAACTCGGAGTAAATATATAAGTGAAAACTTCAAGGCCATACTACATACCAAGTTACAACTTATTAGTTACAACTTATTAGTACGCTTTTATTTTTCAGATAAATGTGTAAAAAAAATTCCCTCAGCAAATTATATTTTATATATTAAGGACATGATATAAACTTTTTAAATGTTCAAAGAAATAACCTAAAGTTAAAAATGTATATCCAAATTAGTGGAAAGGGTTTTCTAGCTGCGTGAATCGATATCAAGTACAAAATAATCTTCTTGTAATAATAGTCTTGATTTTTCGAATTATTTCATACAATAAAATTTTAAATCCTATCGGTCATTAAAATTGAATTCATGTTAAAAAAATGCATAAATAGTAATCAACTATTGCGACGTTTGTTATTAAGTTCGACGCAAAGTTCGAATATATCAACAGATTTAAAGAAGAAAAAAACGTATTTTCTTATTAAAATTTACAATAGTTTATGACTATATAAAAAAAAAAAAAAAAAACTAACATTACTTTTCCAGTAAAAGGACTTAATCTGAGAAAAAAAAAAAACTAACATGGAAATTTAAATTTAACACTTATATTGCAGAGTAAATTCTCCAATTAAATATACTTGAACTATAAAATGACAATAAATTTTCATTTTACGAAAAAAGTACATTCAAAATATACATGAAAGTAATATTTTCTGACGTTTTTTCTTTTCTAAAAATATTATAAAATATTTTATATGAGTGTTATTATTATATATTTGAAAATTATATATCTGAAGACTGCGCGTAAAATAATTCAAGGAATGGCAATATTACACAGTTCTGTACATTTAGATATTTTAATATTCAGGAAAAAAATATGAAGACATTTTTAAAGGTGATAACTAATTCAGTAAACTTTTCGTGTCGTAACAGAAAGCTGTGGATACCATTTTTCCAAAAATAAATTATTAAAAATTAATAAATATAGGAGATTATTGGGTAGATGTAACTAATTTTTAAGCAATGGAATGATTT
Source organism: Salticus scenicus (assembly GCA_963930645.1). Taxonomy (NCBI): domain Eukaryota; kingdom Metazoa; phylum Arthropoda; class Arachnida; order Araneae; family Salticidae; genus Salticus; species Salticus scenicus. The sequence goes on from OZ005654.1 coordinate 93,273,794, forward strand.
TTCAAATCTTTACATATATTCTCTACAATTATATTTCAAAATTTATATTTTTTAATCCCTTAAAAATTTGATATAGTCTCGCTTATAAGGTTTATAAATAAGCATGGTCTTACGTATTGTTTTTTGTAACAACAGTTTTTATACTGACATAAATTCTTCATTTTCAGTACTTTCTAGTACTTTCTATGATTAATTATAATTAACATGGAAACATACTATAAAAGTTTCCATATAATTATGTTGATGGAAGAGTCATGAAAAAAAAAAAAAAAAAAAAAAAAATGTATCGGTTAACCCCCTATATTGGTAAAAGTCATACATGATAGACAAAAACTTGCTTCAGTTTCAGTTTCACCATATCAAAATACAAAAAGGTCAGCCAAAATTATCAAATTAGAATTTTGGATGTAGATCTGCCTTAAAAAAATTATTCTCAATTACGTTATACTAGAACTATTCCATTGTATATGAGATACGTTTTTTCCGAAAAATGGTAAATTCTAAAAAAAAAAAAAAAAAAAAAAAAAAGAAAAGAAAAGAAAATCAGTTTAAAAAAAATAGGCTAATTATTATGATAACATGATAAAAATTTCATATTCGAGGTTTTTTTTTTTTTTTTTTCGATAAAGACTTTTTTTTTTTTTTTTTTCAGAAATTATTTTCTAAACAATTTGCTAAAAAAGTGTAATTTTAGCTGTAAATAAGCGTGTGATGTTGAAAAACATCACATATCCCTTTTTAAAATAAAATAATAATATAAATTACATTTTATTTATTTATAATACAAGCAAACATATTTCTTATTCTAAAAGAATCTAATATAATTTTGTTTAACTCGGTTAAGCTATTTTATTTTTTGTTTATTTTTCATTAATCTGTAATTTCATATAATTTATTGTTCCCAACATTATAAACAGCAATTCTTTTCCCTGCTCTAAATCTCATCAAGTAATAATTAAATAAAATATCAAAGAAAGAAAAAACCTATTTATTTTATGCTTTAAAATCGCAGACGATATTTTTTTTTGTGCATCCTTTCTCCAGGCAGTCGTTGAAAGATTCCGTTGAATCATAATAGCTGAAAATAATTTTTAATATTTTTTTATCAATTGATTTCGCACTTTTAGCCTATTTCTGGACACCTGACAAAATTTAATCACATCGTATGACGTAATTTAATTTTCAGCCAATCTTTTATCTTTGCTTTAGGTTTACCATACATAAAATTTAAAATGTGTTCAGCCAACTTGATTTTTGATGCCAAGGAGATTTGGCGAAATAAATTAATTAGCACTCGTTCTTCATGCTGTCAACATGTGGTTTTAAAAAGGATTCCTAAACTTATTAATCGAAATGGCTTCTTATCTATTTGGGATATTTAAGTCGATTAAGAAAATAAACTTTTCAACTATTCATAAAGCTGTCTATTTTATTGAATTCGCAATAAGTATTTTAGAAGACAATGCACTTCATTCTTAATGTGGTTATTTGAAATAAAAAATAATGGATTTTCTTAAGAAAGATCTTTTCCTATTCTTAACAGAGCTGATTGAACCTGGTTTGCTATAACGTACATGGCCGCTTCTTTATATATCTGCATCCCAGCTCTTCACAAGAAAGCGTTTATTGCATAGCAAACATAAATGATTTGAACGTTTAGTATAACTGACATTTATTATAAGCGATTTGACATTTAGTTGATAATTCATAATTTATTTGTTAACTGACATTTAGTTGATATATAGCACAAATTTGTCAATAATTACATTTGAAAGCAAATGTGTTTACATATTATAAAAATTCAAAAAGAACAAAGCGAGTTTCGGTGCATCATATTAATAAAAACAAAAGATAAAAAGTACGACATCTATAAAATAAGCCAGAAATTTTCTTACAACTTATGCACTTACTTGTGGATTAACAAAGGTAAGAATGTGCGTGTGCTTAAAAAGGCTGACATGTACCCACCTACATCATGTTTTTCTTTTTTGCTTAAATCAAATTTTGGAAAATACGCATATCTTTATATAACTCAAGACCATCAATCCAAGACAAATAATACAAAAAAATATTTATTTTACTATTTAAAGATATTGCCGTGTGTGATTCAGCAAGTGCGGAATTGGGGAGATAAAACTACTCAGACTTTTTCTAACGTTCTATAGTTATACATTCATGACACTAAAAAAAAAAAAAAATAAATAAATAAATAAAAATAAATAAATTCAGTTTAATTTTTAATAAAATCATATCACAAATATGCACTGATATTTTACTACTGCAGTAAATGCATTTTTAAAAAATGAAATTATTTTTTTCAAATTTCGAAAGAGTCATTTAAAAAGTCCGTAAAAAGAGATGCAATGATAAAATAAATTCTCAGATACCTTTTCAAATTCCCTATGCTATTCGAAATAAGCCTATAAAATCTATAGTATTTTGTTTTCATTTCTCTTCAAAACATCCCAGAAAAGAAATATCTATCCTGTTTTTCCAAGGCACAAATCAATGATACTTCCTCAAATGTTTTAGTAAAGTTGAAATCCACAAAACAAATGCAAACAATGTCGAAAATCATATTATTTTTCTTTTCATTTATAGTATAATCTAATTAGTATATAATATAGCTTAAAATAAGTATTATCAAATAAGAATTACATTTCTTTTTAAATGAAAAGAAATATCAAAATTATTTAAACCTTTTTTTTTTTTTTTTTTCAATAATTTAAAATAAATTGTCAAAGAGTATATATGTGTAAATGTATAATGAGGGATAAATATTAGAAACTAATAAATATTAGTTTACCGGTTAAAGACTATTTACATTTTTAAATAAACACACTATTCGAATTATGTAAATCTAATGTAAAAAGAACAGTGTCTGAAAATAAATATTAGTTTACATTTGGGATGGCGTTTATTGACCTTTTTCTTTATATATTAAATTTCCTTAGTGTGGGATCTATAACTTAATGTGGATTTCAAACCAGAAAAAGCATTCCTGACGTTACCGGTAGTTGAAAACTGCACCTATTAACTGAAGACAGATATCTGATAATTTTAAAACCGGATAAGCTTGAGTAAAGTGAAGAAACTCTAATACTTTAGTAACATGATTAAGCATAACAATGATGCCATTTTTTCCATTGGTTAAATAGAAATACAAGACAGATCATAAGTTGTTAAACAAAGAAAAACCATATAACAATGCTACATATGTCATACAGAATTACAATCATGTGACTCATAGATCCATATTAGGATTCTACTGACTACATGATTATTCCAACTGCAGACACTAAATCCGGCAGCATCACAAAGGTATTAAACGGGGATTTTAAATAATAGGTATTTTTGTTGTACTTAAAAAAAATGACGAAAAAAAAATAATTGGTATTGCATTAGATCAGGATGATCAAATACATTGGTTTGAAATTGGGGGTTGAAAATTTTCTTGAAAATGACAGACAGAGAACATATACATCTTGTTATATATATATATATGTAAATTGGCAAAATTAACAGATTTTGCGGACTGTGAATCTATTTGTTGTTATCAAGTCTATTCATTCCCAAACGATTATTCTGTACTGTGATTCGTGTTCTTATAATTCAGTTGGTCCGTATTGTTTCATCCAGATAGGGAATTTTAATCACGATCGCAACTCATTGATAATGGGGTTTTTATCTGCTGCATATGACAATCCCTTAATTCAAGACAAGTGATTTAGGCATTATGGAAATTCTACAAAATCAACAGCAAACCCCTTGTTTTTTTTTTTTTTTTTTTTTTTTTTTTTCAGAAGTCAATTTATAATTGTGTCTTCACTATTGACATCTAGAAAGAGTGGGATAAGTAATTCCCCAACTAATTTTTATGTCGCGTCATCACTGCACTTTTTAGAGAGGTACGTGAAAAGCAATTATACAGAGAATGACATAACACAATAGAACATATGAGAGCATTGATAATAACTTGAGAGATAATTGTGATATCGTCAGCCAATATAAGTACGTTATTTAAAAGTTCATTTTAATCACGATATTATTATTATTAATATTTTTTTTTTTTTTTTTTAATTAGATATCAAATTTCAAAAAAAGTCTTGTTTGTATAAATTAAAATCACTGAATTTTAAATGTGTCTCCATTTAGAGTATTTCAGTGATAAAAATGAGTTTTTGAAAATACATCTGGCTTTCCTCATGTCTGTCAGAAGTATTTTTTTTTTTAATTGAAGTGTTAATTTTTTATTGAATATTTTGTATTTTCTCTAAGAAACATACACAGAGATTTCGGGTCACATAATATTTAGTATTTAAAATTGACGAGAATTCTGTCTTATGACTAGTGCTTCACAAATTAAATTAAACTAATTTTTTACCATATGCGTTTTTTCGTATTTGGTTTAACACACACACATGCGTCCGTGCATATATATATATATAACACATCATCATCAATTTCAGCCTTTATCAATCAACTGCAGTATGAAGGCCTCTCCTAGGTCATTCCGAACTGTCCTGCTTCCTGCAATTCTTCTCCATTCTGCTCTTCAAAAAATCACAATATCATCTCTTCAATGTCACAATGTCATCTCTTCAATGTCACATCGTCATCTCTTCAATGTGTCGTCTTTACAGTGAACTCTTCCTCTGTATTTTCTTAACTCTTTGTATCCAAAATAGGACTTTGGTGATCCATTTATCACCGTTTCTTCACTCAATCTGCCCAGCCATTTTAACTTATTGACTCTAGAAATAACGTCAGTAACTTTTGTTTGCTTCCTAATCCAAGTGTTTCGTTCTCTGTCTTTTCGGGTCAAACCAAAAATGCATCTCTCGCTGCTTCTCTGGTTTCTTTGCAGATTTTGTATAGTTTTGCAAGTGAATGTCCAAGTTTCTGGAGCATGAGTTAAAACAGATATATATATATATATATATATATATATATATATATATTCTTTCAATTAGCTCGTTAATTTAACCTTTATTTTATTTATTTATTTTTTTTTTTTTTACATATATTCGTATTTTGTAATTTTCTATATAAGTTTGTTTATATATCTATTTACAATATCTTCAGATTGATAAAGCACCAAAATGTTAAACATAACTAAAATTTAATTTTATTCAAAATCTCAATATTATATTCTTATGTAAACAAACAATTTAATTTCTTATCTATATGTTTGAAAAATACCAATTAATATACATTACGTATTTCTGATAATCTTTTTTTTTTTTTTTTTTTTTTTTTGTAATTGTATTGAATTATTTATATGTGGTATAAATAGCCATTATATATGTAACATGTAATGCTATACATTTGTGAAATAAATAAATAAAACTGTACAGTACATAAACGTTAACAGAAAAATATACACATTTTATTTAGTATATGTCGTATCTTTCAATCTTACACTTTCATAGTTAATTGATTTCCTAACTATATTTATTGAGATGTCAAAACTGAATACATATTTAAATAAACATGGTTCAATCAATTGCTTTTCAGATATGATTTCCATTTAAATAAGTGTGACATTCATTGCCTGTATGCGTGAAATGCAAATTTAATAAAATTGTTATTGTTTGAGAAACTTCTAAATATATCAATTGTGAATAATAATAAATTAGACTGTCAAAAATTAAAAGGCGATAACTTATATTTTACTGCCACAAGATTATACCAGAAATTTATAATTGGTTTTCTGTGCAGTGTCTCGGAATATTTATCATATAAAATATAAAGGAAAACATTAAGAATTTTAATATTAGATACAACAATGATAAATTATGTGATACAATGGTTGCACGGTCATTTGAAAATTAATAATTGTCTAAGATGTATCTCACTTGCATTAATATTTTATTCAGTTTAATTGTATAAATAAATATATATATATATATATATAAATTCAAATTTTAATTCAATTTTTAATAATTTTATCATGCGTTAGGTAAACGTGAAAGCCTGAAGTATTTCAAAATCTTCAAAATTAGCTTTTTTTTTCTTCTAATTTTTGCTTTGTTTGAAATATTTAGCAAGTTCGTACAAATCTTGACGGCTTAATGATACTTAAAAGTGAAAGTGAAATTCTCTCATAACGCACCAACTGAGAACGTCGGATTAATTATAAGAATTTAACCCTTCTCGTGTACCTTTCTTTCGAGCTAAGAACTATATTGGGACTTCTCATAACCAAATAGAGGATTTCAATATGTGCTGCTTAAATTGTATTAGACTGGAGAATTCCTTCGCAATCATACCTTAAAACATGTTAACAAAACTACTCGACATTTAGCTAAGAAACCCGAACTTTGCAACTTGCAGATCTTCCCACCTCTTGTTGAGTTATTTGGAAAGTAATATTGTTCTTTTTTAAAGAAACACTTACTTGTTTTTCTTTAAACAAACCTCACAATTAAGCCGCATTCTCATTATATGCTTTGATAGCTGAAATTACAAGACTCGTTTGGGAAAATGTTTGTTTAGTTTTGCATAATTCGGTACCCCATAAAATATCGAAGATGAAAGCAGCATTTTTGGCATATCTTTTATACTATCGAAAAGGTATAAATATCACACAAGCAAGAAAAAATTATCAGATTTCTATGAAGCAGATGTTTTGACAAAACATCAGGGCTAAAATAAGTTTGCAAACATTTGTTCGAGAAATTTTGTTGTTGAAGATTCATCTATTTCTCGAAGGCCAGTCGAAGCTGATAAAGGTAAAATATTTGCATTGAGTGATGCAAAACACCGAATACCGACAAATGTATATTGTCATTAACTGGACAAATTGTATAACTCACTAAACTAGAAAACGCCATAAATAAACAATAGAAAAGATGTAGTGTTCCTCAAGGTAATGCAGGACCACGTACATATTTTTTAACTCCCAGAAATCTTTTAATTATTGGATAGACTGTATTACCACGCTCAACATACTTTATAGATCCGGAAGCCTTACATAACTACATTTCCCGGTATCTACAATTTTTTTAGAAGGCAAATATTAAAGAAAATTCTAATGTATCCTATCACATAAATCTTTTCGAAGTTATGATTTTGCAATATTGTTTTTGTATTAAGGTGAAATAATAAATTTCAGGGAAAAGAATTTGTACTCTTTTATAAACCACGAAAGTCTAGGCGGTAAGGCAGTCGAAGATTCGATACACGCCAGCTTAAGCTTTTTAAATAAGACATATGTGTAGTAATTTTTAGATCAAATATATTTTATTCTTCTTCCGTAAAGAGAGAAGGTAGATCCCTCAGCCGTTTCATTTCTTCTATGACTTCTTCATCGAAAGGTTTTCTGCCCAACAGTTTAGCAGAATTAAGAGCTTCAATTCTAAGGCCGTCAAGTGGTATAAATCTACTCAAAATTACATAAGCTTGTCCATAATCCAAGAGTTTATCAAGCTATGCAACTCCTGCTGAAAGAGTTACACCCTGCATTTTGCGACCTGTGATGGCGTAAAACAAACGGAAGTTGATATCTCTCAGCTGTTCCTCTTCCAATTGCTGGAAATTCGATCGTGATTGGCCCAATGACATGCGTTCCGACGCCTGCCTCAAATTTAATTTTTAATATCGGAATATCTCTTGCATACATTTGATGACGTCTGAATGCTGGCCAAGACATTGTCAAATTTTTGCCGATTGCTCCATTTACAAGACCTTTAGAAACATCAAAATTCGATCGAAGTATAACTTTTGCACCCTCGTCTAGAGTAAGTTGTTATTCGAGTGCGCCTGTCTTGTTTGAGTCTTTCTGCATTTTCTTCTCAATCTCCTTTTCAAACAGTGCCTTATTACAATCTTGGGCAATCACAGTGTGCATTTTCGTTCCTTTCGTCCGGAAGTGCTCAATAACAGCTTGGTTGTAATTTTCTACCAATTTTCGTGTTGGGTAAATTCGAATTGGCCATTTGTTAATGCTCTGGTTGTACCATATATCGGTAATTATAAACGTAAATATACTTTTTTTTTGGTAAGTAACTGCATAATTGTTTTAGAATTATAAAAATATGCATACAATGTTGCTCCCTGCAAACATTTTTTTAATCTTGAGTTTTAAAAAATATTTTAAATATGTTTGTGTACTACTTTGAGAATTTATCGATGAGTTAATTTTTATAAAACATTTTTGTGTTTGAATACTGAATTTTTGCCTTAAATTTCAGCATTCGAACATAAAAAAAGGCTTCTTAAAAAACTCTTCAAAAATTCTTAGGATAGTGTGTAGGCAACGAAAAATTTTATTTTATCAATTGACATCTTTTCTACTAATTATCTGCAAAAATTAACACTCCGGACCTTCACTCGACCACCGCGTTACTAACATGGCGCTCTAACCTTCTGAGCCACGGAGAGACAAATGAAAAAGCTTGTATTTACCTTTAAATGGTGGCGCATTTTTTATTAGCTTGAGATTCATAAACATACTGCAGTGAATGACAGTAAGTACATAAGAATTTGGGGAAAAAAACAAAAAGAAAAACTGAAAAAACGAAATTATTTTTTGAACAACCTAATACATTAAACTATTCATTGAAAACATTTTATCTAAACAAACCTGCAGAATAATTCACAACGTTTGACATCGCTGTGAGAATTATAGCATGTGAGGCTTCACAATCTTACAACTTAATTACAAAAAAAAATATATATATATATTTTTATCATATTAACTTCATGTCATCAAATTCAATTTTTTTTAATGAAAGACGATATAAACATTTGTTGTAATTGACTGCTACAATAGTGCACCGCAAAAAAAAATTGAGTAAAGATAAAAAAAAAAAAAAAAAAAAAAAAAAAAAAACATCAAAAATCGTTATTTATCGAATTTTATGCAAAATAAAATGAATATTCATTTGAAATCTATGTTTGTTTTCATTATCATGCGAGAGAAAAATCATGGATCTTACAACACGAGGATTTCTACATCATGAGCGAATATTGTTTCTTCAAATAAACTAAAAAAAAATAATAAATAAAAAGTGCACTATATTATAATATCAATATATGAGTTTTTTTTTTTTTCAGACATAAATTAAAAAACTAATGGTTAAATTATTTAAATACTTTAAGTTAACATGTTACCAAATTGGCTTTTGTGTGTTCATATGACAAACCATTAGTTTATTTTCCGTTATCATTCTTTTTGTCATTTATATATATATAATAAAGGAAGATGTCTGTCTGTCTGTCTGAGCATCTATACGTTCAGCCCCTACTGAACACAGAAGTATAAAATTTGACATACGGGTGCTCAGAAGCTTTCCCGAGGGGATAGTGAAAACAGAATTTAAAAATTTTAATTAGTTGCGGAGATATTAATTAAAATGTTGACCCATGCCGATCGAAAACTGACCAAAAATCCTTATTGCTTAAAAAGAGGCATTCTATCCGCAGACGATTTTAACGGCTGTCTCGAACGGGAACAAAACATGTGGAAGTCACTAATGTCACATGATCTTGAACTGGAGTTAAAAATTGCAAATTTCAAAGTGCTTCAAATTTTCTTTTTCCCACACAACACTTAATATACAACCTATTCAGCACAAAACCAACCTGCAGTTAAAATTTCATCAATTTTCATTAATAAACAAAGCAGTTACATTTTAATTGCAAATTAAATTTTATTCTAACACGTAATCTATCTTTCAATAGACGATAGGAGTTCCCATAGCAACAAAATACATTTGAAGGAATTAAAAAAATACTTTTTCTTTTTCTTTTTACTTCCATTACCCGACTACCGTGGTATATATAGGTTTTGGGGACCTAAAAAAATTTTTTTTTTCTTTTTACTTCCATTTTTTCCACCGCCAGATATTTTAAAATTTCAATATTTCAAATTCTAATTAAATTATTTTTAATACATCATTCGAAAGATATTTTAAAGTACTTTTATATTATCGAAAGTGGGATTCGAGATTTTACCTGATTTACACCTTTTGAGGTCTCCTGAATCGGTTATCTTTTGTATCTCAGCTACTAATTAAAAGGATTTCATAAGTAATACATCATTTGAAAGCTTTGTTGATTTGGAATTGAACAGTAGATTACAGAAATTTCTATTTACACGTTTTGAGGTCTCCTGAATCATTTATCTTCTGTATCTCAGTTATTAATTAAAAAAATTTCATCAGTACATACATCATGTTAAAGCTTTGTTGAGCTGATACACATTTTAAAGTACTTTTACATTATCGAAAATGGAATTCGAGATTTCACTCGATTTACACGTTTTGAGGTGTCCTGGTTAGGTTTTCTTTTGTATCTCAGCTACTAATTAGAATAATTTCATAAGTAACACATCATTAGAAACCTTTTTTGATTTGGAATCGAACAGTGGATTACAGAAATATCTACCGCCAGATGGCGCTGTAATATTTTCAAATTTCAATATTTCGATTTCTGATTATGATTAAATTATTTTTAATACATCATTCGAAAGATATTTTAAAGTTCTTTTAAATTATCGAAAGTTTTCACCAGATTTACACGTTTTGAGGTGTCTTGAATCAGTTTTCTTTTGTATCTCAGCTACTAATTAAATTAATTTCAAAAGAAATACATCATTTGAAAGCATTGTTTAGTTGATACATATTTTAAAGTACTTTTACATTAACGAAAATGGAATTCGAGATTTCACCCGATTTACACGTTTTCAGGTGTCCTGATTAGGTTGTTTTTTTGTATCTCAGCTACTTATTTCAATAATTTCATAAGTAATACATCATTTGAAAGCTTTGTTGATTTGGAATTGAACAATATATTAAAGAAATTTCTACTGCCAGGTGGCGCTGTATTATTTTAAAATTTCAATATTTCAAATTCTAATGAGCGAGGAAGGTGTTGCAAGTTCTAAAACGGGGATAAGGCGCTGCAGGCGCCAACGAGCAGGACTTAGCTAAAGTCAGAAATTAGAAAGATCATAACATGGTGAGCGAACAGGCTGTTTCAGATATTGAAAAGGGAAGAGGGCGCCGAAGGCGCTACCGCACGGGGGTTTACTGCGCTTTCAATAAGCTATTTTCACGATATATAGACCTGAAACAGGAAAAAGGCGCCGCAGGCGCCACTGAGCGGCAGTTTCGTAAAGTCGGATTTTTCAGGGATCGCGAAACAGCTGGTCGCCGAAGGCGGCTAGTATATATATATGTGTGTGTGTGTGTGTGTATACATATATAATGTCAAAAAAACGTCCTATTTGCTGCAGTTTGCTAACAGAAAGTTTCTGCAATTCAGAAAAATACGTTCTATCAACGTAAATTTTCCGTTGATAGAGCGTATTTTTTCTGAATTACAGGGAATTTCTGGCAGTCTTAGGTCAAATGTTATACAGAATTTGGAATTTGCTGAACTTATGCAATAGAATTTTGTTCCCAGTTTGTAAAAGAAAACGGCTAATATATAAATAATACTCAATCTTTTCGTACTACAAAATCAATTTTGAGTCATTACTTTATTCGTCCAATGCTACTGATAAGAGTGTACTAACGCATAGTCGACTCGAATTTCCTGGCAGAATTTTACAAGTTAAAATGCATTCACTTTTGTCTTAATCCTTTATCTTCTTACGATACAATACACTGTAAAAAATATGTCCTATTTTCTGCCAGAAATTCTCTGTAATTTGAGAAAATGTGCGAAATTTACAAAAAAAATACGTTATCAGAACGTATTTTCTCAAATTACAGAGAAGTTCTGGAAGCAAATAGGACATGTTTTTTTTACAGTGTAAAGTGGAAATAAACTTCAAATCGTGTAAAATACATTGTGACGTTGGAATGACATCGTTACTTATACATATCATATATATATATATATATATTGGGGTGGCACTCACTAGGTGGCATTTTTGGTTCCTTGAATTTTCTTTTCATTCGAAGTGTTATCTTTTATAGGGTTTTCTTTATTGCTAAACACCATTGTAACAGCTCTTTATCTAGGATTGAATTTATTTATGTATTATATCGAAAATTGAAGGTAAGTCTTGAATATTTTTCTTTTTTTTTTTTTTTTTTTTTTATCATTTGACAATACTTTATTAATGATAACGTTCCAACGAAAGTGCATTTATGTATATTTATATGAATCTTTTCTAACCATTTTATTGGATGGAACTGTTGTGTTATAACGGACGTTGAATAAAGAAAAAATTATATTTTGTATTTTGTATTTTTTTTTTTTTTTAGTCATTATTTCAAAAAGTGTTATGTATATTAATAAGTGAAATTTTCTTAATTTGATTTATATTTTAAACAATGTGTAATTTAGTTTACGACTTGCAGACTAATTATCGTATAAATGACTCGGGGATTTTTAATTCCAAATGAAAAGATAAAAGGTGTATTCATTTATTACCTAAGTACCACAGAAACAAATTCCGAACAGTTAAAAGAAAAAAGAAGGATGGCACTTAGTTGGATATTCCCACTGCTATTATTGTAATACAATGAGAAATGGGAGGTATCGATAAAGCTCATATGCTGTGTTCCGTATACGCAGAGACAGAAAACCAAGGAAGTGTGGAACTCATAGTACTATGAAATGATGTAAATTGCCCTAATCAAGTTCTATGTTGCATATAAAGAGATAATTGCCTATTATCTGTACTGGAATATAGAAGAAGGGTGACTCAGGATTCGGTTATACTCTCCAAACCAGAATCTAAGAAAAGAGGACCACATAAACATATGGATAATGGACATAATAGCTCCCCATAACTTGAAGAAGGAACAGAATAGAAATAATTTTTCCATGTGAAGTAAAATTCGAGTCCAAAACACAAACACCAATGGACAACATTTGTTAGTTCTCGAGGTTAAAGCGAATTCTGCTTTAAAAATTACATTCCAAAACAAACCGAATTCTAAATGTGCTATGTGTAGTGTGATTTTATGTTATAATAATAAAAATAATAATAATAAAAAAAAAGTTTTATCACTATCATCAATTTTAGATAATTTTTGAATTAAAAAAAATAATTACAATAAAAATTAATTAATTAATTAAGTCCTGATCTATTTTTAGACTTGTGTTCTCGTTAATTACTATTATTATGTAATAACCGCGATTTTTATTGTTTTACTTTTAAGTTTGCTCTTAAATAATCAAAAGAAATGTAATTGAATTTTTTTTTTTTTTTTTTTTTTTTTTTTTTTATATGTTAATCATAATGTGGTAGTTGAAGAGTTTAAAAACGAAGCTTCTGTTTTAATGAATAAAAATATGATACGGAGAGATTAATTATTATTATGCAAATAGTTGTGCTTAGTAAATTTATATATATGTATATATATATATATATATATAAAATCATGATATTTGCTTGTCTCCCTTTTTTGTTACAAATAATTATAAAACAAGGCGAATAGTGTCGAAAAAATATTGTTTACAATATACACAATCGTATAGATAATACATTATTTACCAACGTCTTTCGCTTTGTAAACTTAAATATTGACACCCGTAGTGACTGATACATGTTTGTATCAACAAGCAATTCCTTTTACATTAATCTTTTGACTTCTCATTTTTTTTAAACAAAATATTTGAAATATATATAGATTTTTGTTATATGTTTCAAAACTACCTATATTTGGAAATATAAATATGCAGCATATTTTTATAAGAAAAAAAAATAATAATATCGATTACGAAATATACGTTCAGAATATATATATATATATATATTTTTCAGATTCTAAATATTAAAACAAAATCATGAAATTTATCTGTGAATATATTACTATTTGTTTTCCAAAAAATATCTATCTAATTATTAAGATAAATAATATTTATTTAAATTATTTAAGAAATTACGCATATATGATCTGGTCTTCATTGATGTCTTTCCTTATCTCATAATAATATTCCAAGAGGCTAATCGAAAAAGTATCTGCATTCTTTACAAAAAAATATACAATTTAGTGAACAATTTAATATACATATTAAGTTTTAATAAAATATATGAAATTTAATAGACATATAACCATGTATGTTGACTGGAAACTCATTAGAAATCTAAATTCTAAAAGAATTGCATTATTTGTGTATAAATTATGAAACAGTAAAAGAGATACATGTATGTGCATAATCACCTATTAGAAAATACCCAAGTAGCACCGGAACGTTCTTTGGACGTCTAATGACGGTTACAATAGTTCAAACACCGTGTTTCGTGTCAAAGGAACGTTCCATTAGACGTTCAAAAATAGTATTATTTAGAACGTTCTAAAACAGTGTGCGTTGTACCTTCCATATAACGTACAATTTCAGTTCTATACAAAACGTTAAATGTAACACCGTCATAAAACGTTCTGTCTCAGTGAGATTATTACGAATATGACAAAATGCCCATAAATTCAGTTTTGATTCATTGAGTGTTGGTGTTATGATTAAAACAAACTAAGTACTTGAGGGTCCTAGGTCTGGATGGTGTGCCCTCCGTGGAAATCATTCTAAGAATGCCTGGCCCATATTTACGCGAGTTTCAAAGAAAATCACGGAAAACTCGGAAAACCTAGGTCGACGAGCGCGACCAGGAATCGAAACCAACACTTCCTGTCTATAAGCTTCGAGAGTAGAACCTCGCGGTCACTAATACACATCGGGAAGTTACAGAAATGAGGTTTTTTTTTTTTTTTTTTTTTTTTTAAGCATAATATTAAACTTTTATTATATTTGATTTATGATTCTATTTAAGTTTGAATGTTACTGATAAATTAATTATCAATATTGATAATGTTGTTAAATCATTACTCTGTTTGATTGTTCATTTTTTTTTTAAACTCCAAATTTTATGTAATAAATTTTAATAAAAGAATATTATTTAATATATACTTCAAAAATTATTTTCTTAATAGATGAAAATGTTACATAGCCATTCTCTTTTAATTAAAATATTTAAAAGAAATACCTTCTACCTATCGCACTACTTTATTCTGTAGCATTCTATATAACAGCGCCACTTAACCAGTTAACATGAACAAAATTTTAATAAACACTGTATCTCAAAATTAAAATTTTACATGTTAAATTTGTTGCTATATCTCAGCATAACACATGCTGAGATATAGCTTTCTGGAAAAATTGCATAATAAAGAGTACTACATCGGCCGATATATACCCAAACTGAATTATCATAGTTTTTCATAATATATATTTCCCATACTCATGTTAGTGAATTTTTAATAATAATAATAATAATAATAATAATAATAATCTGAGATATCGCTTTCCTTTAAACGGAATTGAGTTGCAGCACAGTAGTGCCACCTCTCAATCAATATATGCTCAAATTAGATCACCATAGTTTAACATAATATCTATCTGACATATCAAGTTTGGTGCATTTTGTTATATAGAAACTGAGATACTGCCCTCCGTTACATGGAAGGGGGGGATTACATAATAGCTGAGCACCTATTAAGTCGTATATTCCAAAAATTAAACAGGGCTAGTTTAAATCAAAGTTCAACTAAAAATCAATTTAGGTTAAATTCTGTCCACTGATTCTTCAGATGCAATTTCCACAAAATTTTATTAAGATGCGCAAACAAGTTCTAAAAATTGTCGAATCCTATCGAGGACGTCTCAAGGTATGTTAAAATCTAAGTCGAAAATTCCCATGCATCCATTGCGTTCTTTTTATGTATACAGAAGAAATAAAGTGTATGCGATTTCTGATCCTTTCACTGAATATTTTGTACAGTACTGAAATATACACTAAAACAAAATATGCTTTTCCGTTTAATTCGAGATTTTAAAATGGAAAAATAAAGTGATCTCATAAGTTTTTAAAATACTTTATAAAAATTTAAATAATTGTTTAACTCAGCTCCATTTTTCCTTAAAATATCGACTATATGTTTTCTACAGCTATAAATGCTAAATAAATTTCTGTTTCAAATGCTGAACTTTGAAACATTATTCTTGCGGATGTAAGAAGAAGGGTAGGGCAGATGAAATTGACATCTGTGGATTGCATTTATTTAATTCTGGCTGACTGTGCAAAGTCAAACGCCAGTCGCCAAGGCATATCAGAGATAAGATAATCAGTTCACACACAGAGCAAGCACAGTTAAGTATAAGTTACTTTATTGTTAGATTCGGATTTGTTCGTTCGGTTCGACGTAAGCAGGCAAGGTAAGATTTGAGTAAGTAAAGCCAGGAATTATTTACTATCTTCTGGAAATTAAAGCATAATGACTAAAAAAAAATACTCCAGATTTAAAATTTTAGAGAATAATAATTTAAAAAGGGAATTTTAATCTCTACTTAAATCTTTTTGCAAATTACTCTGTTAGAGTTATAAAATTTGGTATGCATACGTTTTGAAATACAACAATATCAAGTATATTAAAATTTCTCGGAAACTATTTAAATTTAGAAAGTAAAATTCAATTATTTAATTTTTTTCTATTTCACATCATTAAATTTTATATTCTAAACAAAATTTAATGATATAAAATGAGAGGAAAAAAAGAAAAAAACTTAATAATGAGGAAGCATTTTAAACATTTTTTTTTTCCTTAGAATTTAACATTTCGAATTTTAATTTCTAAACTTACACAGTTTTCGAGAAATATTAATATGCTTGATATCGTTATATTACAAAACACATGCAAAATTTTATAACTCTTAAGTCAGTATTGTAAAAAAAAAAAAAAAATATTTTTAATTCCTACCAAATCTTTTTTGTAAATTACTGTGTTAGTTATAATGTTTCTCATATATACGCATTGAAGAATAAAAATATCAAATATGTTAAAATTTCTTGGAAACTTCTTAAATTTAGAAAGCAAAATTAAAAAAATTGAAATTTTATGAAAATGTTTAAAATGCTTCCTGATAAATAATTTTTAATTTTTTTTTTCTAATTTCTGTTTTTAAATTCTAACAGAAAGTTCCATTTAGGTTTTAGTAAATGGATTCATTGATAAGTAATTTATTATTATTATTTTTTAAATACATTTTTTTTTTCTAATGCTTAAATTTATAACAAGTTCTAATTTTCAACATAAGTTAATTTTTTTAAAATAAGTTTTATAATGAAAATTGTAATTTATTCCAAATTCGTAGCATCAGAACATATATATATATATATATATAAATGTGTAAAAGTTATTCTCACTTAACCCTTAGAGGGACAAGATAATTTCGATAATTTAAAATCAACTGCCACCAGTACTTACAAACAAATATAAGAGCTAAGAAAAAAAAATGGAGTTTTTCCTCTATATAATTAAAGTAAAACTTTGTAAGAAATTTCCTGAATAAGATTTTACTGTTGGGAATTAAAATTAGAGGTGATATAATGTATTCCAAAGCCCTTGAAAGGGTTAAACGAATGTAAATGAATAAAAAATATGAGTCTGCATAGCTTTATATTTTTATTGCATCTGAATTATAGATCTACAAAAACATAAATAAGTGAACCTGAACATTAATGTTAAAAGCAAAACACTGGTTAACATAATCTTTTTTTCATATCTGGTTACGTAAAAACATTATGTAATATTGGGCATTATGTAAAAACATAATGCACAATATTGTTTTAATTTAATCTTTTAAAGTTTTATTTTCGTATGCATTAAGATATATATTTTTTAAAAGCTGAAACTATTGCTCCAAATTTATCATTTTTGGTGTATAACGTACAAAACTCATAAATATTAAATATGCACATAGTAGACATACGTTGTACCGTATCTAAGAACTACAATGCCATATATTTATTAAAAGTATATTATATTGTATGTAATTAATGAAACTGTCTATTTTATGATTAATAATCAAATTGTAATTCAGGTAAAGCCAGTCTCACTATACACAAGTAAAACCACATATATAATCCACAGAATAATTATTTTGCATCTTTATATAGGTATACAGAAGATGGGTAACAAAAAAAAAAAAAAAAAAGCGACACTTTCGAATTTAAGCATTTTGTCGGAAATATTGAGAAACATTTCATGGATACTTTGTGGGTGTAAATAACATGATATATCACATATGTTTTTAAAAAATTGTCCCAAAGATAGGAAAGGAACTGCTAACAAATTAATATATATACATATTTGGCAGCATCTTGTTATTAATAATGCTTGGAATTTATTGTAGCTTTAGCGTGTTTTTATGACGCTTCTTTTAATTAACATTAATAATTCACCATCACGGATATTAAAAATTTGTCTAACGAAATTAAAGACTTTCGAATGTTTTTTAATTATAATAAGCAAGGTTTTTAATTTACTATAAGTCACTTTTAGAAAACTTGACGTAGTACTTTAGACACAAGATTCTGTAATCTGAGAGTAAGAATATTAAATTTATGCAGAAATATGTGCATTTTTAGTAAAAGATATGTAGCAGCGCTTGCACAAGATTTAACAAAAACTTTTTTTAGTCAAATGTATAGTGTCGCTGAGGGAAAGAAAAAAAAAAAAAAAATATATATATATACTCAAGGAAACATTGTAAAAAGTCAAAATGATATCGTCAATAGAATTATTTGAAATTTAAGCACTATGAAAGACAAGCAAAAGCATACGTATGTAATGTATATTTTTATTTTTAATGAACCCTTGGGAATACACTGTAAGTTAATTAAATTAAAATATGGATAAAACCACTTATCATTCGCTTCTCTTTCATACTCCTTTAAATTTAACTAATGCTATCGATGAAATGTTTCTAAATTTCCCTGAAATTTCTTTGGTTATTTTTTCAGAGTAATTATGTATTTGGATAATAAATTTTGTAAAAGAAACTTTGTCACCATTTGTGCATGCAAAGCTACATTTTTTTTTTTTTGTAAAAATACTCATATTTCCTCTGATATTAATATTTTTATATTCTGTTATGTCTGATGTACTATGTCAAGCTTTCTAAAAATGGCATTAAATTGATCTGAAAACCCTTTATGTTATATAAGCAAAAAATGTTTGACAAATTTTATATAAGATTAAAAAAAAAAATAAAAAAAAAAAAAAAAAAAAAAACTTTATATCTCAATGAATGCACGTGATTATTTATAATAAGCAAGGTTTTTAATTTACTATAAGTCATTTTTAGAAAACTTGACGTAGTACTTTAGGCACAAGATTCTGTAATCTGAGAGTAAGAATATTAAATTTATGCACGACGCAACTATGAATACACATAAATTGAAGAGGCCACATACAATAATAAATGCTACAGCTAAAGCGAATTTCAAGTGTAATTTTTTATAAATATTTTTTTTTCCGCACTCTTTTTTTTCATTTTTAGACAAAATATTTACATAAATATATGTGGAATAACATGTTTTTTTTATACCCATGAAGCTCCTTGCATTTTATCAAGATTTCTCTAGATATTTGACAAAACGTCTAAATCGGAAAATAACACATTATTTTGCTACTCATCTAGGTATATCATGAAAATTTATATTAATGGATACAACACGATAAAATTGTTGTGAATTATATGTTATGTATATATATATATATATATATATAAGAGCAATAGTTTTATTTTTAAAGTAGTTTTATTTATCCAAAAGCTATTTCTATATGTTTTCTTTCTTAATTTTTTTTTCTTATACTAATCGCCTGAACCAGAGAATAATGGCGTCCAATAAGTAAAAATTACGATTTTTGGCATAATCATAGACAAAGTTTGGGCGAGGACGGCTTTCTGTCCTTTTATTTATATCTAACATAATATAAAAAAGGAAAAGGGAAAACGTTATCAATTTTAAAGCACAACTCTGGTGGGTTATTTTTATCCAGATTTAGTAAAATAAAGAAAAGATAAAAACAACTGAAAAAAAAGAAAACAAATAAGTTATTACCTATTTTTTTTATTTTTTATATGTATTTGTTATTATTATACTATTTATTATAATTATTATTAATAAACAATAAATAATATATTAGATATTTAATAAGTAAATAAATAATATACTAAGAAATGATATATTAATTATAAATATGTACTTACTGTATTATTTATTATTAATAATAATATTTACATTTATTTTTTATTTAATATGCAATGATAGCATAATTACATCAAATGAGTAAAAATTGCGTTGTCTCAATTTAAAGAAATTTAAACATTTTATGAATACCAATTACATTGCCATGTAGAATAAATCTAAATACCTGCAAACGTAATTTTTGTAAACTGCTGCTGTAAACTGGAAATATGTATACACACATGCATTGAAATTTAAAAATATGAAGTATGTTAAATATTTTAGAAAAATATTTTGATTAAGAAATATATATATACATTTACGTATTCGGAAATTGTTAAAATTTCTTCCTTCTAACTAAATTTTATTTTTTTTTGTTTTACTTTTTTATTATTATAAATTAACAATATATTCTAACTCAATTATATATTATTTTAGCGGTGTATTGGTACATTAATTTTCGAAAATATTTTTTATGTTGGAATGTTAAAACTTTCTATGAACTTCAGCATTCAAATATATTTATAAACTCTCCATGGACTTACAAAGTAGTACCCAGAAATGTTTAGAATATACAGGATGCAAAGTCGAGAGCAGGCCTTTATTTGCGCAACAATTGGTCTCAGACGTCCTCCAATAACAAAATGTATTTAAAAAAAATGTAAACATTCATTTTATGACATGTTTAAATTAAAAAAAATAATTTATTAAAAATCACAAAAACTGATAATTTTTATACAGTTTTCAGGACGCTAATGGTAAAATTTGACTTCCAGCCTAAAAAATATAACACGAAAAGTTTCACTTTTGTGTACTCAAAATTGTCTGAGATAGTTTCAAAATTTAGGATTATTTCGCATTTTCTCGGGCTTTATTAAAAAAGTCGATGAAAAATTCTTTAATAAAGCCCGGAAAAATGCAAACATAGAACAATGGGATTTTTAAACCGATCCATTATTGAAGGCCGAAATATGTTAGAAAATCTAAACTTTAAATATCTTTTTCCATTTTGGGAGAATATAAATGAAACTTTTTGTTAGGATGAGTGTCAATTTTTCTAAATATGACTATAGGGATCTGGGACTGTATAAAAATTTAGTTTTTGTAATTTTGAAAAAATAGATATTTTAAATTTAAACATGTCATAGCACAAATGCTCATATTTTTTAAAACATTTTGTAACTGAAACTATATGTTTGCGACCAATAGTTGCGGAGATAAAGGCATTCTCGTGAATAACTTTGCGCCCTGTATTTAAAAAAAATTAATATACATATATATATATGCATGAATGAATTTTTAATCGTAGTTAAAACCAAGCTACAGATCACTGAAACCACATAGAACAATGAGAAGGAAATTACAACAAATTTAAATAACCTGTGGAGACTGATTGTGATTTGTTGAAATATTTTTTTTTTTTGTGTGTGTGTGTGTGTGTGTGTGTGTTTATTGATTTTTATTTTATTTAACTTCAATCAAATCATACATTTATTCCTATATTGTTAGTTGCAATTTTAATAATTTTGCCGGTACGTAAAAACGGCATGAAACTCAAATCAAAAGATACAAAAGATACAAACAAGCAATGAGAAAAAAACTTAAGACAGCATTTTAAACACTTTTTTATTTTTTTTTTATTTTTTAAGGAAAAGCTCAGAACGGTGAAAAAAAAAAAAACTCGTCAGGGGTGACTTTTTTCACCAATGTACGATTTCGTTCGTTAGCAGCTATAATAGCAAGTTGCCACCGGACACCCTATCGTACAAGAAATTAATTGAAGTTAAAAATGAAGAATAAAGTGGAATAAACTATTAATTCAAGAAATCATAGAATCAAACGTAAAACAACTATAAACAAACATTACTCACATGATGATGCATTCGGAATCACAAGGATTAAAACAAGCAAAATAATTCAAGAGTTTAGTTGCACATAGCAGATGGAGAATGATACAACACACCAACAGGGATATGAATTACTTTTTTTTTAAATTCAAATAATATTTGAGAAATTTTAACATACTTACTATTCCTTTAATTTCAACGTATATGCATGAAAAATTTCATATTCTATGACAGTAATTCCCGAAAAGTGGCATAACGTCTCTATATCCCTTAAAAAATTCCTTAATTTTTTGCATTTAAAAAAAACTCTTTTTTTCCCCCAATCTGAAGATAATGACGTTATAGTATTAATTACTAAACTTTAATAAACACCATAAAATGCAAGAACTCGCAGCTGCTACAAACAAAGCGGCAACGCATTCAACACACTCAACGTGCTTGTTTGCAGCTCCCACGCTTACATTTTTCGCCTGATGAAGGGTTGTGTCTTCTTTTAACCCGAAACAATTGTTGTGAGTTCTTCCATTTTATGGCGTTTATTCAAAGTTTTGTAATTAATACTATAACTTCATTATCTTCAGATCAGGGGAAAAAAAGAAATTTTTAAAAAATGCAAAAAAAAAAAAAAAAAAAAAATAAATAAGGGATAAAGAGAAGTTATGGCACTTTTTTGGGAAAACTGTCATAGAATATAGAATTTTTGATGCATATACGTTGAAATTAAAGGAATAGTAAGTATGGTAAAATTCCTCAAACATTATTTGAATAAAAAAAAAAGTAGTTTTTTTTTTTTTTTTTTTTTTTTTTTACACTATTTCAGAACGTTTACAGTACGTTTTCTAGAACGTTCTGAAAATGTGTATAACGTTTTGAAAACGTTCTAAAAACGGTTAGAACGTTCTGAGACCGTATACATAGAACGTTCTCAGAACGTTTCTATAACACCGATGGTGATAGTTGCACGTTCATTGAACGTTCTCTGAACCGTACTAGTGTACGGCTTCAAGATGGACAAATAGACGTCTATAACACGTTCAAAGTGAACGTTCTTAGAACGCGTTTGCAGAACAATTTTTGAACGTTCAGAGAACGTTTCGGTGCTACTTGGGTAATATATAATAGTATAATAGTGTGATTATTGAAAATAGTAATAATAATAATAATTCACTGTAAATTAACATTGCAAAATGCCCATTTGTAAAACTAAACATAGTATATGCATACAAAACAATGATAGTAAAAAAAAAAAATAAAAAAAAAAAAATAAACTGCTATAATTCATACTTCAAATACAAAATAATTCATTGAAAAATAAAAAATAATAGTAATTGTACAATAAAACTTGCAGTAAAGTTTTAGACTGAACAATTTATGTATCACTACATTATGTTAAACTTGTAGGGAAAAAAAAAAAAAAAAAAAAAAAAAAAAAAAAAAACGAAATATTAAAGATGGTATTTACCATTTGTTTTGAAAGCAAATGGGTATAAAAATGTATTTGGTGCACAATGAATTTCACTTTTTTTATTTAATTAAAACATCAAAAAAAGAAAAATAAATACTAATGGAATTAGCATTTTAGATATATTAGGATGATATGTTATTGCTATCACATCAAGAAATAAACTTGTAGAATGACAAGAAATCTATCGAAATTTTATCGAAGATTTTATTTTAAATGAAGTAAAGTTCTGTGCAGCCTTAGGTATATAAATGTAATTACAAATGTTCAATAGAAGATCGAGTCACTGGAGTTTTGTAATAAGCATTGAAAAAAAAATACTTTACTGTCACTAAGTATTAAAAAACCATAAACAGAATTATATTTATCGCTGTCGTTGTACTGTATGGAGCATGTTTTATATATTAATTAAATTATTTAATGTTTAGCTTCTTATATTAAAATTTATTTAAAGAAATCTAATTGGTACATATTTACTTCATACAATTTTACATTCAGATCCTGTACAATCAAACGAATACTAAAATAAGTGTCTGTTTTATTCATAAAAAAGAAACTTATCAGTAAAGACAAACTATCTTTTATCCATAAAAAAAAAGTTTAAAATATAGAATATTTTTAATAAATATATTTTAAAATATCTTGTATTTATATAGAATACAAAGAGATCAATTCCTGATTCCTTAACGAATATCTTTTCGGACACAATATTTAAGCATTTTACCTGTATCTATTGAAAATTTCCATTTTTAGTTTATTCTCTAGAAATGTCGGTGTTTATTTTAAATAGGAGTTTTTAAAATAGCTAGCTATAGCCGGATTCTTTGGATCTACAATATTTTTTAAGAGCCTTTCTCAAATCATTATTTATTTTTAAAGGAACATATAGAACTACCTTTATACTTCTACAGTCCGTACAAAGATATCACGTTCATTTTAGTGAGAGTCAGTTTTACAAAAGAATTTCTAAAAATGTGTAAATATCACGTATTGAAAAAGTAAATGTTGTGAATGCAAATAAACAAACGTGTTTCAAGTTTTAAGTTTAACAAGATTGCATACTGAAATATAAAATTATAAATAAATCGGAAATCATAATTTGTGATTATTTACTTCGTTATAATTGTTTTTTTCTTAAAAAAATCTCAGTATAATTATTTAAATAAAATGAAAATGTTAAACTATTTTGCTTTTTAAAATTCTTGAAAGGAAATTTACATTGAAAATGTATACTTTTAGAATAATTATTCCTCCTTTTTCTTTAGAAAACAAACAAATAAATATTTCATTATTTCTGAGTTCAATATATGCATTTTTGTGCAAACAGTTTTTTTTCCCTTAATGAGACATCGTTTTGATATAATTTCTTTTAAAATTAAACTAAAGGTTTATTTTGTTATGACATCGATAAATTTTATGCCTATACCATGTCTATGTATTATTTTGGATGGACTAAAAAAAAAAAAAAAAAATGTGACAAAGTTTATTTTTTAATGTTTTTAATGTACAGCTTCACGAAACTAGTCCAAAAATGTCAATGGGTGTAGCCGCTGTACAGAATTTCTATATATAAGAGTTAACATTTTTTTTTTTTTTTTTTTTTAACGAAATACCACAATATGTATCAAAACACAATAATAACATTTATAATTATTTTCTAAGCATAGTTACCCAACTTTTTTTTTTTTTTTTTTTTACACTACTTATTTTAGAGAAATAATCTAGAATATCTAACTACTATTAAGTAAGAAAAGAAATTTTTAAGAAAAGTTAGTGTGTAAATCAGACGGATATTAACAATTCTCCAGAATAAATCTAGAAATGTTGGTAACTGTACTTAAATCAGTAGCGAATTCAATGCATTCTGATACATTAAACCAATATTTTATTGAGGGATGCCAGATTCGAACACTTGTTGATAAAAACTGTAAATAAAATGACTTATATACAAAATTTAAAGTTTTGTCATTTTAGTCGTTTAGAAATTTTAAAGAAAAAAAAAAGCATTAATTTAATGAATTTGTATATAATTGATTAAAATCACCATAATTATATCTTATATTTTCGGCCTAATTCATAGTTATCATTTTATTTATCGATAATTTATGGAATGCTCTTAAAAATGATTGTTAATGTTACTAAATAAATTTCTGCCCACAAATAATTACATTTTCAATGTTTAGCGAAAAGAAACGTTAATGCAATTTTTAAATAATAACTAATTTCTAATCCTTATGAGAAACATAAAACACTTCTGTTTTCCAGATAAATGTATTTATATCATAAAATACTTTTTATAGAATATAAGGTGTACCATTTAAAAAAAATAATATATATATATTTGTCATAAGGCAGTTCATGTTGTTAATGAGACGAATAAACTCTAACGAATATATCATAATTTCAGTTTTGTTACACACTTAGTAATACATAGAACATGGGCGTAAACAATACTATGAGTATATACATACATTTGTAACGTAACATCTGATTCAGCTTTGAAGATAATTGAATTATTGATTAATGGGCACACATAATATGCCTGTGATATTCATCGGTTATAATTAATTTTTATTTAGTATCATTCAGGACCTTGGAAACTGTATTCGGAAAAATGAATAAAAAATATTCATCATAATTGAATAAATAAACGTCAACCACAGAACGAAAAATGAATGGTGAATATATTTAAGACAGAAAATATTTATTAGTGTATATAGTAAACATTATACTTTGCTTCATTAAATATGATTGTTTTCATAAAGATTGTAAATT
This sequence comes from Salticus scenicus, assembly GCA_963930645.1. Taxonomy (NCBI): domain Eukaryota; kingdom Metazoa; phylum Arthropoda; class Arachnida; order Araneae; family Salticidae; genus Salticus; species Salticus scenicus. The sequence goes on from OZ005654.1 coordinate 93,299,871, forward strand.
TTAGATCTATAAAATTTTATTCATACACTGTAAAAAAAAAAAAAAAAAATTGTAAAATCACTGTATTTGACCGTACAATTTTAGGGGAAATGACCGTTTTGCTATTTAAACGGTCATAATCCGTAAACTAATGTTTTGAAAGCATAATTTAGGAAATGACCGTATAACTTTACGGGAAATAACCGTTTTGCTAGCTAAACGGTCGTAGCCCATAAATTGATGTTTAGAAAGTATGATTTTTTTTTTATTTTTACGAGAAAAAGCCGTCAATTTACGCAAATTGCTCTTATCATTCACCAAACCATTTTCTTATGAGAAAATCTCTTCAAATGCTATCATTTCAGTGACATCAAGAGAGAATTCCATTTTCTTCCATTTTCAAACTGAAACTATGATTGTTATTTATACTAATTGAATGTGTTTAATTATGCACGCATAATGACGCATAGAAACATCCATTGGTTTTAATAAGCTATTGTTTTCTTAATTTAATTAAAAACAATTCCATCTGACTGAAACTGAGTAACTGATATTGATGAAATTGATTTTCTTTGTCTATTAACACGAAAACATTAAAAAAGAAAGCTAAATTGGTTCCTTGATTTGAAGCCAGATTTTTAAAACACAAACTACAACCTAATAATTGTTTTATCTACTAAACGCATTTTTTATATTTAATTTAATTTAATTTAATTTATTTTTTTTTTTAAGCATACAACATTCTAATTGTTCTTAAACCGTTAGTTAAGCCATAGAAAACGGAAAATTTTGATGTTGCATTTTTTACAATATGTTAAAATAAAGTTTATTTCAATATGAAATGAATATGTAATTAACCTTTTGAAGGCAAGTTTTATGATTATTATGTATGATCTTCACTGTTAAAACACAAAGCTGTTTTATCTGTATATGGCCATCAGATATGTACATTACATCATGTATAGCAGGTCTTCATTCAATGGATTTCGATTTTGGGAATAAGGCCGATTGACTTCTATAGATCCTTAGGCCCGAGGGGGAGTGCCCACCGTGGGGGTCTTTCTAAAGGCACCTAGCCCGTATTTACTCAAGTTTCGAAGAGACCCACGAAAAACTCCGAACGGCTAGGCCGACGAGCGCGACGTTGGATCGAACCCGGCACCTTATGTCTACCAGATTTGAGCGCAGAACCGTTCGGTCGCTGGTGGTCTCCCTTCAATGGAATACAGCTTAAAAAAAAAAAATCCTCTTCTGCTATTCTAAAAAGTGCAAATACGCCTAACACTTCATAAACACAGTCTGAAATCGGCCTTATAATGAAAACCTGTTTGGATGAATAAGAATTAGGCTCTAGTTATTTCTTCTTTGCACCCGTTACTGAAACCATACAGATCGAAAACCATGAAATAAATCATATTAATTGGAAATACAAATTCTCTGTATTTATGTAAAAGATCTATTATTATTATTCAAAGTTTATTCTGCGTCTCGGTTAATTTTCAGAGATCTGACATAGTTTTCAAAAGTTTCATTTCGTTTTGGAAAAAGGGCGAGAAATTCTCACCCATCATTTACCTCTAATGAGAACCTTGAAATAAGACTACCTGTTTTGTGCTAGTGTTTAAGAATGAAAAAGGCCCACCAGCGGCAGAGCGGTTCTGCGTTCAAAGCTGGTAGACGTGAGTTGCCGCGCTCGATCACAGGTCGCGCTCGCCGGCCTGGTCGTTCGGAGTTTTTCGTGGTTTCCTCCGAAACTTGTGTAAATATGGGTTAGGACACCTCAGAATGACCCCTCGGAGTTAACTCCCCTTCAGGCCTAGGACCTACAGCAGTCAATCGGCCTTATTCCCAATCCAGTCCGTTTACAAGAAAAAAAAAAAAAAAAAAAAAAAAAAAAAGCTTTTTTTTTTCAATATAAGAATTGACTGACTTCTTAATTTTGTCAAAAATAGCAAATTTAGATTTTAAAATAGTCTTAAAATAAATTTTTATGCATAGTGTGAACGTTAACAATTTAATCACTGTAAAAATAAAGCACCTTTTTTAACATAAATACAGCATAGGTTTCTGTAAATTTGTAAAGCTAGTTCTGAAAAAATAATTGAAGATTGTTTACTAACCATTGTGCTGTAAATCGGTTTAAAAATTTTTCCAAAAGTCTTTTGGTGCGTATGACAAGATTTACCAACTAGTCAGTTCTGATGTTGACTTTATCTGTTTTTGTAAAGAAAAGTCTTTGTGATCTCAACGGCGCAGTTGGCAATGCGCTGGCCTCTGACACAGGTGATTGTGAGTTCGAATACTGGGTTCGAATACCAAGACGGTTTGCTTCGCATGAAAACTAATAAATTAGCTTCTGGGCGTAAAAAAATAAATAAGTTTTTCAGTTTTGTGGATTTCTCCCTTCACGCATGTGTAATAATTGCAAGAAACTTTTTTAAAACATTCGAGAAACTCAAGCTATAACTTTTAATTTTACGGTCAATGCTACGGTACAATGCAGGTTGGTTGTATATTTCACCACAACGTAAAATTACTGGCGATACACCATTCATAGTCTAAATGTATTTTTACGGGCTTTGACTGGAATCTCTGCTGCCGGGCTTGCCCGTAATTTTACTGAGGCATTTTTTAGAGTGTACGCAGTGAAAAGGACCACTGTGTAGTGCATTTTGATATATTATATAATAGCACAGAATTAAAAGCGCTTTGCTTTAAATTCATAAGATCCAGTTTTAATTAATATATCATATTTAAGAATAATGACATTTAGCTGTGGAATTTTACAATGAAAAAACACTTTATTTTGTAATTATTTTTTGTATATCTACGCATCATAAATTGTATAATGAAAATTTTACAATTTTTCATGTGTGTTACATTTTGAAATACATTAATAGAAATATTACAAAGTATTTTATTCTAAAGTGTACGGAATTTTTTCTCTTAAGGGATTGTAATTTTAGCCTATGAACTTCTATATCCTTCTGATATCAATTGCATAAAACTTAAGTTGTAATATATTTGTAAGAATATATTTTAGATTCAAAAATATAATTGGTTGTTCTAAAACTCTTTTATGCGGAAAAACCGAGGCATTTAACAAAATAAACAAATAAAAACATATAACAAATTAATATTTAGCAGGTTTGCCTTTGTTATATTAGAGAACATTATATACAAAGATTGTATATATACACATATATATTTAGCAATAAAAAAATTAATAATTTAATATAAATGACAAAAATTTAATTACTAAAATACACTCATGTCCATAAATTAAGGATAATCCAGAATCGCACGGAAATCGAAGTTTAATGCAAAACTTATATGTGTAGAATTACCACATACATTTTCAAGAATAATATGCAAATTATACGAAGTCATAACATGACGCGGATATGATGTCACAATTGGGGCTGGATTATTTATCAATATATCCCCAATTATCAATATTTTTGTATCAAGTATTCAAGTATCAAGATCTTGCTCTGCCGATATATCCCTCTAACGATATTTCCTAGCGATCGATCGATATGCCGATAAATAACGTTGAACACCAATCGTCATATCTTCAAATTTTGCTTCCCCGCATCATCATGCCACCTCAGAAACCTCCAAGAAAAAGAGCTAAAAATATCTTATACTAATATAATACACCTTCTCTCCTCTTCCTTCTATTATTACTCAGTGACTAAAGTAGAAAAAATAACCCCTACCGCAAACAATCAGAAAACAATACATATACTTTCTCTTCCTTATTCTTGCGATCGTCACTCTTTCCTTCATTTGTGCGATCTCTCAAATAGAAACCACTGCTTAAAAAGTCTGACGTTGAGCGAAAATGTATAAAATGTTTCATTCATTAAGTTACCGCAGTGGTATATTATTTCCCAGCTTCTCACATTCAATGATATCCCCACACCATTCATATTGAAGCTCATCGCTAGCAGGTGAAAACAATATCTCATGTTTAATTCTTCTTGCTATCGGTTCGTTGATATTGGGAGGGATAAAGACTAGACTCCCTATAGAAATAGTACTATATAGGGAGTCTTCATTGGGATATTTCAAGTATTGTTCGGAATTGCATCGATTGTTCGAAATATCATCAAGTAGTATTAAAAAAAAAGCAAAGAATTAACTAAATTTGATTACTTGTTTTTTTTTTTTTTTTTTTTTTTTTTTTTTGATTTATTATTCTATCTTCTTCATATACAAGGAGAAAATATAAGATTTTGATAAACATTTTTCCGGTTTTCGATGAATTTACACGTTTTGAGATTTCCTTGCTTTTCATGTAAATGAAACTGATTACTTATTGTCGAAACGTCAGTGGAGACCCTTTCTTTTGGGCTCTGTCTGTGTGTGTGTGTGCTTGTCTGTCAGTCGCGCGATAATGGCCGAAAGAATCCCGCTATTGACTTTTAATTTGTACATATGTTCATGTGCCCCGCGGAATCAGCTGTATAGTTTTGGGTGTGTATTCCATTTGTAATTCGTGTACAGGGACACGCCAAAATTTTTCTTACCATTACGACCTATGGGAGGAATTTGTATGTACCGCGATAGCGGCCACAATAATCACGCTATTGACTTGCAATTTGGTACACATATTCATGAGCCCAACGGAATTAGCTCTATAGTTTTAGGTGTGTGTTCCATTTGTAGTTCGTGTACAGGGACACGCCAAAGTTTTTATATCATTACGGCCTACGGGAAGAATGTGTATGTACCACGATAGCCACCACAAAAATCAAGCTATTGACTTCCAGTTTTTTGCCGAAACGTCAGTGGAGGCCCTTTGTTGAGACTCAAAAGGATTTTGGGTTCCGTCTGTCTGCTTGTCGTGCGATAGCGGCCGCAAGAATCACGCTATTGACTTGAAATTTGGTACACATGTTCATGATCCCCACGAAATTATCTGTATGGCCGCAAGAATCCCGCTGTTGACTTGTAATTTGGTACATATGTTCATGTGCCCCGCAGAATCAGCTGTATAGTTTTGGATGTGCATTCCATTTGTAGTTCGTGTACAGGGACATGCCAAAGTTTTTTTTTTTTTTTTTTATCATTACGGCCTATGAGAAGAATATGTATGTACCGCGATAGCGGCTCCAAAAATCACGCTATTGACTTGCAGTTTGGTACACATATTCATGAGCCCAACGGAATTAGCTGTATAGTGTTAGGTGTGTATTCCATTTGTCGTTCGTGTACAGGGGCACGCCAAAGTGTTTCTTATCCTTACGGCCTATGGGAAATTTTGTATGTACTGCAATAGCAGCTGCAAAAATCCTTCGATTGACTTGTAAATTGGCGCACACGTACCAGTTTTGCACATAAGTAGCTGTATAATTTTGATTGTTATATTGTTTACACACTGTGTACAGGGACACGCCAAATTTCTTAATATTACGGCGTATGGGGTGAATTTCGTTTAAACGCATTTTAATATCATTACTGTGCAATGAAGAAAATGAATCCAGCGTACGTGAGTAAGATGCTTAAACTTATGTTGTTTGAAGAAAATATGTGCTCTTAAGCTTTCTAATTAATGTACAGGACCTTACAAAAGTGTTCTGACAATGTCACGTAGTCATCCACACGATGTTAAATTTGGAAGAATTAATTATTTTAAACGCTAAATAAGCTGAATACTTTTTACTGGTGTATACAATGTTTATAGTTCGTTTACAGAGACACACGAAAGAATTTCGTAGTATTAGAGCCTATGGACAAACTTTTATTTAAGCGCGCACTTTAATGAGTTTATGCTGAATTGAACTTAATAAAATTAACGTACATTATAAAGATGCTAAAAATCATGTTTACTCTTAAAAAAGGTTATGCGTAGTCGAAATAACTTATGGGACCACACAAAATAATTCCGTGTACTTACTGTAATCATCCAAATGATGTCAAATTAGTTTGAAAAATTAACGAGTTATAATTAATTAGGTTTATTCTTATTGTTAGCGTTTATAATGGTAATGGCTACTTTTCCGAGATCAATAAATAAATTTCGTACTATTACGGTCTTTAGTCAGTATTTCTTAAAAGTTTATTTTAACATGGTTATACTCCAACAAATATAATGAAATTTTATTAGCATTTTAAAAGCATGTTTTCCTGTTGAAAATTTTTAGCATAGAATTGGAAATTAGTTTAAAGGTTACGCAAAATATTTCCGATATGCTATTTAATTTTTTTTGTATGAAATTTGGTAGTTATGCAATTTGGTATTTATGAGTTTCGGGGAAATAAAACACGACCGTCGTTTATTAAGAATACATATTTTTGCGTACTTGGTGGTTCGTAAGTTGTCCGAGAATGAAAGGAGAAACTTGCAAAAATTCAGTGATTTATTCACAGAAAGTTCCAGAAAAATACAGGTCTATAAACCAAGTATCAGCTTCAATTCAACCAGTATTCACAGCTTAAACAACAGCCGTTAACAGCAAAACAACAGTACAAACCGTTTAGCAATAACACATAAAGCAAGTCTCATTCAAAGAGGCTTAAAGCAAGGGAAGCATTTGACGAAAATGACACAGATCTGAGACTGACCGCCTTGACGAAAAAAATGCTCATTTATATTTTTCTATCGAACACAGACTGTTATGGAAAATTCTCGTATCTCATCAGACAATGAGATTAAAGCTTCTATATTTGGTGTATCCCTAATAAGGATTTTCTCGCCCAGGTCGCCAAAAAAAATCACCAAGGAGGGAAATAGTCGCCCAAATTTGGCGCCAAATCCATTTCTTCCCATATTAGAGCTTTTTAATGCTTTTCTAAGGGTAAATTAGGCTATTTTAACGCTAAAAACGACTAGAAATGCACGAAATTAGCATTTTATCAACTTACTAAGCCTCTTTGTAAAATATTTATACAAAAATAAATGCAATTATTTACAATTCCGTAACACTTTATATGATATACAAATTGTATACAAAGAGAGATACAGCAGAATGTTGAGGGGGGCGGCAGCCCCTGCAAGGAATATATCTGATTAAGGTAACAAGTCGATCGAATCAATATATCTATATTAATAAAATCAGAATTTTGTCTGTAAATTTGTCAGAATAGAAAAATTTTGTGATATCTTCACGTTTCACACACCATGAAAGCCGAAAATGCCTATGTGTGTGTGTGTGTCATCGTGTCTGTAAGTCGCTTTTTTTGTCCGGGCATCACTTGAGAACGGTTGGTCGGAATTCAACGGCGCTAGCCAGGAATTTAGGTCTTCAGCCATCTTATAATTATATCTATCAACTTTTCAGAAATTCCCCCATGCTCCCTCTGGGGGGGGTAAAAAACTAAACGCATTTGTCCGGGCATCACTCGAGAACGGCTGGACGGAATTCAACGGCACTTGGCAGAAACTTAGGTCTTCACCCAGCTTAAAATTATATCTATAGAAATTTTCAAAATTATGATTAGTGTTTAAATTGTGTGTAAAAAACGCCTGCGCATGTACCATAAATATTTTTTCTCTAAAACGCTTTGAATGGAAAAATAAAATATAAAAATAAATTTTTAAGTTTAACATTTTTTTTAGCGTGATTCGCACTACATATTATGAAAAGATTGAAATGAAGTGTTGCTATCTAAATTCCATACTTTAGATAATTTAAAAAAATCTAATTGTCGTATCGAAAAACTGTTTACACCCCAGGACTCAGAAAAATCACCCCTTTCATTTGGTACGAGTTTGTAAGGATAGGTCTGACATTTCCAATTTATTTTTCCCTTTTTCCGTTTTCCCGTTGCCACTTAAATTTTATACTTTAGTTATTTTTTAAAAATCTAATTATCGCAGCGAAACTGTTTGCACCCCAGGATTCATAAAAATCACCCCTTTCATTTGATTTCAAATTTATAAATATAGGTCTTATATTTCTAATTTATTTTACCCTTTTTCAACCCAGATTCGGTAGAAGGTATTTATATATACGCATTTATACATACATATTTTTTTTCCAGAAATAAAATGAAATATATTTTATTTCACGTGAATAATAATAAAAAAAGTGGAAAATACCTACAAAAGTTGGTGATTTTTTTTGTTGTTGTTGTTGTTGTTAATGTATGTGGATAAACATTTTGATAGACATATTTGGCATTAGTTTAATATTTTTATTTAATTAAGCAGTACTTTACTTTCCTGCAGTAAAACAAAATTTTTTGTTGTTATTATGTACCTTATGAGATTCTTTTATGTTCTCCCCTTAATTGTAAATGTTTATAATTTTGATTTTATTAAGATTTTTTATTTTTATTTTGTAAATATCAGAAAAGAGTTTTTATTTTATTTTATTTATTTATTTTGTGTATGGAACAGATTTAGTATCGGATCCCTTTGGCAAAATTTGAAGTTCGGCACCGAAGTAGCTCGGACGTTAATCGCCAAGATCATTAATTGTACAATTGAGATAGCCAATTCAGTTCATAGCAAAAATGGCTTAAAACATTTAAAGTCACCAAAGGGCTCCCATACTAAAGCTGTGCTTTTGTATTTATTTATAATATTTTCTATTAAAGACTTCTGTGGTCACGAAATTTGGTGCGTAAATTATTTGTATGCATCCGGCACTTATTGTAACTGGATTTCACAAAATTCGAAATCCCCCCCCCCCCCCCCTTCTCGGAGTCGGAGGGCAGTAAACATGTGTAAAAACATATTTTTTTCCTTTGAATTCGCTTTGAATTATCTCAGAGTAGCGAATTTTGGTGTGTGGATATTGATTAAGTGCACGCATTATGTGCATTAGAGGGATTTTGCAAAACTTCGAACTCACCCGCTGAGTAAGGGGAAGTAAGAAGTGTGTAAGTTGCTGCCGAAGGCAGTGGTGACCCAGAATCCTCACGTTGCGAGCGAGAAAACCTCTACCAATCACAGCGGGAACTTAGGTTATTAATAAAGATATGGGATTTTGACAACTCATTTAAGTTTAATGTCCAGCGAAGCGGGCAAAGCCTGTTAGTACTATTATATAATACGGAATAAATAAAAATGACATATTGAATAATATCTGATGCAAATAGGACGTTGAGGCACCTGGTCTGCAGATCCACTAGTTATTTAAAATGTGGATTTATTACTGGCTTCTGCATGCATAAGAAGAAAGTAGAAGACACGGGAAAATTTCGATTTCCGGTTTTCGATGGTTTTACACGTTTTGAGATTTCCTTGCGTTTCAATTAACTGAAATTATCTACTCATTTTTAAAAAGTTGATCTATTAGTAGTTTCTCCGTACTTAAGAAGAAAGAATATACGAAATAAATTTCGATTTCCGTTTTTTTATGTACTATTTACACGTTTTGAGATTTCCTTGCATTTCAATTAAGTGAAACTGATTACATATTTTTTAAAAAGTTAATTTATTATTCTATCTTTTGCATATACAAGAAGAAAGTATAAATTTTGATTTCTAGTTTTCGATGAATTTACACGTTTTCAGATATCCTTGATTTTCAATTAATTGAAACTGACTACTTATTATTTAAAATGCGGATTTATTACTGGCTTCTGCATGCATAAGAAGAAAGTAAAAGACATGGGGAAATTTTCGATTTCTGGTTTTCGATGAATTTACATATTTTGAGATTTCCTTGCATTTCAATAACTGAAATTACCTACTTATTCTTAATAAAGTGGATCGATTATTTTACCTTCTGCATATATAAGAAGAAAGTATAAGATTCAGAAAAAAATTAGTTTTCCAGTTTTCGATGATTTTACAAGTTTTGAGTTTCTCTGAACACAAAGTCACCATTTTAAAGATTTTTTTTTGTTAGTTATAACACTGTATTTCATGAACTACTCAAGCCTATCGGTCATCAGGGGTTGCTACTATGCTGCAATTTAATTTCGTTTATGAGAAGGCAGTTCTTTTGCTTTGCTTTGCTTTGCAAAAAGTGATCTATCTTCAACCACTGGGTGATATTAGTATATAAATATAATATAATTCCCAATTGTTATAAAACCATTACAAAGTATGAATTCAACATATATAGATAAAAAAAAAATGATACGGTAAGTAGATAAAAAAATAAAAAATAAAAATAAAAATGGCAGGAAATTGACCTTTAGAATACCCATGAGTTATGAGGGTTTCAAATGAATATTACTCTACAATTGAGAAAATTTATTCGGTGGCAATTCTAAAGAAAATTTATTAACAGTATTTCTACTGTGCATTTCCTATTCACTGGAAATTTAATTACAACCATATCGCTAACAATGACTGTCAGAACTATTAGTAAATGAACTTTCTTTATACTCAGGGATGTGAATCAGGCGCAAAACTCATACCAATATTTATTTTTAAAAAATCTGTATATAAAAGAATCATTGATATATATAGAGAGAGATAGGTAGTTAAGTTATGACTTCTGCGCAAAATTTTATTAATCATCTACATTCTAAGTACAACTTCATTTTTCTTAAACTTTTATTTTTATTATAATTATGAATCTTGATCATATACTTTGTGTAAATAAAACACATATCACCTATTAGCTCTCTTAAAATGTGATTTTGAAATAATTAAACCTTAAATTCGAAAAGAATAGAGGACAAACTATCAGAAGTATATACTTAAAAGTAATGGTATAAATTAAAAGGAACACAAAATATTGCGTTGCTATTTTTGCTTTTTTTTAAGCTATTGCATAGCTTTTATCGCGGGCTTTGAGCGCGGCGACCGAATCCAGAAATTCCGTAACGAAAATAAACCTAACACAGTTCGGCAGACTTCGACAGACAGTCAGTTCGGCAGACTTCGGCACGGTGTTTGTGTGCGTGCGACTAGACGTATGCGTGTAGACTACACTCTTAAAACTGTGCCTCTTATTTCAGAGGCACATTTTTCATTTTTGTGCCTCTGAAAATTAAGAGGCACAAAATGGTGCCTCTGGAATTAAAAGGCACACGTGCCTCTGAAAATTAAAAGGCACGAACAGTGTCTTTGAAATTTAGAGGCACATTTTTCATTTTTATGCCTCTGAAAATTAAAGGGCACGAGAGGTGCTTTTGAAATTAAGAGGCACATTTTTAATTTTCGTGCCTTTGAAAATTAAAAGGCACAAATGATGCTTTTGAAATTAAGAGGCACATTTATGATTTTTGTGCCTTTGAAATTAAGAGGTGCAACATTATATTTTTGTGCCTCTAAATAGTAAAAAGCTTATATGCACTTACTCTCTGAAGAGGCATAATGTGCTTTAAAATAAAAAATCTTATTTTAAATTAATTTTCATGACTTTTATTAAGAGCCAGTGTTTCACAGTGTGTTAAATGTCGTAAACATGAAGAAACAATCATTATTCGTTCTTTTTAAAACTTTGTTTTCACATTCACACACATTTTTATTTTTAAATAAGTTCCTGTTTTCAAACAAAACTAAAAAAAGAAGAAAAAGTGTATCTTTTCAATTTTTTAAATTTATTTTAAGGTGGTAAAAATCCAAAATTTTTCATTTTACAGTTTTGAAATAAAATATTAAAAAATTAGTTTTTGGAAAACAAAGGATTAAAACTGGTGGATACTTTTGAATGGGAAAATGGAGATACAATATTTAATGAATAACAAGTGATTATTTTCCATATATTAATACGTGATTTGGTTGGCTGACGAGTCTTCTTGAGAATGGGGTACATTACTCAATTTTTTTTATGGAAAAAATGACCAACATTTATACATGAAAGAAAGAAAGTTTTGCAACATAAAAAGCAGCAACCTGGTGCTGCATCTTTCATGCTGCATTGGTGCCTTTCTGCCCCTCATATATTTCCACAATTTATGAGGCTAAGTTTAAGTGTTAGTTTGCATGGATCAGATACAAAAAATACATGCTTAAGAGAGGGCAATACTGCTCCCACCAACAGCCAAGCCCATGTTATTTTAGGTTGTTTCTTAATTACTCATTATCTAATGTATTTTTTTAAAATTCAATTTTTACATTAAGAAAATTAATTACCATTAAAAATTAGCTCTCAATTTTGAAAAATTGATTTTTCAAAAATAATAATGATAATAATAATAATTTTGAGTTAATGGTATTAAAAAAAAAAAAAAAAAAAAAAATTACTATTTTTTTTTTTTTTTTTTTTTTTTTTTTAAGCTACCAAATCAAAATATTAAAAATGTGAAAAATTAATTTATTTAAAAATACTATACTAATTTAATGATTTTGAATTTTCTCAATTTAAAAAATATATTAGGTAATGAGTAATGAAAACAAACTTTCCCATAGAACAACATGGGTTACAGCTGTTAGCAAGATGATATTGTTTACTCACTCTTCACCTAAAAGTTGACCAGAAATGTAACAAATCTAACTTCATGTTATTCTAAAGAAAAATTTGATTTATAAGTTATACATTATTTATATAGTGTATATATTTTTAATTCTGTTTTCACATTTGGATAATTCACAATCATTATAATGTTTCTGTTTAAAAAATATAAATAAAAAAATAATATTTTTTAATATTTTGTTTTAAAATTGTAAAGTGAAAAAAAGAATTTTTAAAAAACAAGAAGTAGCTAAACATTTATGAATTTTCTGAATATGAAAATAGAATTTTGAAATATATACGTTTGGTAATGAGTAATTTACAAAACAAATTTCTTCACAGAATAATAAAAATATGCTTAGACTGCTTAAGGAAAAAAAAAAAAAAAGTAAGAGCAGCATGCAAGCTACAACATGTGCTGTAGCTTTCATGCCGTATAAAAATTATACTTCTTGAAACAATCCAGCCAACACAATTTTCCTCTTTTTGGAGGGGGAGGGGGAGATGTGGGAGGCTGATAATAGATAACGTTTATTAATTTTGATCTTAAACAATACTTGTGTCTTTGCCATTTATTGCATTTATTTATGAGTTTTTTTATTTAATAAAGTCAAACCTCATTTATGTGAATTTCTTTTAGTATGAACTGTTTCCATAATCCCTGTCAAAATGAAGATTAGTTGTTATATAAAGTTAGTGACAGCATGAACAATTTTTTTATCTTCTTTGAGATTCATATTAATGAGCTTCATAATATATATTATATATCGTGTGTGTGTGTTGCTTTACGATGTATTCAGTTTATCTGACAGATTAAAGATTAAAATAAAGAAGACATACTCTAAAATCAGAAAGCAAATTATTCTCAGATGGAGGCAAAGGATGAAATCAAGACGTGGTTTACTCAACAAAAAACAAGCATTTATTTTTATTTATTAATTTTTTTACAAAAACAAAAAATAATAAAGAAATATACAGCTTGTTTCATATTTTGTAATATAGTATAATACACTGTTAGACATGGCAACATTTTAATTTGTTCTGGTTTTGTTAGTACCTTCTTTCTTTTTTACCATGTTTTTATTAACTTCTATTCTTGTTTGTTTGTCCGATACAAATCTTGCAATCTATTTTTAACTAACTTCCCTACTAGCTAGACTTTTGAAACTTTCACAGTAGCGCAGAACACGGTGACAACACAATACTTCAAAGTCAGATTTTCGAATAGTTTTCTTTTAATTAATTAAAATATGAATATAATAAGATCCTAATACCTTATAAATAGCCATTAAAATATTAGCTATAATTTAATTGTTGCCAAAAAAAAAATTACGGGTTCATTTTCTTTCGACATAAAATAAATACATTTAATTAAACGTGAACCTTAAAAAATTAGCCTTATTTTTCCCCATTATTATTATTAGTTCACTGAACTGAGTTCATGTGCTTAAATATTATTTTTTATTTTTGCATATTTTATTAATGATTCATCAGAAAATTTAAGAACATGGTACATAAAGTTTTTTTTATCTTATAATTATTACACCTCTCTTCCTAAAGGGTATATTATTTTTCTTATTTAATTGTAATTACATTTTGGAGAAAATTTCACTACATAGTGGTATGAAGAAATTGCAAGAAGTTACAATGCTGCGAAATAAATTAAAATGTTGGCATGGCTGTGATTAACTTAGTTAGTGGTTAATCAATGCATTAATTATTTTACAGATTGTACCTTGGCTTCATCGTGTACAGTTTTGTGTACATATTTTTTAGTATCTTAGAATATGTAAAAATACAAATATTTATATTGTTTGTATTGCATTTTATATACAATGCAATTGTGTTTTAGAGCTAGGATATATTTTTTTTTATCTCATTTACCTTGGAAACCTCATGCCACTCAATTCTGCAAATAAGTAGATTGTATAAATAAATAAAATTTAAGTCTAATTTCTCACTATTATTTGGATTAAAAAAAAAAAACCCTCACTATTATCATCTTTATGAAATTGGTTATCTTTAAATTAAAAATATTTGTAAATGACTGTTAAAGCAATACTTTAAAAACGCCTTTAATTGTACAACCCTTTTCTTTATTACTGATGGAAAATGGAAGATGGGTCGTGTTGTTTGGCTGGATGGGAATGTGAAATTAAATATTTAAAAAAGAAAAAAAAAAAAAAGCAGGCCTGTTGCAGTAGTATTAATATGCATTATTTCTTATTCCTTTAAATGTTCAATTTCTTCATTTGAGTAGTCAACTATTCTTAAAATTAGTAATAATACTCTTACATAATATCCATATTGCTATAAAGTTTCATTATTCTTTATCAGTTATGAACCACTAAACCTTGAATTTTGCTTGTTTTACTCCATAAAGAAATAAACTCCTGAATTAATATACTTTTTTCATCCATGTGACTCCAAATGTATCATCTTCTGAGTATTGTCTGTTTATTTAGGTTGTTTTCTGTTAAATTCTTTGTTAATTTGTATTTAATAGTCTGTTCCATTTTAAATTTCACTTCAATTAATTTCATGTACAGTAGGGGGCCCCACTATGTGATTTGCTATTATAGCCACTGAACAAAATCGTACATTGGTGCTTAAGGGTGAAAAAGGTCTCCCCTGACGAATTTTTTTCACCTTTTTTGTGCTTCTCCTACTTGAAAAAACTTCATTCTTATTGGTCTATGTTATTTCAGTGATATTGTATCTGTTGCTTGGCTTTTACTATATGTATAACTCATTATTATATCTATATAGTATATTTATATAAGGCTATTTTATATTACTGTTTATTTTTATTGTTTTAAACCTAAAAAAGAAAATTATATCCTGTTTCAATTTAAACAAAACAATGTAAGAGTTTACATTAGTTTTGGTGACAGTGATATAAATATGAGTGGGGGACACAGATGGGTTGATCATACTCCAGGCATTATACTTGCTAGGGATATATTAATATTACCCAATTTCATTCTCTGTATTTTGTACTCCAGAGGTAAAAGATACCATGCCATTTTGTCAAAAGTTAATACCACTATGTCTGATGTACTACAATGAAATAATTTGTCACGAATAAAGAAAATTAACACAGTTTTACTTTTCACTGTTTTTTCTCCTTTATAATAACTTGACATTAGTGCTTAAATCCTCTATAATTAAAAATATAAGTAAATAAATAAATAAAATACATTTAAAGAACATACTTTTAACCCTTTTCACAAAATAGACATTGTGTCACCTCTGGGGTACACGTTGCTGCTACAGTTTTATACGGTTGGGGAGACATTAAAAAGGTATCACATCCCAGGTGCCAGTTATGCTCACTAGACCACTGTTTATTATTCATATAAGCATTAAGAATACACAATAGAAATAAAATACAAACCAATCAAATGCACTTTTTATTTACTTTCACATTAACATTTTTGTTCCTTGGAGTAAATTATTTGAGGAAAATTGCTTGGGAAATTTTCCCCCATAACAATAATGTTTTGTATTGATCCTAAAAACTGCCCATACGCAGCAGGGAAGTTAAATTTTAGAACAAAATATTACTCCTACAAGCAAAACTATTGCCAGTTCTAGTTTACAATTGTCTAAACTTCGTTATCTCGCCACACAGTAGTCTTTTTTTTTTTTTTTTTTTTACTGATAAAGAAAATACTTGGCCCCGGTCGTTTACTTTCTTCAGAATATTCACCCTAAAAAGAAAATTAAGATCTTTAAATATTTTATATTTATTTATAACAAACTGAAATATGTAATTAATATATATATATATATATATATATATATATTTAATGTAATAACTATTTTGACTATTAAATGACTGTTTTCATTAATATTAACATGTAAACCTTAAATTTAATAAGATGATGCAACAAAAATACACATAAGAAAATAAAAATTTTAATTTATAAAGCACGAAAATTGTTAGACTTATACCATTATAAGAATAATAAAAATAAATCTGTAGTGTATAAACATTGAATTCTCCAGAAAAGCTGAAAAATCTCAAGTCCCTGAATTCTAAAATTAAATTTATATATTAAAAAAATAATAATAATAATTTAGAATAAACATGAGTAAGAGAATTTTCTTTTTATGGATCTAATATTTTTTAAAGGGAGCTAGACGATGATAAATTAGACCGATATTTTTAACTTATTGGGGCATCTAATGCTGCTTAATCTCAGAATTGACTCATTTATTAATTGACATAGGTTAACGTAATTAATATCTCCATGACTAATTAAAATTTTTAAATTCTGTTTTCAAGGGCCCCCTTGGGAAGACTCCTGAGCATCCATATGTCAATTTTTGTACTTCTATGTTCAATAAAGTCTGAACGTATAGAAAGACAGGCAGACAAACCTTTCCTTTTATTATTATATCTATAATAATAAAAGAAGATGTCTGTCTGTCTGTGCATCTATACGTTCAGCAACTACTGAACGCAGAAGTACAAAATTTGACATACGGGTGCTCAGAAGCCTTCCCAAGGGGGCCCTTGAAAACAGAATTTAAAAATTTTAATTAGTCATGGAGATATTAATTACGTTAACCTATGTCAATTAATAAATGAGTCAATTCTGAGATTAAGCAGCATTAGATGCCCCAATAAGTTAAAAATATCGGTCTAATTTATCATCGTCTAGCTCCCTTTAAAAAATATTAGATCCATAAAAAGAAAATTCTCTTACTCATGTTTATTCTAAATTATTATTTTTTTTTTTTTAATATATAAATTTAATTTTAGAATTCAGGGACTTGAGATTTTTCAGCTTTTCTGGAGAATTCAATGTTTATACACTACAGATTTATTTTTATTATTCTTATAATGGTATAAGTCTAACAATTTTCGTGCTTTATAAATTAAAATTTTTATTTTCTTATGTGTATTTTTGGTGCATCATCTTATTAAATTTAAGGTTTACATGTTAATATTAATGAAAACAGTCATTTAATAGTCAAAATAGTTATTACATTAAATATATATATATATATATATATAAATTAATTACATATTTCAGTTTGTTATAAATAAATATAAAATATTTAAAGATCTTAATTTTCTTTTTAGGGTGAATATTCTGAAGAAAGTAAACGACCGGGGCCAAGTATTTTCTTTATCAGTAAAAAAAAAAAAGACTACTGTGTGGCGAGATAACGAAGTTTAGACAATTGTACACTAGAACTGGCAATAGTTTTGCTTGTAGGAGTAATATTTTGTTCTAAAATTTAACTTCCCTGCTGCGTATGGGCAGTTTTTAGGATCAATACAAAACATTATTGTTATGGGGGAAATTTTCCCAAGCAATTTTCCTCAAATAATTTACTCCAAGGAACAAAAATGTTAATGTGAAAGTAAATAAAAAGTGCATTTGATTGGTTTGTATTTTATTTCTATTGTGTATTCTTAATGCTTATAATAAAAATTTTAATTTATAAAGCACGAAAATTGTTAGACTTATACCATTATAAGAATAATAAAAATAAATCTGTAGTGTATAAACATTGAATTCTCCAGAAAAGCTGAAAAATCTCAAGTCCCTGAATTCTAAAATTAAATTTATATATTAAAAAAATAATAATAATAATTTAGAATAAACATGAGTAAGAGAATTTTCTTTTTATGGATCTAATATTTTTTAAAGGGAGCTAGACGATGATAAATTAGACCGATATTTTTAACTTATTGGGGCATCTAATGCTGCTTAATCTCAGAATTGACTCATTTATTAATTGACATAGGTTAACGTAATTAATATCTCCATGACTAATTAAAATTTTTAAATTCTGTTTTCAAGGGCCCCCTTGGGAAGACTCCTGAGCATCCATATGTCAATTTTTGTACTTCTATGTTCAATAAAGTCTGAACGTATAGAAAGACAGGCAGACAAACCTTTCCTTTTATTATTATATCTATAATAATAAAAGAAGATGTCTGTCTGTCTGTGCATCTATACGTTCAGCAACTACTGAACGCAGAAGTACAAATTTTGACATACGGGTGCTCAGAAGCCTTCCCGAGTTGATAGTGAAAACAGAATTTAAAAATTTTAATTAGTTCCGGAGATATTAATTAAAATGTAGACCCACGTCTAATCAAAAAGCGATCTCAATTACTCAGAATTCACCGCGATTGCATAAAAATAGATATTTTAACGGAGTTAAAAGCAGAAAAAATGGAAAATAAATTAGAAATATTAATCCGGTCGTTGCGATTTCGGTACCAAATGAAAGGGGATTTTTTTCTGAATTTAAGTGTGCAAGCGGCTTATCGGTACAACAGTTAGATTTTTTAAAATTAACTAAAGTATGAATATTTGGGGCAACATCACTTCAAATGCCAGACGAACGTCTGGAAAAAGGAAATGATAGTAACCGATCAAGATGTCACGTGTTTTACAGTGGGGATAAAAATTGCAATTTTCAATTTTTTTCAAATTTTCATTCATGTTACATTTGAATTAATATTCGGCTTAGACAGCATATTCTAAAGCTACTGTTCAATTTTCATGAAAATATCCGAATAAACAAAAAAAAAAAAAAATTAGATTAAATTTTGTTTTATATTTTGCAGTATATATTTTAAATTGAGATATGCCGTTGAAATTTCGTAATATTTGGTTTTAACGACCGATAATTCGATTCTGAATATTTTTGAAAGTGTAGAATTATTAGGAAGGGCTTGAGGAGGAGGAGGGGGCGAAAGGAAAAAAAAAAAGAGTTACAGCGTTTGAAATTGGTATTATTAGGTTCTAAGGAAAGATACATCGATTGCAAATATTTTCAAGTGTAAAATTATTAGAAGGGACGAAAAGGGGGGTGGAGGGGCAAAAACATAGAAAAGGGACAGTTGTTTCGGAGAGAACAACGGAAAACCCAGAACGCATTTATTCTTTTATATTTTGCAGAGTTTCGAATTCTGATACTCCTTTCACATTTCGTACTATTAATTTTTAACAGTATTTAGCCCGGAATTACGCAAGTTTCGGAGAAAACCACGAAAAAGTCAGACATAAGTCGTTTTATAATAGTGTTTATATCATTTTTGTATCTTAGCTTCTAATTAGCATAATTTCAAAAGTAATATGTCATTTAAAAACTTATTTGAATTGAATTTCAAGAGTAGACGCCACAAATTTTTGTCACCTTCCATTAACCGACTACCGTAAGTAATGGAATTTGAGATTTCACGTGATTTACACGTTTTGAGGTCTCCTGAATCTGTTTTCTTTTGTATCTCAGCTACTAATTAAAATAATTTCATTAGTAATACATCATTTGAAAGCTTTGTTGATTTGGAATCAAACAGAAGATTACAGAAATTTCTACTGTCAGATGGCGCTGTAATATTTTAAAATTTCAGTATTTCAAATTCCAATTATTATTAAATTATTTTTAATACATCATTCGAAAGATATTTTAAAGTACTTTTATATTATCGAAGGTGAAATTTGAGATTTCACCCGATTTACACGTTTTGAGATCTCCTGATTAGATTTTCTTTTGTATCTCCGCTACTAATTAAAATAATTTCATAAGTAATACATCATTTGAAAGCTTTGTTGATTTGGAATTGAACGGTAGATTACAGAAAGCTCTACCGCCAGATTGCGCTGTAATATTTTAAAATTTCAATATTTCAAATTCTAATTATGATTAAATTATATTTAATACTTCATTCGAAAGATATTTTAAAGTTCTTTTGTATTATCGAAAGTGGAATTTGAGATTTCACCTGATTTACAATTTCAAGTTGTCCTGATTAGGTTTCCTTTTGCATCTCAGCTAATTGAGTTAGACCGTTCAAAATTGGTATATGTAGGTTAATTAGGAGGGGCTGGAAGTGTGGGGAATGAATAATTGCGCGAAGCGCGCACGAAACAGCGCTGCCGAAGGCAGTTGGGACCCGGTCCGACTTTTTACCTGATGAGAAATGATTTTTGAAATTTTCTTTTCTTAAGAATAAAAGTCTGATTTCAGAAGGAATGTGTGTGCGCTCGCAGCGCTCATGGGACCCTGTGCGAGTTTTTACCCGATGATAAAAGATTTTTTTTTTTTATTTTTTTTTATTTTTTTTTTCTTAATAATAAAAGTTTGAGTTGGAAAAGAATATGCGTGCACAGCGCACGTATATCCTCACACGTGCGCGCACAGCGCGCATGGGTCTGCGCTGCCGAAGGCAGTGGGGTCCCGGTGCGAGTTTTTATCAGATGCTAAATGATATTTTTCTTTAATTCCTTTTCTTAAGAATGAAAATTTATGAGTAATAACATGGAATTTTGAGAAATCATAAGGATGGTAAAGGAATACGCGCGCGCAGCGCACGGGTCTACGCTGCTGAAGGCAGTGGGGACCCGGTGCGACATTTTCCCGATCAGAATTTCTTTTATCTTTTTTTTTTATCACATGATAAAAATTAATGTAATTTTGAGAATTCATTAATTATTGTGATTCATTTAAAAATAGTGACCAGCGAAGCGGGCGTAGCCTGCTAGTATTAAATATTTATTCAAACTATAAAATTCAATGCATAATGATGAATTTTTTCATTGTAAAAACACATGCTAAATTGTGACAAGAGACTTTAACAGTCGCTAGAGTAAATATTTCATCATTCGAAGCAAATATATAATATAAAAACAGTAAATATATAATACAGTCGAACCTCGTTAACGTGAATTACTTTTTACATGAAGTGTTTCCACAATCCCCGTCAAAATGAAGATTAGTTTAGTTATATGAAGATTAGTTACTGATAGTATGAACTATTGATAACTTGAACAATTTTTTTCCCCTTGAGATTCACGTTAACAGGGTTCGACTGTGCTTTACTTAAAATTATATATATAAAAAAAAAAAAATAATAATAATAACACTTATTTCTGAAAATGTTTATAAAATTTTATATTAATTATTTCTCTTTTCTATGCTTATTCTTTATTATTTAATATTTTATTCTGAAATTATTTCTTCACACATCCAATAGTTAAGATAATGTTCTTGTAAGAAAGTTTTATAATAAACAACTTGATTAAAACACACTTTACAGATAATTACAATTTTACTTCTTTAACATTGCAAAACAAATTTCCTCAACAAAATATATTATGGTGCATTCTAAAGAGCAGCAACTTACGTAAATTGGAGTGTTTTCTTTTCGAACATTCTTCTGCCGTTTACAGGTAAATCCCAAATCATTTTGGGATATCTTTAGCAAGGGATTTTCCTAAATTCCGACATCTCATCATAAGGCACTAGCATTCCCATTGGAAATAAGGTTCTCCTGACCAAAAAAAGAAATTCAAATATTTATACATATATATGAATTTAAAAATTGCATTAATCAGGCATGAGAGTGCAGAAAATTAAAAAAATAGTAAACACGCGTGTTCATAAAATTAATTTAAAATGAAAAATAACGCGCACGGGGAAAAACTATACAAAATATTATTAAAGTGACAAATTAAACTAAAAGAATAATTGCACATTAACACAATAAACCATGTGTGTTTAATTAAAAAAAAAAAAAAAAAAAAAAGAAAAGAAAAAAAAAAAACATTAGCTAGCAATCAACATTTAATCATTGATTGGTGATGGAAAAAAAAAAGGGGGGGGGGGTAAAAAGTAGTTCATGAGTGAGAAATATTGTACACAATTCTACTTCTTTATGGGTTCTAGAATATCATAAGGAAAGCTTAAAATTAATATTGATATTTTTATTGTGGATGGATAAATATTAAAAAATAAAAGGTTTCCTGCAGAATGTTTGATCTTTAACAAAACTACTGAACTTATACAAGATAATTATATATAAAGAGAAATTCATTATTATAGACAAGGCACAAAGAGAAACAGAAAGTCAAATCGAAAATATTAGCATTCATTAAACAATACAGGAAGGTATTTAAAATGGTTAATACTACTAAAAGTATACTTCCCTCTTATATAAGGTAATGTGTCCGAATCTTTCATGTGATCCGGTAAACAAAACTTTAATGTTAATCCTACCATATTAAATAAAAAAGTTGTTTTTGACCATGATAAGAATGATGCTACTTTCATCCACTGGAGAAAAGGAAAAGGGGCCTTTAGTGAAAAAGTTAAAACGAAAGGATTTTTATCACCTTCATACCACCTAAATGCAACAGATCATAAGAAACAATGCCTTATACACAGTAACGTATCTAATTTATTTTGTTATGTACATGTACGCAAACTGGTAGTGACATGCATACTAATTTGAATAGGAAACCATCTAATATTACTTTAAATAAAATATATTAATTTCGAAGCATGCTAAAAATATTTGCGAAAAATCAGATTTCGAACAGACAGACTGATAGACAAATTGAAGTTACAGAGATTTTTTTAACAAAATAGAACTTTATGTGACATACCAGCCTGTAAAATTATGTAAAATAAATGACTGAAAAAATATTTTTATCATTTTCTTTTTTCGTTGATTAACGAGGAAATCAGAAAAAAATTCGGCCCGACACGGCCCGGAGAAAATTTCATTCAGGCCCGGCCCGGCCCGAGCATACACAAAAAAACTGAGCCCGAGCCTGAAAAAAATTTTTGAGCCCGGCCCGAGAACAAATTTAAAAATTCGGCCCGAACCCGGCCCGTGCAGACCCCTATCTTGGATACATTGCTGCTATAAAAAAAATTAGTAAGTTTTTTTTTTTTTTTTTTTTTGAAGGGGGGGGGGAGGGGCTACATTTTGTAAGTGATATATTATGAAGATGTTATAGTGCCCTTTTTGAATTATTGAGAATATTAGAGTGCCCCTTTTGAGAATACTAAAGTGCCCTTTTATCGAGTTCCCCCCAGCGGCTCTTTTGTTTTAGAGTCAACACTAATAAGAAGCAATAAATATAAATAAACTAAATTAAAAAAATATATATGAGGATATTAAAAAATAAAAGTAAATAAATAAATAAAAAATTAATATTAGCCAACATAGATACATTCAACCCCCCCCCCCCCCCCCCCCTTTTTCAAAAAGAAAAATAAATAAAGATATAATATAGTATAATAAAAATTAAATAAATAATTGATTAAGTGTAAATAGCTTAAAAGCATATAAGATAATTACTATTTTTTTTAAAAGTTTTTATTGTTATTGTCATTAAAATATACATATTGAAACATCTTAAATATCACATTAACACATTTTTTGAAGAGAAACTTTTTAGAGAATAATTATTCAATTAAATGAAATTCAATGAGTATATAATATATATAAATAATACATACACCCAGTGGCAGAAAGTTTTGTAGCTGTCTACGACATGCTTTTAAAATTTCATAATCTGTCTGCAAATTTTTTATTTTAAAATTTCAGTATTTCAAATTCCAATTATTATTAAATTATTTTTAATACATCATTCGAAAGATATTTTAAAGTACTTTTATATTATCGAAGGTGAAATTTGAGATTTCACCCGATTTACACGTTTTGAGATATCCTGATTAGGTTTTCTTTTGTATCTCCGCTACTAATTAAAATAATTTCATAAGTAATACATCATTTGAAAGCTTTGTTGATTTGGAATTGAACGGTAGATTACAGAAAGTTCTACCGCCAGATTGCGCTGTAATATTTTAAAATTTCAATATTTCAAATTCTAATTATGATTAAATTATATTTAATACTTCATTTGAAAGATATTTTAAAGTTCTTTGTATTATCGAAAGTGGAATTTGAGATTTCACCTGATTTACAATTTCAAGTTGTCCTGATTAGGTTTCCTTTTGCATCTCAGCTAATCGAGTTAGACCGTTCAAAATTGGTATATGTAGGTTAATTAGGAGGGGCTGGAAGTGTGGGGAATGAATAATTGCGCGAAGCGCGCACGAGACAGCGCTGCCGAAGGCAGTGGGGACCCGGTCCGACTTTTTACCTGATGAGAAATGATTTTTGAAATTTTCTTTTCTTAAGAATAAAAGTCTGATTTCAGAAGGAATGTGTGTGCGCTCGCAGCGCTCATGGGACCCGGTGCGAGTTTTTACCCGATGATAAAAGATTTTTTTTTTTTTTTTTTTTTTTTTTTTAATTATTATTTTTTATTTTCTTAATAATAAAAGTTTGAGTTGGGAAAGAATATGCGTGCACAGCGCACGTATATCCTCACACGTGCGCGCACAGCGCGCATGGGTCTGCGCTGCCGAAGGCAGTGGGGTCCCGGTGCGAGTTTTTATCAGATGCTAAATGATATTTTTCTTTAATTCCTTTTCTTAAGAATGAAAATTTATGAGTAATAACATGGAATTTTGAGAAATCATAAGGATGGTGAAGGAATACGCGCGCGCAGCGCACGGGTCTACGCTGCTGAAGGCAGTGGGGACCCGGTGCGACATTTTCCCGATCAGAATTTCTTTTATCTTTTTTTTTTTATCACATGATAAAAATTAATGTAATTTTGAGAATTCATTAATTATTGTGATTCATTTAAAAATAGTGACCAGCGAAGCGGGCGTAGCCTGCTAGTATTAAATATTTATTCAAACTATAAAATTCAATGCATAATGATGAATTTTTTCATTGTAAAAACACATGCTAAATTGTGACAAGAGACTTTAACAGTCGCTAGAGTAAATATTTCATCATTCGAAGCAAATATATAATATAAAAACAGTAAATATATAATACAGTCGAACCTCGTTAACGTGAATTACTTTTTACATGAAGTGTTTCCACAATCCCCGTCAAAATGAAGATTAGTTTAGTTATATGAAGATTAGTTACTGATAGTATGAACTATTGATAACTTGAACAATTTTTTCCCCTTGAGATTCACGTTAACAAGGTTCGACTGTGCTTTACTTAAAATTATATATATATATATAAAAAAAAAAATAACACTTATTTCTGAAAATGTTTATAAAATTTTATATTAATTATTTCTCTTTTCTATGCTTATTCTTTATTATTCAATATTTTATTCTGAAATTATTTCTTCACACATCCAATAGTTAAGATAATGTTCTTGTAAGAAAGTTTTATAATAAACAACTTGATTAAAACACACTTTACAGATAATTACAATTTTACTTCTTTAACATTGCAAAACAAATTTCCTCAACAAAATATATTATGGTGCATTCTAAAGAGAAGCAACTTACGTAAATTGGAGTGTTTTCTTTTCGAACATTCTTCTGCCGTTTACAGGTAAATCCCAAATCATTTTGGGATTTCTTTAGCAAGGGATTTTCCTAAATTCCGACATCTCATCATAAGGCACTAGCATTCCCATTGGAAATAAGGTTCTCCTGACCAAAAAAAGAAATTCATATATTTATACATATATATGAATTTAAAAATTGCATTAATCAGGCATGAGAGTGCAGAAAATTTAAAAAATAGTAAACACGCGTGTTCATAAAATTAATTTAAAATGAAAAATAACGCGCACGGGGAAAAACTATACAAAATATTATTAAAGTGACAAATTAAACTAAAAGAATAATTGCACATTAACACAATAAACCATGTGTGTTTAATTAAAAAAAAAAAAAAAAAAAAAAAAAAAAAAAAAGAAAAAAAAAAAAAAAAACATTAGCTAGCAATCAACATTTAATCATTGATTTGGTGATGGAAAAAAAAAAGGGGGGGGGGGGTAAAAAGTAGTTCATGAGTGAGAAATATTGTACACAATTCTACTTCTTTATGGGTTCTAGAATATCATAAGGAAAGCTTAAAATTAATATTGATATTTTTATTGTGGATGGATAAATATTCAAAAATAAAAGGTTTCCTGCAGAATGTTTGATCTTTAACAAAACTACTGAACTTTTACAAGATAATTATATATAAAGAGAAATTCATTATTATAGACAAGGCACAAAGAGAAACAGAAAGTCAAATCGAAAATATTAGCATTCATTAAACAATACAGGAAGGTATTTAAAATGGTTAATACTACTAAAAGTATTCTTTCCTCTTATATACCGTAATGTATCCGAATCTTTCATGTGATCCGGTAAACAAAACTTTAATGTTAATCCTACCATATTAAATAAAAAAGTTGTTTTTGACCATGATAAGAATGATGCTACTTTCATCCACTGGAGAAAAGGAAAAGGGGCCTTTAGTGAAAAAGTTAAAACGAAAGGATTTTTATCACCTTCGTACCACCTAAATGCAACAGATCATAAGAAACAATGCCTTATACACAGTAACGTATCTAATTTATTTTGTTATGTACATGTACGCAAACTGGTAGTGACATGCATACTAATTTGAATAGGAAACCATCTAATATTACTTTAAATAAAATATATTAATTTCGAAGCATGCTAAAAATATTTGCGAAAAATCAGATTTCGAACAGACAGACTGATAGACAAATTGAAGTTACAGAGATTTTTTTAACAAAATAGAACTTTATGTGACATACCAGCCTGTAAAATTATGTAAAATAAATGACTGAAAAAATATTTTTATCATTTTCTTTTTTCGTTGATTAACGAGGAAATCAGAAAAAAATTCGGCCCGACACGGTCCGGAGAAAATTTCATTCAGGCCCGGCCCGGCCCGAGCATACACAAAAAAACTGAGCCCGAGCCTGAAAAAAATTTTTGAGCCCGGCCCGAGAACAAATTTAAAAATTCGGCCCGAACCCGGCCCGTGCAGACCCTATCTTGGATACATTGCTGCTATAAAAAAAATTAGTAAGTTTATTTATTTTTTTTTTTTGAAGGGGGGGGGGGGGAGGGGCTAAATTTTGTAAGTGATATATTATGAAGATGTTATAGTGCCCTTTTTGAATTATTGAGAATATTAGAGTGCCCCTTTTGAGAATACTAAAGTGCCCTTTTATCGAGTTCCCCCCAGCGGCCCTTTTGTTTTAGAGTCAACACTAATAAGAAGCAATAAATATAAATAAACTAAATTAAAAAAATATATATGAGGATATTAAAAAATAAAAGTAAATAAATAAATAAAAAATTAATATTAGCCAACATAGATACATTCACCCCCCCCCCCTTTTTCAAAAAGAAAAATAAATAAAGATATAATATAGTATAATAAAAATTAAATAAATAATTGATTAAGTGTAAATAGCTTAAAAGCATATAAGATAATTACTACTTTTTTAAAAAGTTTTTATTATTATTGTCATTAAAATATACATATTGAAACATCTTGAATATCACATTAACACATTTTTTGAAGAGAAACTTTTTAGAGAATAATTATTCAATTAAATGAAATTCAATGAGTATATAATATATATAAATAATACATACACCCAGTGGCAGAAAGTTTTGTAGCTGTCTACGACATGCTTTTAAAATTTCATAATCTGTCTGCAAATTTTTTTATTTTAAAATTTCAGTATTTCAAATTCCAATTATTATTAAATTATTTTTAATACATCATTCGAAAGATATTTTAAAGTACTTTTATATTATCGAAGGTGAAATTTGAGATTTCACCCGATTTACACGTTTTGAGATCTCCTGATTAGGTTTTCTTTTGTATCTCCGCTACTAATTAAAATAATTTCATAAGTAATACATCATTTGAAAGCTTTGTTGATTTGGAATTAAACGGTAGATTACAGAAAGTTCTACCGCCAGATTGCGCTGTAATATTTTAAAATTTCAATATTTCAAATTCTAATTATGATTAAATTATATTTAATACTTCATTCGAAAGATATTTTAAAGTTCTTTTGTATTATCGAAAGTGGAATTTGAGATTTCACCTGATTTACAATTTCAAGTTGTCCTGATTAGGTTTCCTTTTGCATCTCAGCTAATCGAGTTAGACCGTTCAAAATTGGTATATGTAGGTTAATTAGGAGGGGCTGGAAGTGTGGGGAATGAATAATTGCGCGAAGCGCGCACGAGACAGCGCTGCCGAAGGCATTGGGGACCCGGTCCGACTTTTTACCTGATGAGAAATGATTTTTGAAATTTTCTTTTCTTAAGAATAAAAGTCTGATTTCAGAAGGAATGTGTGTGCGCTCGCAGCGCTCATGGGACCCGGTGCGAGTTTTTACCCGATGATAAAAGATTTTTTATTTTTTATTTTTATTTTATTTTTTTTTTCTTAATAATAAAAGTTTGAGTTGGAAAAGAATATGCGTGCACAGCGCACGTATATCCTCACACGTGCGCGCACAGCGCGCATGGGTCTGCGCTGCCGAAGGCAGTGGGGTCCCGGTGCGAGTTTTTATCAGATGCTAAATGATTTTTTTCTTTAATTCCTTTTCTTAAGAATGAAAATTTATGAGTAATAACATGGAATTTTGAGAAATCATAAGGATGGTGAAGGAATACGCGCGCGCAGCGCACGGGTCTACGCTGCTGAAGGCAGTGGGGACCCGGTGCGACATTTTCCCGATCAGAATTTCTTTTATCTTTTTTTTTTATCACATGATAAAAATTAATGTAATTTTGAGAATTCATTAATTATTGTGATTCATTTAAAAATAGTGACCAGCGAAGCGGGCGTAGCCTGCTAGTATTAAATATTTATTCAAACTATAAAATTCAATGCATAATGATGAATTTTTTCATTGTAAAAACACATGCTAAATTGTGACAAGAGACTTTAACAGTCGCTAGAGTAAATATTTCATCATTCGAAGCAAATATATAATATAAAAACAGTAAATATATAATACAGTCGAATCTCGTTAACGTGAATTACTTTTTACATGAAGTGTTTCCACAATCCCCGTCAAAATGAAGATTAGTTTAGTTATATGAAGATTAGTTACTGATTAAATAAATAATTGATTAAGTGTAAATAGCTTAAAAGCATATAAGATAATTACTATTTTTTTAAAAAGTTTTTATTATTATTGTCATTAAAATATACATATTGAAACATCTTGAATATCACATTAACACATTTTTTGAAGAGAAACTTTTTAGAGAATAATTATTCAATTAAATGAAATTCAATGAGTATATAATATATATAAATAATACATACACCCAGTGGCAGAAAGTTTTGTAGCTGTCTACGACATGCTTTTAAAATTTCATAATCTGTCTGCAAATTTTGCGTGTAATCAGGGGTGAAAATGGCTTACACTCAAAAAGCCTGAAATCTGATTTGGGACGGGAAGGGGGGGGGGGGTCCTGGCTTAACATCAGTGCTGATCTCGTGCAACAATACACGAACACAATTTTGCTACAGAACAATATAGTATAAACAATTGTGTGTATTCATTCAATTCATCTCATTCAATTAAATATTTTATAGCAATGTTTGACACAACACAATATAAATAATTATAAAATAATAAAAGTATTAGTTTTAGTTTTGATACAGAATTTTTTTTTAAGTGAATTGTTATTCGAAAGTTGCAGACAAATTTTTTTATCAGTGCAGACATAAACTGTCCGCAAGCCGTTTTTCTGTGTCCGCGACTATGTCGCCGTGTTTCTGCCACTGGGTACACACATTAGTTTATGCAATTTATTACCAATAAAATACATATAAATTCTAAGATTTTTTCAAAAGATTAAAGTTTTAAAAAATTAAGAAATCTGAAACAACTAGCCAGGCCATTACCATTTCATTTCTAATTTTATAAAAGCCTAAGTAAAAAGGGAAAAATTGCTTAAGAATGTCTTGGCTAGTTAAAAAACATAGTAATCAGAATTAGAAATAAGAAAAGTTAAACATGAAGGACAGAGTGACAGACAAATCAAATGCTTCAGGTTAGATGATACAATATTTATTATCCTTAAAAAAAAAAAAAAAAAAAAAACACTTAGGGCAGAGAATTTAGGGCTTTGTATTAAAAAATGTGTCTGCAAATGAACGTAGTTAGCTTAAAAATAAGAATAGAAGATAAAAATAGAGTTGTTGAAAATTAAAAGAATCATTTTAAAAATTAATAAACACAGATATTTTATTTATTTTTGGGGGGGAGGGGGTATTTGATGTAAATAGCAAGTAAGTTCAAGTTTTCTTATGTTCTAAGACTATATAAAACTACATATTGACCCAAAATTGTAAAAATTCATTTTTGATTTAAATCAATGAATTTTTTTTTTTTTTTTTTTTTTTTTTTTTTTTTTTTTATCAAAGAGATTTTAATCAAGCTGATTTAAATCGGCGTACCCTGATTAAAAAAAAGAAAAAAAAAATCACTGGACACCCTTAATTCATGGGGCATGAAACAGTAAAAGCATGAAAATTGATGGAGCCGCAGTTTTTATGTTTTCTGCTGTTTGCACGCCTTGCGAGCATTAAAACCAAAAATAAATCACTGGATACCCCTAATTAGCGATTCATGAGACAGTAAATGCATGAAAATTTGTATAGGCCGCGATCAGTACACTATAGCTGCTGTATGCTTGCTTCGCAAGCATTAAAACAAACCAAACAAAAACAAAAAAACATCACTGGACACCCTTATTTCGAGGCGCATGAATCAAAAAACGCATGAAACATGTACTGTAACGGTCAGTATTCCGATGCTAGATCGCTACGCAAGCATAATAAATAAATAAATAATCACTGAATGCACCTAATTAAATCACGGTGCATGAAAAAATCTATACTGAAGCAATGACTGTCATGCCCTAACCTTTTTTTTTCCTTTGTAAATTTATTAAAATATATACTGAAAAAATTTTGTTTTAAACTTTAATTATTTAAAAACAGTAAAAAATTTAATTATTTAAAAACTTCTTACTTACAAATATCGTGACGGCTATAAAAAAAAAAAAAAAAAAAAAAAAAAAAAAAAAGTAGAAGAGAAGATAAAAACCATCTTAAACAACTGAAGATCCTCACGTAAAAGGAATATTTTGAATTAATTTAAATTAAAATAGGCTCTGTTACGAAAGCTAAACCAATCAGCTAAAGGAATACTAATTTTAATGCTCCCGCTATGCGACTAATCCAATAAAATGAAAGCGCGGATGGGTTGCACTAGGAGAAGCAAATTCACGTGATCGGCGAATGGGTTTGCCAGGCGCAACGCGTCATCGCCAGATTTGGCGGGGTACCGTATAATAGGATGAAACCCCTTAGGGTGACCTTAGGTGATATTATAATTTTGTTTTCAAATTCATTGATCGTTAATGAATTGCTGTTTATTATGCAATAGGCTATATCTATATGTCGAAGTAATCAGTTTTGTTTATCGATATCCTATTGCTTGGAAATTTAAAACATCTAAATAGAATAGGAAGAACTCTTGCATAGAAATGTACACAATTTATATTTATATTAGTGCTGCACCGAGTAGCACTTTCGCCGTGTAACCGAGTACTCGGCCGAGTACCGAGTAGTTGTAAGAAAGAATAACTGACGTATATATATGAAGAATTTTGCACATCTTGAAATTTAAAAAAGGCTTTTTGAACACAAAATTAAGTTAAATGGTAAACAGCATGTTTTCATGAAACGCTTCAGAACTTTTGTAGTATATGTACACAATTAGGTTCATTGTTATATTTGATACTTCCAGCTTAGTGGATTATTAAAACCATAATAACTGATAACTTCATTCTTTATAGTCTTTCTCAGGTGCGAATCATTCTCAGATAATTCTTAGAGAATATAAAAGTTCCAAATTTACATACGAAATGAGAATATTAACCCTTACACCGGAACATCGGTCTCTGAGACCGCTAAAGGTTAGGCTTAGTGCAGGGAATTGCGGATGCAGATTCCTAGAATAAGGTACCGGCACGTTTGGCGATAAACGTCGAAGACGCCAAACCTATCTAACTGGAGTACTAGTGCGACGTAAAATACACTAACCTGTAGAGGATGGCATATCTCAGAACAACCCTATAATGAGTCCCGGACCGTTGCCAATTGTCCACAGCGTGGCACTACTACAACGTAAAATCTGTTCAAACAAGGAAACTACCCTTTGGGGTTGGAAGAGTGAGCAGGGCCCGGAGCCGCTTAGTGTTGACGTTTGTTTGGTTGGTTGGATGAGTTTTACGTCGCTCTAGTGCTGCGCAATGGGCAATCCCCTTAATGTTGAAAAAAAAACATGTAAAATGTTATGAGGATATTAGGAATCTCAATTTTTGAGCGCTAACAGCACATTACGTAGATATGCCAATAATTGCAACTTCTTTCTAAAAGTTTTGTTTTTTAAGTTTGATTGCTTTTCTTAGTACAGTCGGTAACAAAAGTCTCCGAACACTAGCAAAAATTCCTATGTAAAAAATGTACACTTAATACAGTTTTGTTGTCATCGTTGTCGAATCCTGTTCTTAGTCAGTCTAAAAACAGGATTCATTTAACAAAACTGTTTTAAGTGTACTTTTTTTTATATAGAAATTTTTGCTAGTGTTCGGAGACTTTTGTTGCCGACTGTATAATACCAAACTTCACCGACAGGTGATGTTATTCAGTGGGGAAATATGCTTCCACAATTGATGATTATTTAAATTCCATTTTCACATTTAGAAAATTTCACAATCGTTAAATTTGCACTCATTTTCTAAAAAAGTTTAATTATTTTTATTTTTTACATTTTATTTTTGAATAAAAAATAATAATACAAATAATAAATAAAAAAATAAACTGTATTTTTTGGGGGGGGGGGGAGGGGGCTAGAAAATAAAATGCAAAAAACCAATTTTCGGTAAAAGAATATTAGGTAATGGGTATTGTGGAAACAGATATCCTCACAGAATAACATTGCTTTTGACTACTTGCAAGAGTACAGTCGGTAACAAAAGTGTCCGAACACTAGCAAAAACTCCTATATAAAAAAAGTACACTTAATACTGTTTTGCTAAATAAATCCTTGTCGAATCATGTTCTTAGCCAGTCTAAGAACAGGGTTCGACAAGGATTTATTTAGCAAAACTGTTTTAAGCGTACTTTTTTTACATAGGAAATTTTGCTAGTGTTCGGATACTTTTGTTACCGACTGTACATTCGGCAGCAAAAGTATTCCAGCAGTAGCATAAATTCCTATGTAAAAAAAGTACGCTTAATACAGTTTTGTTAAAAAAATCCTTGTCGAATCCTGTTCATAGTGGCAAACTGCCAAAAGTGGTGACTGTCCCCAATAAATTGAGACATTCAGTCACTTTAGTTAACCCCCTAATTTCAGGACATTTGGTCACCCTAGTTTAAATATCACATGATAGCTACGTAATGAGCAATTTGTGGAAGTCTAGAGTCCACCCCAACAAGTGGTCCAGGACGAGGCATGTCATTACCATTGTGTGTACCAACAAAAGTATCCGAGCACTAGCAATAATCCCTCTCAAAAAAAAGTACCCTTAATACTGCTTTGTTAAATAAACCCTGTCGAGTCATGTTCTTAGTCTAACAACATAATTCAACAAGGATTTATTTAACAAAACAGTGTTAAGTGTAATTATTTGGCATCAGAATTATTTTCTAGTGCTCGGATACTTTTGCTGCCGGTTGTACAAGAAAGCTCAAGAATCACTTAGACACACGAATGTACTCTTTGCACACATTAAAAAAAAAAAAAAAATTACTGGTTAACCCTCATTGAGCAGATATACTAGTAGAGTACGGATTCCCTATATTGTCTATGGAGAAAAATTCCCGGAACATCACTACGGTTTTTGCGCCTTCTTTTGGTAATAATCGCTGTCTTGGCAACTGGTTCTTGGGATTTTGCATGTTTTAAATGGTTTGTTCCTCATACCATCAAAACTCTAAACAAAAGTCCCTCTGGGGGTCACCGAAGCGGGAGAGGATCCCTTCCGTGAAGGATCAAAATTGTGATGGCATATCTCCGGACCACCTCTAGAGGTGTGTCCCAGACCGTCGCCAATTGCCCGTCTGAGCAGCACTAGTGCGACTTAAAACCCAACTATCCATCCATCCAAACAAAATTCAAACGGAACAGCTTTTAAACAATAACAAGGATTAGGTTACTTGCTTTCCATTTCAGCTAGTGTAGGTTTTGGTATATGTTTAATTTACACCCAATCGAAATATAAAACAGCGATAACAAAGGTGGAGGAAACTTGCCTTGGTTGAATTTTCATGTCGGTTTGGTGGATGATTTGACTAAATGGTGGAGATCTGATGTTGGATAGCAAAAAGGTTACTAGTCCGGGGTGTACTCTAATATCTTGTCGATGGTACCGCTTGTGAATGCATCTCAAAGTGCACGAAATTCGGTAACTCAATAGTCGAAACAGGGTGACAAAATTTCTTCCAATCCGAGCGCAGACTCATTTCCTGCAGTTCGAAAAATAATAAGAAATTGTTTATTTATAACTTTTTATTAGTGTGGTTATTTAGAATTCAAAAATCAACGTCGTAATTACATTCTTTTAATAATTTTAATGCTTCGTATTTATAAAAGTACTCAAAACTGGTCACTATAAACATATTAAAAAAGAATAATTTCAGAAACCAGATGATTCAATCATATAATATACCAAATTATAGCTCTGGGGGGGTCACCTAATCGGACAGGATCAAAATTATGATGGCACGTCTCCGGACCATCCTTAGGGGTGCGTCCCAGACCGTCGCTAATTACCCGTTGCGCAGTACTAATGCGGCATTAAATCCAATGAACCATATGATATCCTATCGTCCCTATAATACGTCATGATTGAGAAAGTAAAGTTATGGCTGCAAGAATTCATAATTTATCGCCACGAAATTTTGCTAAATACATTCAGTACCTTTTTCTAAAAATAGAGGTCTGTGAGACCGGTGTTCCCGGTAAGCATGATGAAAACATGTTCCGGGCAAAGGGTTAAAATAAATATTTTATCATTTCAAACATGATAGGCTTCATTAATTTTCAAATTCTAGAAGAGTAATTAAGATAGGTGGTTTCGGGCCATAATTTGCAGAACAGCAAATTTGATAATATATTTTTAATAACATTTTAGTATATTTACCATTTTCATAATTATTTTTTAATTAAAAATAAATCTTTTTTTACATTTTTGGAAGTGTCTTACTTTTATTTGCACAAATATGTAACTAAAGTTTTATCTACAATATTAGTATTACATAAGGGGTTCTTTTTTCTAAAATATTTTATTTTTGTCTGTTTTATAGATACAATTTTATGTACTAAGTTTTTATAAAAAAAAAAAAAAAAATGCATATTACACACATACAAGATGGTTATACTTAAATTCTTGTAACTAAAATGGATAAGCTCATATCATGAATCATCTCTATACCGAGTTTGGTGGCAATCTACTTGCCCGTTTTAACTGCAGAAAGATGTTTGCAGCAAAAGTTTAATGACTATGTTTATATTTTCATATTTTTGTAGTTCAGTTATGTTTTAATCTTTCAGTTTCAACATTATTATTTTATTTTTATTTATTTATTTATTTTTGTACAAAGGTGGATAATTAACTATTTAGTCGATCAAACATTTAAAATTTCCATTAGAAAACCTGTTTTTAATAATGTTAATCGTAAGCTCTCTGATTAAAATCTCAATACTGCTTTGCTTATTAGGCATTAGGGGGAGGAGGTGCTTCGATTTCTGAGCACACAAAATTTCAAATAAAAAATAGTGGACACCCGGAAATTCTATATCTGGTCAATGTTTATGAAACCATGAAGGTATGAAAACTAATGAAATAATTACAAATGCAATAATTAATTAATGCAATTAATAAATGCAATAATTAATTGCAATTTGCATTATAACTCTATTTTCGAATTTATTTTTTTAAACATACATCTACAAAATAAATTAAGATTAATTGATTTAATGTACTTACTTATTTCACTTGTAGTTAACAATTCATTCTGAACAGGAGGATGA
Source organism: Salticus scenicus (assembly GCA_963930645.1). NCBI lineage: Eukaryota > Metazoa > Arthropoda > Arachnida > Araneae > Salticidae > Salticus > Salticus scenicus. Next base: position 93,335,929 of record OZ005654.1, read on the forward strand.
CGATTACTGCAAAAAATAACAAAGTTTAAAGTTTACACGAACGACCGAACGACACACAACATAATCACAGTTTTATAATGGCTGCCTTCTCAACCTCTCGACCAAAATATCCCGATGCATGATGGTTACATGGAAGTTGCGCATGCGCGACTTGGATTCTGTACCTCTGAAACTCGAAAGAATTGTTTTCAAAAGCACAAATGAGATTTCGTGCCTCTGATATAATTCGTTGCGTTGACTGTGCCTTTCACTTCGTCGTGCCTTATACGTTTCCCTTTAAAATCAGAGGCACATTGGTAATGTGCCTTTAATATTATAATAATAGAAGGCACAGTGCGCTCGTGCCTTATATATAAGAGGTACAGTTTTACGAGTGTAGCTGCTAACTGCTCATAACTGATTCTATCTCTTTTAGACACAATGCTAGGTGAGACAGCGTGCTTTTTGGCCGTGTCCACAAGTGAGTTCGAGCCCGCGACTAGTTGAACCTTAACGTGTATGTATATGGTACGACAGTACGAAGCTCGCACGGATCGAGACGAGCTGCTCCGAAATCGGACGAGTACGTAAGCAGCTGTTTGTGAGAAAGTATATAGGTGTATAGGTATCTAACATCTATGTACAACAGTGAATAACTGTACGCGTAAAATTTGTGTATAAAATGTTTTAAATATGAATAAACAAAGTGCATTTATTAATGAAGAAAGTGATGAAAAAATAGTGAAAGAAAATGAGTGAGTACTCTATATACACACATTTTATTATTATCACAAATGCAGTATTTTTTTTTTTTTTTTGAAATTTTTTTGAATTTATATATAATACTGCTATAAAAATAATCTAAATTTTTGATATTAAAATGAGCGATCTTAAAAGTAGCCCTCTTTTATATACACACACACACACACACACACACACACACATAGTTTAAATTCTCAATTTAGATTCTCAACATGTATGTATATATATATATATATATATACATTCATTCTTCATCTATATATATAAGAGCAGAGTCTGTCTCTGTGTGTGTGTGTGTGTGTCTGTCCGCTATAGAAACCTAGGCCGTTTCACCGAGCGGGACCAAATTGGGCACGGTTAATGTTTACGACCCGAGAAAGACAACGCCGCAAGCGATTTTACAAAATTCGCACCCTAAGGGGGGGGGAGGGGGGCAAAACGTAATTTCACAAAATCTTTCATCTTTCAAACAAAAAAAACAGATATCTGTAAAATTTTTACTTTAAAATATAGCTAATAGAAATGTCTAAAAATCGGTTTCTGGAATTTTTGAAATTCGGTCCCCAAGGGGGGCGAGGGGGGCAAAACGTGATTTCACATGCGTAAAACGTGATTTCGCATAATCCTATATATCTCAAACAAAAATAATAGATAAACGTGAAATTTTGCTGTAAAATATAGCTAATGCAACTATCTAAAAATCTGGAATTTTAGAAATTCACCCCCAGGTGGGGCAGCAAGGGGGGGGCTATGGAGCAAAAACAAATAGAAATACAGTTAGGCTATTCAAAATTGGTACAGATAGGTTTTAAAGGTCTGCAAGTCGAATGGGGATATTTTCGATTGTGTAAAGTTATTAGGAAGGGCAAGAAGGGGGGAGGGGAGGGGGGGGGGGCAAACAAATAAAAATAGTGTCAGATAGTTCAAAATTGGTACATAGAGGTTTTCGATACTTACAAATCGATTGCGGATATTTTTGAATTTGTGAAATTATTGGGAGGGGCGGGTAGGGGGTGGGGCGGTAAGGGGAGCTATAGGGCAAAAACAAATAGAAATACAGTTAGGCCGTTCAAAATTGGTACAGATAGGTTTAAGAGGCCTGCAAGTCGAATGGGAATATTTTCGATTGTGTAAAGTTATTACGAGGGGCGAGAAGGGGGGAGGGGAGGGGGGGCAAAAAAATAAAAATAGTGTCAGATCGTTCAAAATAGGTACATAGAGGTTTTCGATACTTACAAATCAATTGCGGATGATTTTGAATTTGTAAAATTATTAGGAGGGGCGGGTAGGGGGTGGGGCGGTAATGGGGGGCTATGGGGCAAAAACAAACAGAAATACTGTTAGGCCGTTCAAAATTGGTACAGTTAGGTTTAAGAGGCCTGCAAGTCGAATGGGGATATTTTCGATTCTGTAAAGTTATTAGGAGGGGCGAGAAGGGGGGAGGGGGAGGGGGAGCAAAAAATAAAAATAGTGTCAGATCTTTCAAAATTGGTACATAGAGGTTTTCGATACTTACAAATCGATTGCGGAGGATTTTGAATTTGTAAAATTATTAGGAGGGGCGGGTAGGGGGTGGGGCGTTAAGGGGGGGGGCTATGGGGCAAAAACAAACAGAAATACAGTTAGGCCGTTCAAAATTGGTACAGATAGGATTAGGAGGCCTGCAAGTCGAATGGGGATATTTTCTAAAGTGTAAAGTTATTAGGAGGGGCGAGAAAGGGGGAGGGGAGAGAGAGGGCAAAAAAATAAAAATACAGTTAGATCGTTCAAAATTGGTATATAGAGGTTTTCGATACTTACAAATCGATTGCGGATATTTTCGAATTTGTAAAATTATTAGGAGGGTCGGTAAGGGGGGGCTATGGGTAAAAACAAATAGAAATAAAGTTAGACCATTGAAAATTGGTACAGATAGGTTTTAGAGGCCTGCAAATCGAATGGGGATATTTTTGAAAGTGTAAAGTTATTAGAAGGGCCGGGGAGAGGGGGGGGGACAAAGGGTAAAAAAAAATAGAGTTAGATCATTCAAATTTGGTACATCGAGGTTTTCGATACCTACAAATCGATTGCGGATATTTTTGAATTTTTAAAATTATTGGGAGGGGCGGGAAAGGGGGGAGGGAGCGGACGGGTAAAAAATAAAATAAATAAATAATTATAATTGCATAAGTTGATAAAAAATGCTATGCAATAGCTTTACCACGAGAGTCCCCGAGTGCCACACGTATTTTTTTTTTTTTTTTTTATAAAGTTTTGAAGTAATATACTAGAAATATAAAAGTATATAGAAAACACTCCCCACTTGTATACATTAAAATTGGTATTCATTTGTCTTTAAAAAGTAGCAAATATCTATTTTCCTTCTCTTGAAAGAAATATCGCAATATATCACCAATGTCAATATTAACTTGGTGATATTTCGCGATATTTAAATTCTGATATCGTTCAGCTCTAGTCACAATGACGAAAGTGTAAGAAGGGGAATTGGTAAGGAATGGGAGCAACGAAGGAAAATTATTCACAAGCGTCCATTAAGACGCTCAGTGCGACAACCATATAGTTATGACACAGAGGACACACGCGGGGGATTTTTTATGTGGTAGAATTACCGGCCGGCTGGAATGTGGGTGTACTCATACAGAAATATCGGAGGGACTAGTCATCTCTAAGCTTTAGCAACGATTAAAAAATTATGGAAATGCCAGTTGACGTTACAGTACTGGTCGTCACCGAGTTACAGCGTCGGATGACGACCGGTATTAGTGAGTAACAGCCAAAAAAAGCAGGCGTAGCACAGCATCACTCCAGTCTCGTCAGCCTTCTGCAGCCACGGATACCACAGTTTTAAAACAAACTGTGTACGGACATTTGGGAGATATTCGTCTATATGCTCGAAGGCCCGTCGGATTAGTTCCGCTCACGGCAACACACTGCCGCCAGCGGTTAGCTTGGAGTAGAGAACATGCAATATTGACAGCAGCACAGTGGTCTTGTGTTATGTTTTCCGACTATTCCGGTTTAGCTTGCAGTCTGATGCACATCGGACTTTCATATGGAGAACGCCAGGTACCCGTTACCACCAACACTACATCACTGAACGACACCGTTACATTGGTGCAGGAGTTCTCGTTTGGAGTGGAATCATACTGGGCTCCAGAACAGATCTGCATGTTCAAATCGGAACCATGACAGGCCAAATTTATCGGAACATCATTATGGAACAGCATGTACGTTTGTTTAGGTCTGACATGGGTCCAGAATTTGTGTTTTTGGATAACAATGCTCGTCCTCACCGTGAAAACGTTGTAAATAAATGCCTACAATCTGTGGATATCACTCGTATGGAATGTCCAGCAATCTCACCTGACTTTAATTCGATAGTGCATGTGTGGTGTATGCTTGACCGACTAGTTTCAGCAAGTCAACAACCTCCTACATGTGTACCAGAACTTCGGATAGCATTGCTTTCTGAGTGGAGTAATCTTCCCCAAGATCAGCTCGATAATTCAATATCCAGCATGTCGAGGCATTGTACGGACTGCATTTCATCATCTGGGAGACATACAATGTATTAACCAAAATACTAATTATGTAATGTTACGTTTTTGTAAGGGAGATATTTTTTTTGTGTAATTGCTCCATTAGTAGTTTTTATGAATGGTATTCTACATAAACTATATTTTTTGTTCTTCATATTTTGTTTAATAAATGAGCTTTATTAATAAGTCATGTTTGTTTTGCTATTGAACCTTTATTATTCTATGGAAAAATTTGTTTAGATAATTTCTCTTCACCTAATGAATTTTTGAAAATTCCGTTTACATATTCAGAAAATTCACAATCATTAAATTAGTACTCATTTTTGAAAAATTATTATTATTATTATTATTATTATTATTATTATTCTTATTATTTTAATTTAATTTATTTATATTTATTTTTATTTTATTTTATTTTATTTTTAATCATCAAAAAAAGAGAAAAATTAAAATTTGCGTTTTTGATGTCAAAATATAGTATATATAATATATATATATATATATAAAATAATAGCAATATATATAAATTATATATAAATATATATATATAAATATATATATATAAATATATATATATAAATATATATATATATATATATATATATATATATATATATATATATATAATAATAATAATAATAATAACAAGAAGAAGAAGAAGAAGAAGAATTGTACTAATTTAAGTGAAAATTATACTAATTTAACGGTTACGAAATTTCTTTATATGAAAAAGGAATTAAGGTAAAGAAAGAGTAGTTAGGTAAAGAAATTTTTCCATAGAATTACATGGGTCTAGGCTGTCGGTGAGATTAGGAATTATCCTTCCTTAAAAGAAAGGGGTAGTTTTTGGCGAGTCGTTGGCCTAAATCCCGCTGCGCTGCGATTTTTTGGCAGCCTGACTGGACTGCTGCTCAAGAGTTATTTCTACTGTCTCACGGTACTGTGCATAAATGAAACGTAAAATCTCTTCTCTCCCTTATCCTCAATGATACAACTTCGGGTTTCTTTAAAACTGTTATGGTATACTTAATCGCTATAAATGTTTATTCCTTATCAGCTATAAATATTTAATCTAATAAAGCTTATTTATTAACTTAATATGGCACGTATTTTCGTCAGTCAGTTTTTGCTTAAATATATATATATATATATATATATATATATATAATCAGATCCGCTGATCACCGTTCTTGTGATCTGATTAAAACTAATTTCAATATCACAACGTACTTCTTATTTTAAATTTGGATGTGTTTTAATTAATGTTTTTCATAAAGTTTTTAAGATATTTCATTTATTTCAATAATTTTTTAATTATGTATTCTATAAATATGTTTTAAGATGATCATATAGTTCTAAATATAAATAATGTTGAAAGAGTTCCTTAACTCTTACGTTATATTATTTATTTATATTTTATTAAAACATTATTTATGAACTGATAAAAATTATAAAGTAACATTTGAAAAAAAAAAAAAAAAACTTGGAAATGTATGTATTCTATAGGTATCAATTTTTAAATATTGAATTTATTTCAGAATACTATAACGCTTCTATTTCCTTTGGTCGCCTGACATGTTTTTTGAAAGAAACGTTTAAAAAAAGCTTTATGTTTTAGTGCAAGTTTGAAAGCATACTATATGGCATTTCAAAGTTTCAGGAAAAGAAAAAAAAATATCGAAAGCACTTGACTTATAAGTCTGAATTTGAACGAGCTGTCATCAAAATGTATTTCGTCCGTTGAAGGGATAAGAAAATATGCAAAATTTGAAAGGCAGATATTGTGAGATGAATCTCTTTTCATATCTATTCCGCATTTTTGTACGTATATATATATATCCAAATTTTGATTTTTTTGAATAAATGGAAATTTTGAAATCTTCTATGATATTATGAACAAAATTACTTGTCTCATGTTGAAAAGTAGCTATATATAATAGGTTAAAGTATATACAAATACATATATGCATATATATGTTAAAGTATTACAAATAAAATATTTTTCGCAATATTAAATTATTAACTTATTACCAAAACAAATATCTAGTAAATACCTGATTTGATCTCGACGACTATATTAAAAATCCCTATGCAAGTAGAAGTCGAACTTAAGATTTACAAATTTTGCATTCTATCTAAGAAAATTTTAATGTATTTAATTTATTTAATATATCCTTTATAAATTTATCATTCTTCATCCATATTGAAACAGCAAGCAAGCATAATATAAGCAAAATTTAATTTTATTTGCAAAATCTTTTCGAAAATAAATATTATATTTTTAAGCATTAAAAGAAAATACTTTCATTCTTTTAAAATAGTTTTGGAAAAGTAGCTTCTAAACAGTAGCAAATTTATACTAGACTTACCAATATATTTAATTATTATTTAGAATTTAATATTTTTTTTCTAAATTTTAGAATAAAATATAAATTTTAAATGATATTATAACGTACCCTTAAGGGAAAAAAATATGTTTAACATATTGTAATGGATATATAGGTAATTTTAATTTCTTTGTTTAATATATCAAACCAAAGAAT